>CAJQUN010000022.1:0-600000 GCA_907163345.1 Haberlea rhodopensis | reverse complement strand
AAATTACCAAAATAGTTTTCAACACAAACACCGCTCATCTTCATCTTCTTGTATGACCATAAAAACTTGCTAACCAAATCAAACAGCCGAACAATAAAAATTTGATTTCTCATAGTCGCCAATCCATTTATTGAAGAAATTAGATCATCTCAATCCTCCTCCCTCCTCTGGTGTTTTGCCTTCAAAATGGATGCTGCACTATGGAGTTCTTTATTTGCTTGGTTTTGATCATTTTAGCTACTTCTTGAATTTACTGGGATAATTGTGGATATTGGAGTTGTGCTTCTTTTGTTTGACACTTTTTATGCTTTTTCATTTTCAATTGTGGTGTTGAATCGATGATATTTATTTTATTAAAAATGAGTTGATTTATGTGTTTGAAATTTAATCCAGTCCAAAATTACAACGCATTTGAGACGTCGATGATTTGTTTGAATGAAAATTTTGAAGATTTTAAATTAACAAGATAGTGCATTTTAATTTATTAAATGCACGAATTAAATACACCGCTTGAGTCTAGTGGTGCATGTATCCCGCGTGTACCGGTAGACTCAAGCAGTGCACTTATCTAAACACATTTTTATGAAGATGATGGTGCATTTGTTTGTATTAAGATGATGGTGCAGTTGCTTATATTAAGATGGTGCACATGTCTATATTAAGGTGGTACACTTAATTTTAACAAGTTAGATGCACTTAATTTTAACAAGTTGAAGTAACAGATAATATTTTGGAAAAAAGATTCTACCTGTAGTAATTAATTTTAACAACGTGGTGCACTTAATTTTAACATAAATTTAACTTTAATAATTAAACTATATTGGTGCACATAATTAAATTACACTGATGCATGTAAGTATACTGTAATGATGCAATTTTAAGATGCACGCAAAATAAGTGTTTATTGGCAAACCACGTATCTCTACAAGACGTGTTCTTCCTCCTCGTAACTCTTTCTCCATTCTCTAGAAGAAAAGAAAAAAATCTCACACACGCATCATCTAAGAATAAAGGTTCCGAATTAAGCAACCTAGAAATGGCAATTTACTGTATTTTGACCCAAATACATAAATTTCAGACCAATCGCACATGATTTTTTCTTCACGGTTGCTTCACCACCTTGAAATTAATAAAAAAAAGGAGACCTTTGTCACTCTTTTGGCTCTAGAGTTCATAGTTCATTACGGGTTTTAGCGGAGGCGGAGGTGGAGATGGTGGGCGGAAACGGAGGTGGAGGTGGCAGGGATGGAAGCCCACCACGAGAAAAACACCAAATCCTCCACCTCCGCCGTCGGTGGTCCTAGTTGCAATTTTTAAAATAAGTTTGAGGAATGGAAGGCATCACATCACAGGGGTGCTTAAGGAAAATAAAAAGATTGTGTAGATTAGGGTTTCAGAAAATAAACTTAATTAAATAAAGTTTTCTGAAATGTGGATTTAGCTGTAAAGATGATTTTGTTCAGGATTTAAAGAAAGTTTTATAAAGAGAGCAAGTGTCGTCCCTCAAAAAAAAATGTATTATCGTAAAAATTGCATTTTACCCCTCAAAATTACATATTATGCCCTTAAAATTGTATTTTGCACCCTTCAAATATTTTTCTCATCCCCACAACCTAAATTATAAAGTTGCCCCTACATTCTAATTATCTTGATGTTTTTATATCCAAATATATATCTAGATTATAATGAGCTAAAAGTTCTTAAAAATGTTATTTCTGGTGTCATTATTGTGCTAACATTTTTATTGATTATTTGATGTGGTTAGAATTAAATTTGATGTTTTATACATTATTATTAAGGTTTTACTAAAATAATATAATTTTGTTGATATTTTTTTACATTTAATTTGTTTAATTGAAATAATGTCACAAACGATAATAACTAATTAAATGAAATTTCCTATTCTTGGGTCGGCTCAACTTCTCTCACCAAATAGCAAAAGTAAAAAGATTGGAAAAGAACCAAATGCCCAAAATATAAGCAGAAACTAAAAAACTCAAAGGCCCGATAGCAAGGTAGGTTAAGAAGAAGCCCACGGTTTACTTCATACATACCTATTATTATTATATTATTAGGGGTACTTACGGGCTATCAACTGATGGAACACATTTCATGTACAGTCTTCAATTTACCCAATTCTCTCATCGTCGATATTTTTATCAATACATTCAACTGCAACTCTCTATTCAATATTCAAAGCATCATTTCAACAAAAAAAATATTATCAACTCCACGTTCATGAAAGTTAATGCGCGATGACCAATGCTACAAAACTCGGAAACCCTAACAATTATCGGATCTTAATTCAGCTCCGACGATAGGAAAAGCTTGATCAACTCAACCACGACCAACATCAGTCTCAGGCGGGACTGTTCATCCTCTTGGAAACCCTAATAATTTTTCGAATCTGATTTCAGAACGTGCAACATCATTACATAAATCGTGCATCACCATGTTAAATAATCTTGCACCAACATGTTAAAAGTCGTGCACCCCCATCACAAAAATTCGTGCACCCCAAATTGCAAAAAATGTGTAGCAAATGTTAAAAAATCTTGCATCACAATGTTCAAAATCGTGCATAACCATGTTAAATAATCGTTCACCGACATGTGAAATAATCGTGCATCCCCTTTACGAAAATCATGCTTCCCCATCACAAAAAATCGTACACCCAATTGCAATAATTGTGGAGCAACATGTTAAAAAATCGAGCATATTAAAAAATTGTGCACCATAATATTTAAGTGCACCCCATAACAAATAATCGTGCACCCCGCTTACAAAAATCGTGCATCACCATTCCAAACATCGTGCACCTCTATTACAAAAAATCAAATGTACCACCTTGACAAAAAATTGTGCACCCAATTACATAAAATGTGCAGCAACATGTTAAAAAAATGTGCACCACAATTTTTAAAATCATACACCCTCATTACAAAAATC
This sequence comes from Haberlea rhodopensis, assembly GCA_907163345.1. NCBI lineage: Eukaryota > Viridiplantae > Streptophyta > Magnoliopsida > Lamiales > Gesneriaceae > Haberlea > Haberlea rhodopensis. The sequence continues at coordinate 597,051 of CAJQUN010000022.1, read as the reverse complement.
AAGTGCACCACATTTACAAAAATCGTGCACCCAATTTAAAAAATCGTTCATCATGTTAAAAAATTGGGCAGAATGTTAAAAAATTGTGCACCACAATTTTAAAAATCGTGGACACTCATTACAAAAATCAAGTGCACCACCTTTACAAAAATCGTTCAGCATGTTAAAAATCGGGCAGCATGTTAGTCGGGCAACACAATGTTTAAAATCGTGCACCCCCATTATAAAAATCAAGTGCACAACCTTCACAAAATCATGCACCAAAACGTTAAAAAATAAACAAAGGTTAAAAATCAAGTTCACTACAAGCTTACAAGTTTGTGCACCACAAGGTTCGAAAATCGTGCACACCAACTACATAAAATCGTGCACCACAAAGTAAAAAGGTGTGCACTAAAAGATTAAAAATCCAGTGCACCACAAGGTTGAAAAATAGAGCACAACAAGTTAAAAAAGTACATCACAAGGTTAACAAAATCGTGCACCACAAGATTACATAAATCGTGCACCACAAGCTCAAAAATCAGTTCATGCAGAATTAAGTGAAAAGTTTTCTAACAATTCTATCAAAAAAGAACATGAAACCCACAATTTATGAGCTCAACGTAGCAAGCAGTTTGGAAATGAAAATTACTGAAATATAGCAATAAAATGGAAATTTTTTTAAACTTGAGCATAACCTATCTAAAACAAGGAATTTCACGTTCGTCAGTGGTGCCAATAGGCAAAATTCCTCATGGATCAAAAGTTATGACCGTTTTAATTTTGGCCGACAAACAACACAATTATATTCAAAAGTTGGTGCATGATTTTTGTATATTGATGTACGATTTTGGTACATTAAGATACATTTGATTTTTAGCATTATGGTGTACTTGAATTTTGTAATGTTGGTGTATGATTTTTAATATTTTGGTGCAAATTGTGATGCACGATTCGACATTGATGCACTAACATTGGAAAATTGTGCACCATAATTGCATAAGAATGTTTTACCCATGATGCACGATTGAAGAATTTTAGAATTTTTACCTATGATGCACGATTGAACATTGATGCACTAACATTGGAAAATCGTGCACAATAATTGCATAAAAATCACGCACCATAATTACAAAATAACGTGCATCAATGCAGAAAAAATCGTGCACCAATGCCCAAAATCGTGCACCAATGCACAAAAACCATGCCCAATGTACAAAAATCGTGCATCAATGTCCAATTTAGTGCACCAATGTCCAATTTTAGTGCATTCATGTCCAATTTTAGTGCATCTAATATCCAATTTTTGTGCACCCATGTCCAATTTTTGTGCATCCATGTCCAATTTTACGTTTATGCACGCACATTGTTAAAAAATCATGCACCAAACGTATGAAATTCTGAGAATTTTAGACCATGATGGACGTTTTTTTTTGCCCCAAAAATTCTTAAATTTTTGTCAACTGCTGCCCCATGATGCACGATTGTCAAGTGTTGCACGTGTGCACCATTATTCGCATCATCCCACTTTTGCTCAAATCCCCAAATCCTCCATTTTTCAAAACTCAAAAAGCAGACCAATTTTTTTTAACTAAAAATAAAAACCATGCATCGATGAAAAATGGAAAAATTGTCCCATTCTAGGGATAATTATTCATTTGTCCAAAAAAAATTTCCTTACAAGTTCAATTTCTCCATTTTTTGTGTGTTCAGATCTTATTCTAGTTTTAATTTATTTTTAATGTACAGAGAGCTTCGCGTCTCCCTTGAGGCTACTACTGCTAATGGGGGACGGCACACAACCACCGCGTGTGGCGACGTTTGAGAGCTTCGCGCCTCCATTGACGAGGCCTGCTATCTGCCGATGGAGGTGGAGGAGAAGCTCCGACACAGGACATAGGTGCAGTCGGCGGAGGAGCCTTGTGTATTGTGTCGAGGAAGAAGAGAATGTATAATAAGTTTGGGAGATTGGTGTGAGGGGTATTTTCGTCTTAATAAAAAACTTAACTACATAAATACTTAAAATATGGATCTATTTGAATTGTGTTTTTGGTACTAAGAATTGTTATATAGTGTTAAAGTTTACCTGGATTTAGTTGAATTATTGTTTAGTTATTGATATATTTTTGCAATTTCATCATATTATTATTACTATATCTTTAGACACAGTTTGAAGTGGTGGATGAAATAAGTAATGTAAACATTAAAAAATTGTGAAATGATTGTAAAAATAATATATGATAAGTTATATGATGTTTGATTGGAGGATAAGATGGTTGATAATGATTATTCTTTGGTAGTAAATTTTTGCGGGAATTTCAAATTTTGAGATAGTGAAAAATGTGGGAATGAGTATTTATGTCATTTTATTGTAAAGTGTGATTAAACTACGATAAATATGGTGGGATAATTTTTGTTAAAAATAGGAAAAAACATGGGATATGGAAAGTAATCCAAAGATTACTTTCCATATCATTTACCCAAAGGTGCCCTTACTATATTATAATGTATCAATACCCTATAAAAAAACCATTTTGATCCATTTGAGTACATCAATATCTAATTAGTTATGTAACCCGAAAGAAGTCTGGCTTTCTACTACTCAAGGACAAAAACGTCAAAAATAAAATATCAATCTCCATCTCTCCACGTTCGAAAACTGAAACAAATACGATCCTGAGATCGAGATGACCTTGCACCGGAGGAGGAGAGAACATCGAGTCACAACGGAGGGATCTAACTCCGATACCGACTCTCACTTTGAGGAATAAGAGAAAGTGACGATGGCAGCGAATCAGAGTATGAGACAACTAGCCAACCCGACCTTGGATCAACAACCACTCTGCATCACTTTCCCAACTCTTGCTACTGGTGTAAATTTTGACCTTAAATCTGGATTAATTCACTTACTATCTTCCTTCCATGGTCTTACAGGTGAAGATCCGCACAAGCACGTAATGGAGTTTCATGTGGTTTGCACTACTATGAAGCCAACTGGCGTGACCGATGAGCAAATTTGTAAGGACCCCACGTCCTAATTTCATCATTAGTACATTATGATGCACGGACACTGACACGACGACAGTGACACGACATGATACGGACACGGAGACACGATTTTCAAAATTTTCATGATACGACACGGCAGGGATACGCATGCGTGTGTGTGTGTGTCTATATATATATTACAAATACTAAAAATTCACATTTTTTAAATTCTAAAATCAATGTAAAATTAATAAAAATATTCTTCCCAAATTCAAGGAGTATATAAATAAATGCATGTCAATGAAATCATCATAATATCACTCACACTAACACCAAATACATATTACTTTAATTAATAATTAATAATTAATTTAACAAGAACGTTCAATAAAATATAACACCAAAAATATTCTTACCAAATTCAAAATAATATATATAAATGTATGTCACTGAAATCATCATAATATCACACATACTATCAACAAATATATATTACTTCAATTAAATACAGTTAAGGTAATACGTCTAAATTTCATTTTAGCCAAAAACTTTTTAAATTGTACAGTTATCACCCAAAAGTGTCCTTTCTGTGTCGGACACGGCTCGGACACGCCCATCAGCCATATCTGACACGGGTGTCAGATTTTGAGGGGAGTGTCCGATTTAATTTTATTAATAAAATAAAGGACACGCCACGTGGCATGTCCGACACGTATCCGAGAAGTGTCCGACACTGCACCGAGTAATTTTTAGGAGTGTCCGTGCATCATAGTTAGTACATTTATCATCGTCATTAGTGCATACATTTATATCATTATGGAATTCTCATAACATGTTTCGTACTTATGACATAACCTCTGCAAAATTTTCATCAGAATTCCCTCAACTCAAATACGATTCACATACGTATACACTTTATAATGCACTAATCATATTCTCAATTCATCATGCAATCTTACTCTCAAATAAATTGCATGCAACATTTATACAAACCATATACATGTATCAAGATGCTCACAGGCGAGCATTTAACAAACAAGTGTATATCTATTTGTATAACAGACATTAGCTCCCAGGAGCATCCTCATCCACCCGTTCAACTCATTTCTCGAATCAATGTTGTACATGTTCTACATATTTCAACGGAAACATCCCCATGTGGTGAGCATACCAATAACCTAATCGCAATACAATAAAGTATACCATTACTAATTTTACAGAATGTAATGTTGTAATTTAAATGAATATCCCTGAGTATTCCACAACCATATGAGATATCTTACGCTGTTCCTCTTCTCACAATATCCAATATCCCTGGGATACAACTCTCGAAGGATCAGTGTCCTTCAACACCAGATGAGAGACAACGCATGAGTAAGATTCCATATGCGTCAGCTATTGGATCTATCATGTATGCCATGATATGTACTCGTCCCGATGTCTCGTATGCTTTGAGCATGACGAGCAGATATCAGGTTGATCCAGGTGAATGTCACTGGATTGCAGTCAAGAATATCCTGAAGTACTTGAGAAGAACTAATGATACATTCTTGATTTATGGAGGTGAGGAAGAGCTCAATGTAATAGGTTACACTGATGCAAGCTTCCAAACCGACAAAGATGATTTCCGATCGCAATCAGGATATATGTTTTGCCTAAATGGAGGTGTTGTGAGCTGGAAGAGTTCAAAGCAAGAGACAGTAGCCGATTCTACAACTGAAGCTGAATACATTGCTGCCTCAGATGCAGCAAAGGAAGCTGTTTGGATCAAGAAGTTCATTTCTGAGCTTGGGGTGATACCTAGCATACTAGATCCGATTGAACTCTATTGTGACAACAATGGAGCCATCGCATTGGCTAAGGAACCTAGACTCACCAAAGATCCAAGCACATACTTCGGCACTTTCATTTAATTCGAGAAATCGTTGAAAGAGGAGATGTAAAAATATGAAAAGTACCAACTGATGATAATGTATCTGACCCACTAACGAAGCAACTATCACATCAGAAGCATGATCGTCATACTAGATCTCTAGGCATTAAGTATATGTCTGATTGGTCTTAGTGCAAGTGAGAGATTTGTTGGGATATGCCCTAAGACAACTCATTAGATGATTGTTTATGACATACACTGTATTATGATTATGTTAATGGCAATTAATTATTATATGTTATTCGTGCATCTGTATAATATGAATTAATATATAAGTTAATGTCCTTAGAAAAATATTGTATTGATCTTAGAGATGTCCCTAGTCAAGTATTATCATGAATAAGGATAATGATAATGCATTGAGACTAGTATGTTTTGATTGATGAATTGATCATAGATATGAGATATCAAATCAACACATGGGTACATGTTAGAGAACGATGTACTGGACAGACCCACCATGAGAATGCTACATGGATAGTTATATGAACGTCATAAGCAATTCTCATAGTGATAATAATGTATGTAATTCTTACGACTTGAGATCACCAGAGATCCCAACATAAGGAGTCATGTATCTTGATATTGTCAAACGTTACCTGTAACAGGGTAAACTATAAAGACAATCATTGGATACACCACGAATTATGTAGAGGGATGGTGAGTGATCAAGAAAGGATTTGTCCCTCCTATATAACAGGAGAAGTGTTTGGGCCCTTGATCAAGTAAGACTAAAATGCATGGCCGTGCTCGAATGAGTCGATATGTGATATCGAGCTTATTCGTTTATTCTAGTTCTACTTGGGGATCAAGAAATAAGAGATTGAATATATGAGTATGACTATTCCATGACTCATGTGTTGGGATATGCCCTAAGACAAGTCATTAGATGATTGTTTATGACATACAATGTATTATGATTTTATTAATGGCAAATCATTATTATATCTTATTCGAATATCTGTGCAATATGAATTGATATATAAGTTAATGTCCTTAGAATAATATTGTATTGTTCTTAAAGATTGTCCCTAGTCAAGTATTATCATGAATAAGGATAATGATAATGCATTGAGACTAGTATGTTTTGATTGATGAATTAATTCATGGATATGAGATATCAAATCAACACATGGGTACATGTTAGAGAACGATGTACTGGACAGACCCACCATGAGAATGCTACATGGATAGTTATATGAGTGTCATAAGCAATTCTCATACTGATAATAATGTATGTAATCCTTACGACTTGAGATCATCAGAGATCCCAACATAAGGAGTTATGTATCTTGATATTGTCAAACGTTACCTGTAACAGGGTAAACTATAAAGGCAAATATTGGATACACTACGAATTATGTAGAGGGATGTTGATTGATCAAGATAGGATTTGTCCCTCCTATATAACAGGAGAAGTGTTTGGGCCCTTGATCAAGTAAGACTAAAATGCATGGCCGTGCCGAATGAGTCGATATGTGATATCAAGCTTATTCGTTTATTCTAGTTCTACTTGGGGATCAAGAAATAGAGATTGAATATACGAGTATGACTATTCCATGACTCGTGTTCAATCTAAACACATTGGACAAAGGGATTAAGTTACAGGTTAATTTTATCACAAGTTCTAATGTTATGTCGAGTCAATGACATTCTTGTAATTTGGGTAGCCTTGATGTGTTGCTAGATACCGCTCATTGCTTGTGACATAAAATGAGATTTTATGTCACTGCCAACATTGCAAGATCCTATCGGGTCGCACAAAAGATTAAATCGATAAAGGGAATTAAATTCATTGGATGAATTAATTAATTAAGAAGAGTCTTAATTAAATGATTATAAGGATTTAATTAAATCATGGGTTTGGGCCCATGAGGCTTTAAGAAAGTCTTGAACCTTAATTAAATCTTACATATATAAATTGGTAACAAGGTTAATATGAGATTAACACTTCATATCACTAAACCTAAGACTCTCTCGGTCGCCTCCTATAAACTCAAGATCTTCACGGCCGCCTCCTCTCCTCACGGTCGCCGTCGGTTTTTCTTGGTAGTTTAACGGCTGTCGTTGATTGGTTTTGAACCGAGAATCTTGTTCCAGTTTAAGAACGAGTCTAGCAACTTGTTCTTAAATCCCCTTTTCGATTTGATCGTGTGGATAGCGTAGAGACGAAGGTGAAAATTTTCGTTCGTGACTCGTGGTCTTGCAACGAGGATTCTGCATCAAACACGCTAGAAGGGTGAGACTCTTTAATCATTCCGATATTAATACTGTGTATAGGTCCATGGTTAGGAATCCAAATTTTTATTTCCGCTGCGCACTTGTGTGTTGGATTCCTTACAGTGGTATCAGAGCCGTGTACAAAGCTCATATCGGAATTATGTGGTTAATCGTTTAATCATATTTAGAATTATATTGCATGCTTTAAAACTGTATAATTCATATATGATATGAAATAAATCGAGTTTGTGAAATCATTGTATAATTGTATTTAATATAAATTGGCGAATTTATGTATACGATACACGAAGGCGAAAAGTCGAGCCCTTGGCTTGATGGTTCGGCCACCACCATGACTCTTGACCCACGGCTGCCACATGAGGGCTAGGGTTTTTGAACCCTTGGCTCGAGATGGTCTAGCCGTTGTGGCTCATAGTTGTGCATGGAGGTGTCGAAACATGGCTAGGGTTTAGAACCCTCCTTTTGGCTCGATAAAATTTATTAGCGGCACATGATGGTTCGATCATGGCTCACGAAAAATTGAATGTCGACGGCTAGGACCACATGAGGGCTAAGGTTTTCGAACCCATTGGCTCGAGATGGTCAAGCCGCCAACGTCATGAATCGTGCATGAAAGGTCGAGAACTATAGCAAGGTTTCGAACCTTATGGCTCATGACGGCTAGGGTTTCGAACCCTAGCAGCCGTGCATGGATCTTGGCCGCCGTCGCCAATTATTAGGGTTTCGAACCCTCGTGGTTGGACGTGGATTTTGGGGCTAAGGATCCATGACATGTGATGTCCCGAGCGTACGATAATTTCATAAAATTTATTTTACAGTTTTATTGGAATTATATTTTAAAATGTTTAGAATTTAATTCATTAATTGTTATAGAATGTTTTATGTGTTTATTTGAGCATGGTGCATGGTTATAGCCCTATGCCCTATTAGATAGGAGTTTGTGAATGTTTGTACTTTAATACGGCCTGCGAGTCGTGCCTTCTCTATTTTTCTGAATGTATTCCCTCCCCTATGCTCCCCCTCGAATGTAACTCGAGGAATTCTCTAAATCATGTAATTGTTATATATTTAGTTAGATTTTTTATTGATAGAGATCAATGAAGATGGACCATGGTGCCGGGATGAGAAGGTCATTCACAAAAGGGAGTCAAAGAGGTGCTTGGAGAAGTAACCTTAGGTGGACTTTTAGGATTTTCTCATTGGCTTGAGAAAATCGCTAGTATGGGCTATAACCATGTCACGTTTACTTTATGTTGATGTATGAGATGCATGTTTACTGTTTTATTTAATATTGATGCTTGATATATATATATATATGTAGATATGTATATACTCATATATGTACCAGACATATTTTCAGTATTAATAAAACCATGAGATCAATAAATCCCTCTTATAATATTAAGTTTTAGGATGCCTTCCAATTAAAAATACTCGTCAAGACTTCGATTGAACATGTGTGGGTTTGCCAAAGCAAAGCACCGTGACAATCTTAGTAAGACGCGAAAGGATAAAAGTGATATCCGTGTTATTTTAAAATTGGGTACGACTTAACTAGTGTTATCTCAATAGGATTGGGAACCTAGAGGCATGGGGTTGGAAAATAATTCATTAGATGAATTTGAACAAAGCGTTGTTCGTCCAATCATCCAAGAATTGCATGTGATTGTAATTGACAAAGAGTTGTCTACCTAAATAACCGAGTCTTGGGCGATTAGCCAAAGCTAACTCAAGATTAAGTGAAATATGGATCTTGGCCCACTAACATTTTCGAGGGTTGATAATTTTAAACAAAATAGTGGGAATGTCATTTAATATAAGACCATATTAACTGATTAAAATCATAAACTTATTTTACATATTTATATATTGTAGATATCCATGGCAACCAACAACGTTACAAGCACACTATCGTTACGGTCGGTCCTTGAGAAGGACAAACTTAATGGGACAAATTTCCTAGACTGGTATAGGAATTTGAGGATTGTCCTCAAACAAGAAAAGAAGCAATATGTCCTAGAGGAACCCTTACCTGCTGAGGAACCTCCCTTGACGGCTGCTAAAGCCGATAAAGATGCTTACAAGAAGCATCAAAATGACGCACTTGATGTTGGGTGCCTTATGCTTGCCACCATGAACTCTGAGCTTCAGAAGCAACATGAGGAAATGGAGGCGTTCGATATGATCGAGCATCTAAAGCAGCTGTACCAACAACAAGCAAGACAAGAGAGGTATGACGTCTCTAAAGCGTTATTCCAGCGTATAATGGTAGAAGGAAATCTGGTTGGAACTCATGTACTCAAGATGATTGGGTACATTGAGAATCTGGAGAAGCTGGGTTTTCCATTGGACCAAGAGTTGGCCACTGACGTGATCTTGCAATCGTTGCCTGAAAGCTTCAGTCAATTTGTCTTGAATTACAATATGATTGAAATTGAAAAGACTCTACCACAGTTGCTTGGCATGCTGAGAACTTTTGAAGCTAACAGCAAGAAGTCCAAACCTACAAATGTTATTATTGTGAATAAGAGCAAGGGAAGGGCTAAAGCAAAAGGCTTAAAGAAGAACAAGAAAGTCCTTGTCAAATCAAAGCCTCATACTGCTGCACTTAAGCCAAAAGGGAGGAGTGGCAAAAGAGGGGAACTGTTTCCATTGCGGTGAGACCGGACATTGAAAAAGAAATTGCAAAGTTTAACTGGAGGATCTTAAGAAGACGAAGGGAAGTGTGACCCCACTTCAGGTATTTTTGTTATAGAAGTTACTTTATCTACTTCTTCATCATGGGTATTAGATACTGGATGTGGATCTCACATTTGTGTTAATGTGCAGGATCTTAAAAGGAGTAGGACATTGGCAAAAGGCGAAGTTGATCTCCGAGTAGGAAATGGAGCAAGAGTTGCTGCATTAGCTATAGGAGATTATTCATTATCTTTGCCTTTCGGTTTATCTTTCGATTTTTTTATGTGCCTTCTATTACTAGAAACATTATCTCTATTTCTTGTTTGGACAAGTTTGGATTTTCATTTATTATAAAGGACAATAGTTGCTCCATTTATTTAAATGATATGTTTTATGCTAGTGCACAAATGATTAATGGTCTTTATGTATTAAATCTTGATATGCCTATCTATAACATAAATACTAAAATGATTAAGAATAATGATTCTAATCCAACTTATCTCTGGCATTGTCGCTTGGGCCATATAAACGAGAATCACATATCAAAACTTCATAAGGATGGAGTATTGGATACATTTGATTTTGAATCATATGAAACATGTGAATCTTGTTTAATTGGCAAGATGACTAAAGCTCCTTTCAAGGGACATGTTGAAAGGACAAAAGATTTATTGAGTCTCATACATAGTGATGTATGTGGGCCAATAAGCACACATGCTAGATGTGGTTTTCAATACTTCGTTACATTTACTGATGACTTCAGTAGATATGGGTATGTGTACCTAATGAAACATAAACATGAAACCTTTGAAAAGTTCAAGGATTTCAAGAATGAAGTACAAAACCAACTTGGTAAAAGTATCAAAATCCTTCGATCAGATCGAGGAGGTGAATACATAAGCCAAGAGTTTCATGACTATCTAAAGGAGTGTGGGATAGTCCCACAACTCACTCCTCCGTATACTCCACAATGGAATGGTGTATCCGAAAGGAGGAATCGAACCTTGTTGGACATGGTTCGATCAATGATGAGTCATGCAGATCTTTCGATATCCTTTTGGGGACATGCTTTAGAAACAACAATATTCATACTGAACCGTGTTCTATCTAAATCAGTGGAAAAGACACCATATGAGATATGGACTGGGAAACGTCCTAGTATGTCTTTTATGAAGATTTGGGGTTGTGAGGCTTTCGTGAGACGTCGCGCCTCTAACAAACTTGGACCCAAATCTGATAAGTGTTTATTTGTGGGGTATCCTAAGGAAACAAAAGGATACTATTTCTATTATCCCACCGAGAACAAAGTGGTTGTTGCTCGGACTGGTGTCTTTCTTGAAAGAGAATTTATTTCTAGAAAAACCAGTGGGAGACATATAGAACTTAGTGAAGTTCAACCACAAGAAAACACTGAACATGATATTGAGATGGAAACAGAGCAGTCACCACAAGCTGTTGTGGATGAAGTGCCTGCTCAAGAGACACAAGCCCAGCGTAGGTCTGTAAGAGAACACCGGGAGCCACAGAGATATGGATTTCTGGTGACTCAACAAGGTGACTTACTACTTATTGATGAGGATGAACCGTCATCTTATCAAGAAGCTATAATGGGCACTGATTCTGAGAAATGGCAAGAGGCCATGAAATCTGAGATGCAATCCATGTATGCAAACCAAGTATGGACTTTGGTTGACCCACCTGAAGGGGTGAGACCCATAGGGTGCAAATGGATTTTCAAGAAGAAGACCGACATGGATGGTAATGTACAAACCGTTAAAGGTCGACTGGTAGCAAAAGGTTTCAAAAAAATTCATGGTATTGACTATGATGAAACTTTTTCACCAGTTGCCATGGTAAATCCATTAGGATCTTGCTTGCAATAGCTGATTTTCATGATAATGAAATCTGGCAGATGGATGTCAAAACAGCTTTCCTTAATGGAAATCTGCTTGAGGATGTGTACATGACACAACCTGAGGGTTTTGTCGATCCAAAGGATGCTGGAAAGATATGCAAGCTACAACGATCCATTTATGGATTGAAGCAAGCTTCTCGGAGTTGGAATCTTCGTTTTGATGATGCAGTCAAAGAGTTTGGTTTCATCAAAAGCGTAGATGAACCTTGTGTCTACAAGAAGGCCAGTGGGAGCATAATTATCTTCCTAATATTGTATGTAGATGACATACTTCTAATTGGGAATGATATCCCTGCCTTACAATCTGTAAAGATTTGGCTAGGGAATTGCTTTTCTATGAAAGACTTGGGTGAAGCCACCTATGTATTAGGAATCAAGATCTATAGAGATAGATCGAGAAGATTCCTTGGCCTAAGTCAAAGTACATACATAGACAAAATGCTAAAACGGTTTAGCATGCAAGAATCAAAGAAAGGATTCGTGCCTATGACACATGGGATACAACTCTCGAAGGATCAGTGTCCTTCAACACCATATGAGAGACAACACATGAGTAAGATTCCATATGCTTCAGCTATTGGATCTATCAAGTATGCCATGATATGTACTCGTCCCGATGTCTCGTATGCTTTGAGCATGACGAGCAGATATCAGGTTGATCCAGGTGAATGTCACTGGATTGCAGTCAAGAATATCCTGAAGTACTTGAGAAGAACTAAGGATACATTCTTGATTTATGGAGGTGAGGAAGAGCTCAATGTAATAGGTTACACTGAAGCAAGTTTCCAAACCGACAAAGATGATTTTCGATCGCAATCAGGATATGTGTTTTGCCTAAATGGAGGTGCTGTAAGCTGGAAGAGTTCAAAGCAAGAGAAAGTAGCCGATTCTACAACTGAAGCTGAGTATATTGCTGCCTCAGATGCAGCAAAGGAAGCTGTTTGGATCAAGAAGTTCATTTCTGAACTTGGGGTGATGCCTAGCATTCTAGATCCAATTGAACTCTATTGTGACAATAATGGAGCCAACGCATTGGCTAAGGAACCTAAATCTCACCAAAGATCCAAGCACATATTCGGCGCTTTCATTTCATTCGAGAAATCGTCGAAAGAGGAGATGTAAAGATATGCAAAGTACCAACAGATGATAATGTATCTGACCCATTGACGAAGCCACTGTCACAGCAGAAGCATGATTGTCATACTAGATCTCTAGGCATTAAGTATATGTCTGATTGGTCTTAGTGCAAGTGGCTCATGGGTTGGGATATGCCCTAAGACAAGTCATTAGATGATTGTTTATGACATACAATGTATTATGATTTTATTGATGGCAAATCATTATTATATCTTATTCGAATATCTGTGCAATATGAATTGATATATAAGTTAATGTCCTTAGAATAATATTGTATTGTTCTTAAAGATTGTCCCTAGTCAAGTATTATCATGAATAAGGATAATGATAATGCATTGAGACTAGTATGTTTTGATTGATAAATTAATTCATGGATATGAGATATCAAATCAACACATGGGTACATGTTAGAGAACGATGTACTGGACAGACCCACCATGAGAATGCTACATGGATAGTTATATGAGTGCCATAAGCAATTCTCATAGTGATAATAATGTATGTAATCATTACGACTTGAGATCATCAGAGATCCCAACATAAGGAGTTATGTATCTTGATATTGTCAAATGTTACCTGTAACAGGGTAAACTATAAAGGCAACTATTGGATACACTACGAATTATGTACAGGGACGTTGATTGATCAAGATAGGATTTGTCCCTCCTATATAACAGGAGAAGTGTTTGGACCCTTGATCAAGTAAGATTAAAATGCATGGCAGTGCTCGAATGAGTCGATATGTGATATCGAGCTTATTTGTTTATTCTAGTTCTACTTGGGGATCAAGAAATAGAGATTGAATATACGAGTATGACTATTCCATGACTCGTGTTCAGTCTAAACACATTGGACAAAGGGATTAAGTTACATGGTTAATATTATCACAAGTTCTAAGGTTATGTCGAGTCAATGACATTCTTGTAATTTGGGTAGCCTTGATGTGTTGCTAGATACCGCTCATTGCTTGTGACATAAAATGAGATTTTATGTCACTGCCAACATTGCAAGATCCTATCGGGTCGCACAAAAGATTAAATCGATAAAGGGAATTAAATTCATTGGATGAATTAATTAATTAAGAAGAGTCTTAATTAAATGATTATAAGGATTTAATTAAATAATGGGTTTGGGCCCATGAGGCTTTAAGAAAGTCTTGAACCTTAATTAAATCTTACATATATAAATTGATAGCAAGGCTAATATGAGATTAACACTTCATATCACTAAACCTAAGACTCTCTCGGCCGCCTCCTATAAACTCAAGATCTTCACGGACGCCTCCTCTCCTCACGGCCGGCGTCGGTTTTTCTTGGTAGTTTAACGGCTGTCGTTGATTGGTTTTGAACCGAGAATCTTGTTCCGTTTAAGAACGAGTCTAGCAACTTGTTCTTAAATCCCCTTTTCGATTTGATCGTGTGGATACAGTAGAGACGAAGGTGAAATTTTCGTTCGTGACTCGTGGTCTTGCAACTAGGATTCTTCATCAAACACGCTACAAGGGTGAGACTCTTTAATCATTCCGATATGAATACTGTGTATAGGTCCATGGTTAGGAATCCAAATTTTTATTTCCGCTGCGCACTTGTGTGTTGGATTCCTTACATCATGTTCAATCTAAACACATTGGACAAAGGGATTAAGTTACATGGTTAATATTATTGCAGTTCGTAGGTTATGTCGAGTCAATGACATTCTTGTAATTTGGGTAGCCTTGATGTGTTGCTAGATACCGCTCATTGCTTGTGACATAAAATTAGATTTTATATCGCTGCCAACATTGCAAGATCCTATCGGGTCGCACAAAAGATTAAATCGATAAGGGGAATTAAATTCATTGGATGAATTAATTAATTAAGAAGAGTCTTAATTACATGATTATAAGGATTTAATTAAATCATGGGTTTGGGCCCATGAGGCTTTGAGAAAGCCTTTAATTAAATCAAACCTACATCACGCTAACAAGGTTGAGAGTTATTAAGGATAAATACGAAAAACCTAATAGCCACTCCATTGACTTGCTCTCGGCCGCCGCCTCTTCTTCCCACCTCACGCCGCCGCGCCGCCGTGTAAAGGGAATTTGATCGTCCGCCGTTGAACCGTGAGTTTAGTTCCGATTTAAGAACGAGTCTAGCAACTTGTTCTTAAATCCCTTTTTCGATTTGATCGTGTGGATACCGTAGAGGCAAGATCTTGGAGGTTTTGCTCGTGACTCGTGGTTTGTCATCTTTTCTGCATCAAACACGCTACAAGGGTAAGACTCCTTTACATTCCGATATGAATACTTTGTATAGGTCCTCGGTTAGGAATCCAAATTTTATTTTTCGCTGCGCACTTGCATGTTGGATTTCTTACAGTGGTATCAGAGCCGTGTACACAGCTCATATTGGAATTATGTGGTTAATTGTTTAATCATATTTAGAATTATATTGCATGCTTTGAAACTGTATATAATAAATCGAGTTTGTGAAAATCATCGTGAAATTATATATGATATAATTGACAATTTATGTATACGATACACAAAGGCGAAAAGCCGAGCCCATGGCTCTTGATGGACAAACGGCCGCCGCATGCTAGCTAGGGTTCGGACCCTTGGCTCGAGCATGGGCAAAGCTGCCGCACCAACAAGGGTTTCGAACCCTTTTTGGATCTATTAAAATCATGGCGGCGCATTGAAGGTTCGGACCATGGTTCACGAAATCATGCGAGTTGGCGGCTACCTCCACGTGAGAGCTAGGGTTTTCGAACCCCTTGGCTTGAGATGGTCGAGTCGCCACCATCATGAATCGTGCATGGAAAGAATGAGACGGCTAGGGTTTCGAACCCTAGCGGCCGCCGCATGGTTCACACGGACTTGGACCGTGACTTGGGCTAGGGTTTCGAACCCTAGGCTCATTCATGGTTCAGCCGTGTGGTTAGGGTCTTTGAACCCTTTTGGTCCATGGCTTGTGACGCAACGAGTCTCCGTGGCATGTGATTTTACGCACGGCATTTGAAATTTTTAAGCGGGAAAAAGGGGCGGCAAAAAATCCCGAGCAGGTTAAGGATAGGATTTTACCCGAAGACAATAAAACAAGACTTCAAAAGTCTCGTCTTGCTTTACTTTAGGGGGGTGAGGTGATGTCATATGACATATTGACTTCATCGGGTAAAATCCCTCCAAGAACCGAACAAGTCATATACC
Organism: Haberlea rhodopensis; assembly: GCA_907163345.1. Classification (NCBI taxonomy): domain Eukaryota; kingdom Viridiplantae; phylum Streptophyta; class Magnoliopsida; order Lamiales; family Gesneriaceae; genus Haberlea; species Haberlea rhodopensis. The sequence continues at coordinate 580,989 of CAJQUN010000022.1, read as the reverse complement.
GAACAGAATGATACCGAACAGATAGCACCGAGCAGGGTTTTACCGAACAGCTGCTAAACCCTCCTCGGTTTTCTGGTCAAATACTAGCGGAAGACCCGGGGATAACCAACAAATCAACCGGCGTGAATAAACGTGCGGTAATGGGGCGCGGATTTCTCGGACACGTTTGGCTCCAGTTAAGCCACGATCAGAGGATATCGTGTTCCGGATCTCCCGCAAACCAATCGCTGGGAACAACCCTATAAATACCCACGGATGGCCTCATTGAAAGGGTTGAAATTTTCTAGGCAAAAAGACTCCGAAGAGAGCATATTCACTTCTGTTCGGTCATTTTTATTATTTTTCTGGGATATTTTTATAAGTCATTTGACGATTGTAAATTGTGTCCTAGGAGTCCTGTAATCAACAAAAAGTGTGATAGTAAAATTTATACTGGACTAGGTCCCGTGGTTTTTTTCTCAATTTGAGGGTTTCCACGTAAAAATCTTGGTGTGTTCTTCTTTATTTTTCGTTAACACTTCATTCTACCTAATACCTAAAATATCGGTTCACACCGGTGTAAATATTTTTTCAATTTTTTTAACGAATATTGAATAACTTATATACACTTGCGATTAGATGCTTCAAGTGTGAAAATATTTTGCATTTTTAAATTTCATTTGTTTTTGTCTGTACGAGAAAATTAATCACCGGCTTTACGAAATGGGGTACATAAGACGTGTTTACAAGAGGTTCACTTAATTTTTAAAGGAACTTTGTTTTACGAGTTCTTATTAGTTATTTCAACTTTTCGAAATTTACATAATGATTCATTTTTAAAATATTGACGCAGCCACTATTAAAACTGAGCTAGTGACAATTTATCTATGCGATATTACTAATAATTAATTTACCCAATATAATTTGTGAATATGCACTTTATTCCTTGTGATTTGTAAAATAGAGCTCACATCTTCCTCCACAATTCCAGGATTTTTTGGTTTATCGTAAAGAAAATACCATTGTTTAGGAGAGAATATTTTGCGCATACTCACAAATCATGTGATTGTGCTGCCTATTTTCAACCTACATGTAGGTAGATTGCACATAATTGAAACTACAATGTGGGTGAACAGCCACAAAGTAAAATTACGTCAAACCGACTTTTTAATTTTAGGTGCAGATTAGCTCATATGTTATTCTTTAGGTGCATTTTACCACTTATGTTATTATTTATGTTTATTTTACATTTATGTTATCTTTTAGGTGTATTTTGCCCTTTAAAGTTGCAATTGACATTTTATTTCAAAGCTCAGGTGCATAAGAAGACATATATCATGCAAATGGGGTGTTTTGTACCAATTTAGAAACACATTGAGAAATTGCATATTTTCAAATAACGTAGGGATAAACCGTCAATTTGGAAAATCACACGGGAATTCCATGCTAAAAACCTTTTTTTTTTACTTTTCGAATGTGTCATGATATCTATTTGGTTAATGTATATTCACAAACACAAGATATTTTTCCGTAAATTAATATTTACAACCTTCAATTTATCATCTATTTGTTAAGCTTGGCCATTAATTTTTAGTACACTTAATAAGCTTGTCGGATCAAGCATTTCCCAATTCACCAAAAGTGATAACCGGTGGTAACGACATAATCAAATTTTTTAAACTGCATAACAGCCTATGATATATGTTTCGATCGCTCTTTTATTAAAAATAATTGTTGCATCCCGACAAAGCTCATTTGAAGTTGCTACGTATTAATGGACATGAAAACAAATTTATTTAAACTTAAAAACAAATAAATTATATTGTTATTTATTTAGATAAATAACAAACAAAATATCGAAGAGTCAATATCTACCCAATATTCTATCCGGTCTTTTTTTTTTTTTTTCCTTTTTGGGTCAGAGATTCTTGTCATCTGATTAGGACACAAAATAAATTCCTCAACATTTCACCTTGGATAGTGTTAATGCCAAAAACCTAATTATTGGTGCCAAATCAATTTTTATGAATTGACATATTTATTCTTAAAAGCTATTTTCTAAAGGGATGGTAAATTTATGTAAATTAATGGGATTTTTTTAAAATTTAATTCATCTTTATTTATGTTTTATTTTTTAGTTTTTTCAAATCAAGATATTCCAATTTTATTTTTTTATTTTTATCCTATTTCTTCTTATTTTTATGCTAATTTTAAGAAATTTAATTTATTTTAACTAATTACGTTATCTTCTAGATATCAAAAAGCAATTATTTTTAAATAAAATAGGATTTTCATTTTTTTGTTAAAATATTTTAACAAGAAATATTTTAATTGCCATTTTCTAAAATAATCCTCAATGCTTTGATTCCAATTATTATTGTATAAATGGAATGATATATAAATTTTAATTTAAAGGTTAATGCTAGTTGTTCGCATGAGTGTGCAGCGTTGAATGTCGCAGTTTTATTTATAAATTCGTGCAACCACTAAAATTTCTAAATCCGAATAAGAAAATTATTCAAAATACCGTAATGTGTATTTTGAAAAATATTTTTACCGATAAATTTAATGAATTTATTTTATTCAAATTGTTTTTTATAATTAATTAGCTAAACAATTAAATTCTTAAAATTAGAATGCTTAGAAAAAAGAAGAAATGGGACAAAAACTAAAGAATAAAATTGGAACATCTCTTGATTTGAAAAAATTAAAAATAAATTATAAATTAAGATGAATTAAATTAAGAAAACCCCATTAATTTACACAAATTTACCACTCCTTTAAAAATAGCTTTTAAGAGTAAATATATCAATTCATAAAAATTGCTTTGACACCAACAATTAGTACTTTGGCATTAACATTGGCCTTTCACCTTATACATAATCAAATTTATAATCTCATATTCCGACATGTTTAATTTACAAAATTATCTAAATTTGAAACATAATCAAATTCTCTATTTGTTATCCCATAATTAACCCTTCGGTACACCGTCAATAATTTTTAATATTTTTTCTAGCTAATCTTTGGATAGTGTTAGTGGAAAAATATAGTAGGTTTGGGATAATAAAAGGTTATGAAGATGCTATTCTTGGTTGACATGTAGATCATATATAAGTAGGTGGCTGCACAAATGAACTGTTTTTTTTTCTAATTAAACAAATTTAAACTTATATACATATATTTCAAAATATATATTTATCAAAAAAATTGTGAGAATAAGAATATCTACCAAGAAAATTATAATTTCGGTATCATAACTTATTTATTTTTCATTTTTAATCATGTAAATAGACAAACGTCAGTCTCATTCAATAAGACGGTAGTTTAGTATTTAGTACTCACAAAAAGAGAGATGAACTCTAAATATCAATAAGAAGTAAGATTACCTCTCTTCGTCTTCTTCAATGGACCAAATAATGAGAGAGATCCTGAAATGATCTGCTAAGATATGAATTAAATGATGTAAAACAACATGAATAGAAAAATTTGAAACAAAAATAATATTATGCACATTCGTGTGTATATATATATATATATATATATATATATATATGATAAACTACAAAAAAAGGTTCCACTAAATAGTACTCTTTGTAGCAATAATCCCAAACTTTGAAGCCTAAACATAGTCTCACATAAATTATCAAAATTGACACCACGAGTTTTGTTTTAACAAATATCTTCTTACATAAGTTGTTTTTTTTAGCAAAAGATGGTCTCAAATCTCAATACCACGTTTTCGTTTTAAAAAAAATGGTGTGCACATGTTCGTTCAAGAACAAAACTTCTCATATCTGCACATATTCCCATGCACACGGCACATATACATTTCGTTTGTTTTTTTAATGAAAAATTGGTATTGAGACCATTTTTGTTAAAAACAATTTTTGTAGGACTATACTTGTTTAGTCTTAAAAGTTTAGGACTATTGTTGTAAAGTAACTACTCAGTGGGATCGTTTTTGTAATTTACCCTATATCTGTATATGTATTTTTCTAATAGTTTGACTAGCACAACATATCAAATTAAATAATTTTAGCTAATGCTGTTGGATTAAGGAACAACTTACCACCTAATTTAATTAATCTATTTAACTTAACATGGCAAGATTAAGCATTACTGCATAACCAAGATATATGCTAAGGTTTTTTTAATAACCGATATTGTACTACGCCAATGAAATTTTTGTAGTATAATGGTATAATAGGAAAATGGTTTTCTTTTTGTTGTAGGCTTTAATTAACCATTTTATAATTTTTAAGAGCCATTTTATGCATGATATATTATTATATTTCGTATTACATCACAGGATTATTATTTTAATAAAAGACAATTTTGTAGAGTATATTCGTAATATATCAAATATTATTTTTATATGATCCTCCTACTTAAGTAAATAGGATAAGTATACATACACTAAAATGAAATCTTAGTAAGTAATACCAAACTTTAATTTAATGATTAGTCCTTTCTTTTTAAACTTTCACGAAGCTATTCTCACTTAATAAATATATCGATGATGCATGTTAGGGGTGTAGACGAATAGAACATGTTGAATAGAACATATTTACGAACTTTTCGAGCCGGCTTGAAAATATTTGATTCATATTCGAATTTCTCGAATTTGAGCTGAACTCAAACATGTTCGAACTTTTTTCGAGCCGAACTCAAACCTAATTACTTTGTTCGATACTTCGAGAATCGCTCGTGAACTTTAATATTTTATTAATATAATATAATTATATATTAAACAAAAATATTTCGAACATTTCGGGCATTTATTTTCGAACAATAGTTCGAATAGCTCGCGAACATGTTCGAATCTTTTCAAGCCGAACTCGAATTCGAACTTTGATTCGAGTCGAACTCGAGCCAATTTTTTTAAATTATTCGAACTTCGAATCGAACTCAAGTTCGAATTTATCTATTTCAAGCCGAATTCGGAACTTAATTTTTTTTATATTCGACTCGATTCGGTTCGTTTACATCCCTAATACATGTATACATTAAAATAAGGAAAATATCATTCTCTATTTTCACGTCTCCACATTTTTGGTTTGCTATATTATTAAAATTGAGTCTTTATCATGTATCTTTTATTTATGATAGTTTTAGTCATTTATTTTGTGATTGTAGTGTTTTTGTGTGAATGCCTACGTGTGACACTAGACGATACTTCAACAGTTGCGGTATGTGGAAGAATGACTAAAGTTGCAAAAATAAAAGATACAGTTAACAGATTAAGATTGAAAATCCGATAATATAGAGGATCAAAATTTAAAAACCACAAACATAAATGGTCAAATTTGTAATTTTCCCTGAAAGTATTCGGACAACATGAACTGTAGAAGTTTTAACAATTGAAGTTTGTCTTACCTGTGTTCGATGCCTTTAACATTATTGTATTTAAAGTTAAAATTAAATAGTACTTCTGCGTTTGATTGTTCTTTCAATTAGTCATCGCCTCTGTTTCGAATCTCGTGTTTTCCCAAATTTATGATTTGTTTAATAATGTAGGTAAGTATTGAGTCGACACTAAATATATGGATGGTTCCAATGTATGTATGTATGTATGTATGTATGTATGTATTGGAGAATTATAAAAATCATTTTCTAATTTGTTTTTGGTTCTTTAGATGGTTAGAATTTTGTTTTAGTACGCTAAATTATTATTTTTACATTTTATTATTTTTCTGTACAGTACTGACATGTTGATCTTTACTGATATTAAGATAAAATTAACAATATTTTAATATTATTAGACTTAAAAACAATTGTCAAATTGACTGCCTCACAACAAGAGGCCGTTAAAATAAGGTTTTTGCCCCGTAATTAACGTGGTTTTGAAAATAGATAGTTTATCTCTCAGTGATTTAAAAATGGGTAGTTTATCCTCACATGATTTGAAAATATGTGATATGATTTATGTTACACGCATTATATCTTGTATCTGAGCTTTGAAATTACATGTTAAAAAGTTAATGTACCCTTGAATGGGTAAATTCTACCTAAATAATAACGTAATAAAGTAATATGCTCCTAAAGAGTAACATAATGGGTAAATTACAACTAAAATTAGAAAAAATTATCCCGTGACAATTTACCTCATATGGTTTCGATTAGATGTAACTTACCTTCATTTTGTTTGAAATAGACAGAACGTCTCTTTATGGTTTGTGAGTAGATGTAAAATATCTCTCATAAAAGAGGGTATTTTTGTTCTTACAAGCTAAATAATTCTGAAAATTTTGTAGATGTCAGTTAACTATATTTTATAGTCACATGATATAAATTATCTATTTACAAAACATACGGGATAAAATGTCAATTAACTATGGGTAAATTACCACTAATTCTTAAGATAAGGGTCAAATTTATGTTATATGGGATGAAATATATCATGTTTAATTTCGATCATTAATTTTTTCGAAATATATGAGTCCCATTTGATTTTCATGGATCCAAGAGTTATGTTCTCGAAGTGTCATCGACATGATGTCACATAAATTTTAACTTTAAAATGAGATGCGGAGGCATTAAACATTTATTTCCTCATTCTAAAGTTAATAAATATTTAAATAACATTTTATCCACGTGTTCATACTGAGAGCAATTATTATTATTTTTTTCAAAATGCAATTTAACAAATAAACAAGGAGTGAAAGTAATATAATCAAAACACGATGAATAAGTTAATTTTATGCCTTTTAATTTGCAAACGACTTCTACCATATAGCATGGACATTTTTCTATATTCCACCGATACTCTAAAAAATCAACTTATACAGTTTTGAACACTCCACGAACATTGACACATGTGCGACACGGTGTCAGATACCCCGTAGACACAGCAGGACACATGAATTTTGATTTCTTTTATTAAAAAAAATTTAAAAGAAATTTTTAAAAAAATATACAACTTTTCTTATTATAAAAATATGTTATTAGTTTTGTGTAGTTTGAGTAATATTTATTGTACATTAAGTGGTATTTTTTTTTTGAAGCCAACATTGAATGGTATTTGGTGTAGTATAAAAAAGAAAAAAACATTAATTTTTTTATGTTTATATAGTTTGAGTGGTATTTGTTGTCTGCTTTAATTAGTGACGTACTTACAACTTTACATCATTTTTAATTTTATTATTAACATATTTGATAATTAAAATTTTTCTTTAATTTTTAAAATATTAGAAGATAATGTATTTATATAATATATATATAAAATAAACAAATATTGTTTATTCTAGAGGTATCATGTCCTGTAATTTTTGCAAATTCGTGTATTCATACTCGTGTCGTATCGCACATATATCCATACATCTGTTTCCGTGAGGCATATGCATTTTTTAATCGCCGGGGACGGATGCATATTAAAAAAATATTTGTCGAGACAATTAAACTTTATAAAGTTAGTGAGGCCAGGTCTCCCGCCGAAACACTACAGAGAGCGGATATATAAATTATAAATACAATAATTTTTTATGGGTGATTTAATATAAAATGTGTTTTTAAATGCCAAAAAGTAGGAGTAATAATGAGTTCAAATATTGGAGACTTTATTTAGCTTAGATATATTAATTGAGAAGATAATGTTATGTTAATTGCCGCATGCTATTTTTTTTTTTGACCAACTAATACAAGTACAGTTGGAATGAGGGTGTGGGATGATGCTCGAGCCCGAGACCTCAAACTCATGGAGCTGGTGCCAGTTGAATCACAATTGGAGATAGTTACAAAATTGGCATTTACGCATCAAGGGAATACAATATTATGCGACGACATATTATGCGACGACATGACACATTATATTTTTTGTAAAAAAATTTAAATAATTACTAATATAATTATTTTTAAACTAAATAAATGAGATAATAGTGAGATTAAATTTAGATATATCATGAATAATAAAATATTTAATTGAGAGAGGAAGAGGTTATTTATCAATAGGTTATGTGAGATTTTTTGTTAAATAAACAAACAAATTTAAGGAATTTAGACTTTTAATATAATAAATTTATATAGCAAATATGGGGGGCCATGCCAAATTGTGACATTATAATCCAAAGCTACAGAACAGTAACCCTTCAAAGTGTCAAAAGTCTTAAGTCTATTGCTCGAAGATTATCCAAGCTTAAATAGTTTTATTCATTGAGTGAGTGTTAGTAAAATTATTGTAAACTATGACATTAGTTCTGAAGTCTTTGTGAAATTCTTTGTGAACTGTGTGGACTAGGAGTTTAGACTATCTGTGTGATATTAGCCTAAGTAGGGTTGTACAATATATTGTAAACTCAAAGTCTTCTAGTGAATCCTTCCTGCAAATGAAGAAGATGAGACGTAGAAGCTGTTTGTGCTTCGAACTTTCATAAACAACCATCCCTTTACTTTATCGCACCTACTTTACTGCATCTTTTACAATTGTCTATCAGTTCATATTCACAAGTCCGGTAGACATCTTTCGCAATATATTTTTAGTTGTTTACTGCCTTGGAAATCAATTGTTGTAGCACTTAACAGTCTGTTGAATTTTAAGCAACGCGAAATTGAGCCTAGTATTTATTCAACCCCTCTTCTAAACACTATTCTGATCCTAACATTGAGTTCTCTAACCTTAGAGATGAGACATGTATTTATAGGTGAGTTTGAGTTACATTTGGGCTAGGGTTCTTAGGGGCGGCCGGGTCACCTATTAGCATATTGGCTTGTAGAGCATCTTATGCTAACAAAAAAAACCAGGTTATTATACACACCTATTATTGATGAAAATTAGTATTGTCTCTATCAGTGTATCATCATGAATGTCACCATTAATAGATAGATATATTGAATCAATTCTTAAACATGAAGACACAAGTAAAACTATATATCCATGTGCACAAATTTCACTTGCTCTCGAGTTATTATTCGTGAGATTATAATTGGAGGGTGTAGGGCCAAGATATCCTCCCGTAGCTTTTAGATTGTCTTCTTTATGTTCGCAGTTCAGAACTTAATTATCTTTTCAAAGTGCATCTGTCAGATAGTAAGAAACCCCCAACTCTTCTATCTTCACCTACTAATTAAGATTGATTAGTCAATCAAATTTTGATAATTAGTATTAATTTGTGCTAAATATTTTGGAGAAATGCACATACACACACTTTTTTCTTTTGATAGGAATTATTTATTAATAATGGTTACATGGCGTATTCAAACCCTTACATTATATGATATGACATACGAGTCTGAATTACAAAATACAATCACCCGAATACTTGATATATGAATCTCGATTATATCCCTACCATTTAGTTGATGTTCAAAGACACCAATAGATTTTGAAACGAATTAGATAATAGATAGGGAAAATAGATTTGAAATTTTGCTTTGAGCCATAACCATACATAGGGACGGACGAATATACATTATATATTTATTACTAAGCAAGTTAACAAACATTACCCCTTGCTCTGGTGGTAAGGACCTGAGGACATATTGGAGCATTAATCTTGCAGGTGTGGGTTCAATTCTCTATGGAAGTCGGTGTCAATGTTTTTGTCTATTACCAACAATTTAACAAAAAATGATCATGTGTCCTGTGGTGATAATATTGGACTTATAATCTTACAACCCAAGTTCAAATCTCTTTGGTGGCACCTTGTTCTTTCCTTTCCTTTTTTTCCTTTTCCTTTTTTCAAAAATTACTATTTTGATACATCTGCACTCTTATAATCATCTCCTAGAAAAGAATGAGTATTTTATACATGTAAAGAATATGCTCTAATATTCTTGAAATTGAGCAAGTTCATTTCTTGAATATCAATGAACCGAGTATTGCAATAATTTTGTTATTACAATTAAACTCGGTAAGTGTATTATTTCTTGAAATCATGCAAGTTCATTTCTTGAAATAATCGCATTGTAATTATTTACCTGTTTTTTACCTACAGTCTTTAAACTCGGATTTTATCACGAACATTGGTTTAATTTTTATGTAATTAATTTTTGCTCCCCACGATAAAATTCCTAGATTCCTCCCTGACCTTACACTTTCTGGGTTTTGAATTAAAGCTAAATGCTGCGTTAGATGACCTTGTGGGTGGATGTTGCCAACAATACTCCCATCCATATATAAATGTTCATCCACGCTGAAAAAGAGAACTGGCAAGAGAAAAAAAAGATGTCGTTCAAGTTTTCCTGCTTATTACCACACAATGCGAAGATTAACTGATTCTCATCGACACTCCTTCCCCACCCCGACCCCCGAGCGCACACAAACACACACACTGACACACACACACACACATATATATATATATATATATATATATATATATATATATATATATATATATATATATATATATATATATATATATTCTTTTAAGAAATTTGTATAACGAGATACTTGTTTGTATATATATACTTGCACTCCAGGACACACGCTGAATATGCAAAATAGTAGACAAATATAAATTTATATGCAATAGTTTAATATTTTAATATTTTACAACCAAAACAAAAGTGGAGAAAATTATTACAAATATCGTATATATTAAAAAACAAGTTAAAATAATTTAATAATGGATTATTAGAAATTAAAAGAGTAAATTTTAGAAAAATAAAAAAAGTCTCACTGCCAATGATCTCTTGATTAACATATAATATAATTTATGCATGTGTGTGTATATATACTAAATCGTATATCTATGATTGCATTAGTTGATATATAGTTTCAATTTTCTATTTCTTTGGCTCCATATGATATTTATCATTTTTTTTATCGTCGTACAAGAAATAAATTAATTATGATGAAATTTGACGTAGAACTATAATCAAGAAAAAATTATATATATATTGTGTGCTTCACATGCATAAGCCTAATTGCGTTCCACGTCACATATTTTATGTCACTAATATTTCATTTTAATATCTCATGCTTCTGACGTGATTCACTTTTATAGTCCACCGTTTCATCCGATCTTCTCTCGTTGTGTTATTGTCTTGCCTATAACAGGCTCTTGTATTTGGTTTTGTTTTCCATTGATCTGGTTTTATCTTTTGGTTTCGGTAGGATCTTTGTTATATAATTCGTTTTCTTAATATAATTCTAGTTTCTATTAAAAAAAAGGGAAGAAAAAGAAAAAGAGAAGCAATTATGATGAAGGCAATCATAAGCAATCATCAAGAAGACCAATGGTAGTTTCTATTATTTGCATATTTACGATTATGATTCTCTTAGTTGTTAAATTTTAGTATTAATTCCATATCTTTGCTTTTTTGGTAGTTTTAGTCATTTTTTGTGAAGCTGGTGTGATGTTGACGTACGCTGTCATTGCACCAATGTGTTCGGTGCAACATAAATACTCACGTAAAAGGACAAAATTGTCAAACAAATTATTAAAATTGTCAAAAATGAGAAACACAAGACTAAGATTCAATTTTGACAAGTTATCGGACCAAAATAGTGGAGAGAGTAAGAATAGAGGATGGAAAATAATTTTCCCCAAACAATTAATAACATGCGAATTTACTATGTCTATTTCACTAAGGTTAAATATGTTTCGTTTTATTTTAAGAAATTATTTTCCTTTGAAAAATGAAAACAATACGTTTCACCCCAACTTCAATTATATTTTTTTTCCATCATACTTATAAAATCATTGGTTTGTACTATAAGTTTTCACTTTTATAGCATAGTTTTGTAACTTGTTAAATTTTAGGATTAGTACAATAAGTTAGCTCCTTTTACAATTTGAATCCTTTTTCATTGGTGTCGGACATATTATCATCATTGTCTGACATGCATGTTAGCAGTAATCGACGTAATGTCAGTAATATTCAATTTAATATCAATATTTTGATGAAAAAATGACTGCAAGTGCAAAACATAGCAAACTTATTATATTAAAATCAAATTTTGACGCATACAGAACACAACGCTAAAAAGTCAAAATAGGCAAACAAAACGTCCAATTTTGGAAATTTTCGTGAAAAATATAAAATCTAAACTTTGGAGTTTGACTGACTAGGTTAACACTTGAAAAAGATATTACATAGCGCGAGAATGAATATAAAGTTTTTTACAAGTACACAAATATATCTATTTGGGTATCAAAACTACTAATTTACTTCGGGTGGATATGAAAGATGTAAATTGGATGTGTAACTCACTATATACACCACAAGTTGAAGAAGGAGGAATGTTAAAAGTCATCTAAATTACATGTAAAATAGATTGACATAACAAGTCTGACACGTTGACACTCACGTTGTGTAGCCTCTCATGTCCACATATACCTTAGTATGAGGCCTTGTGCTGCTACTGTATAAAGAAATACAGTTACGCCTCATTTCCTGCTGTCTTAACATTAAAATAATTCATGTGAACATTGATAATAATCTCACTAGTTTAATAGATGGCACTAACTTCAATCACATAGATCAACTTGTTAAGTCCACCACAAATTAAAATAATTAACATCCATAAGTAATAATACATATAAATACACATCATACACAAGTTTTTTTATTATTCAAACATCGAAAATATAATACTTAACTATCATATAAAAATAAGAAGAGTTATTACTTCTAATTTGAACAATTACAAATTATCCACTCTAGTTTTAAAAATAACGTCTATCTTTCCTGATAGTATTTTTATGTCAAATCACAGAGGAGACAAAAATACTTTCATTATATCCGTTACATGACTATGCAACTAGGGTGGATTTGTATACAAATACTCTATAGCAACTATTTGTTATCGTTCAAACTAGAAGTAAGAAGTCGTAATGTTGATATTTGCAAGGAAATTAAACGGGGACCATTCAACCACCATGTTGCTGTGGATCTTGTGGAAGATAATATTGAGATATATAAAGCTTTGAAGAGAAAACAATAGCCAACAGTTGTCGCCAGTGAGAAAAGGTACCATATTTGTAAACGATGACGTTTCATCACTCAATTAATCATTGGTTCTTTTTTATTTTTCTTTTGGCGACAAAATACTAAGGTGTGATTTCATATTGTCTTAGCTACAAATATTCTTCACTTTGAAAGTGAAAAATATGGTTCCTTCCAATCTGTTTTCATTTATATTTATGATCTTATTATAATTTATAAATTACATTATTAATTTAATATATTAAATTTTCAAACAAAGTCAATAATTTAAAAAATGAAATTCTCAATATAAAGTTTCAGAAAATGATGTTTTCATAAAAATTGAGAAAAGGAAGGCAGTGGTTTGTTGAATTGCCGCATCATCTAAAAGTTCGGGCTTTGTAAATAGATTGAACAACTTATTATTTATTATCTAACACTCAGTTCACTTGTTGGCCGATTTATTTATCTTTTCTGGAAGGTCCATCAAGTGGATATTTCATGTGGGTGGAGTTGTTTATAAGTTTTAAACACATTGTTTCGACATTAGACACAAGCTCTAATACCATGTTGTCTCATCTAAAAATCCAAGTTTATCGATAAATTAAATAGTTTATTATTTATTCTCAAACATTATTTCCATAACATTTCCATGTTATTATTTAAGGGCCCCATTTACTTGTAGCACTTGTTGTATAAATAGGGAACCAAAGGTTGCTTCCATCCAAGAAAACAAACAGTTCCTCTTTCTTTTATTGTTCTCATTTTTAGGCTGCATTTTCTCTCTAAAATAGCCACCTTCTGTTATAAAATACTTTGATTATATATGGCAATCGATATAGACTTATCAAGATTAGCAGAATCAGAAACTCATGGTGAAAATTCACCATATTTTGCCGGATGGAAAGCATATGATGAAGACCCTTATAATGAATTATACAATCCATCCGGAGTTATACAAATGGGACTTGCAGAAAATCAAGTAAGTTCTCATTTTTCGATGTTTTCGGACTATCTCATCCTATGAATCATACCAAACGACTTCATTTCATAGTCCTTGATCGTGACCTATTGTTCATGTAACAGGTTTCATTTGATTTGTTGGAGCAATACCTGGAAACACGTTCAGGGTGGCAAACTATTGGTAGGAGTAAAGCTTCTGGATTTAGAGAAAATGCTCTATTTCAAGATTATCATGGACTAAAATCTTGCAGAAAGGTAACAAAGATACTTTTTTTCTTAACTATTTATATTATAAGATGAAAACACAAAATAATATCCCTTGATTTGTAAAATTTATGATCCAGGCAATGGCAAGCTTTATGGAAGAAATAAGAGGGGGAAGAGCAAAATTCAACCCTGATAGGGTTGTTCTAACAGCTGGTGCAACTGCAGCCAATGAGTTATTGACTTTCATTTTGGCTGATCCTGGAGATGCCTTACTTGTTCCTACTCCTTACTATCCCGGGTAAGAACACTCTCCTCGTAAAAAAATTTCGGCTTTGAGATCGCTTTTGATTAAAAACAAAAATTTAGTACTACTATAATTGAAGTCGTAGAAGTTTGTGATTTTCTAATTATTTTTTAAATTTACCCAAAAAAATATGTATAAGCCCTTCTGCCAATTCAGTGTTCTCAGTTAGTCCTAAAAAGTAGGAGGGGAATATAAAGAATAAGGAGATGAATTTTCGTGGTGAAAATGTTACATTTCTGACATCTTGTCTGTCAAATGTAATTATATACATCAACCTTAAACTTTGATAGTTAACTTTGGTGCTCTGATGTTTAACAGGTTTGACAGAGACTTGAGGTGGAGAACAGGAGTAAACATCGTACCAGTTCCCTGCAACAGTTCGAACAATTTCGAGATCACCCCTCAGGCTTTAGAATCAGCATACAACGAAGCCGAATCCAAGAACATCAAAGTCAAAGGAGTGCTGATAACTAATCCATCGAACCCTTTGGGCGCGACGATCAATCGGAAAATTCTTGAACAAATTCTTCAATTCGTGACCAGTAAAAACATCCATCTCGTGTCCGATGAAATCTACTCAGGATCAGCATTCTCTTCTGATGAATTTGTTAGCATTGCTGAAATTCTTGAATCCAGAAACTACAAAGATTCAGAAAGGGTTCACATTGTTTATAGCCTTTCCAAAGATTTAGGGCTTCCAGGGTTTCGAGTGGGGACTATATATTCATACAATGATAAAGTGGTAATAACCGCAAGAAGAATGTCGAGTTTCACTTTAGTTTCTTCACAAACTCAACACCTTTTGGCTACGATGCTTTCTGATAAAAATTTACAGAAAGTTACGTTAAAACTAATAGAGAAAGGTTGAAAAAGAGGCACGAAGTGATCGTTTCCGGGTTGAAAAACGTCGGTATAGAGTGCCTGAAAGGGAATGCTGGATTGTTTTGCTGGATGAATTTAAGGCCATTTTTGGAGGAGGACACGAAGGAACAAGAATTGGATTTGTGGGAATTAATTTTGCATGAAGTGAAACTAAATATTTCTCCGGGATCTTCTTGCCATTGCTCTGAGCCAGGGTGGTTTAGGGTTTGCTTTGCGAATATGAGTGAACAGACGCTGGATGTTGCACTTAGAAGAATACAAGATTTTGTGAAAAAAAGAAAAGGGGGGAAGAGGAATTATGGGTTCTGTTTAAAATGACTTTATTTCGCTTTATTTTTTGAATAATTCATTTTTTGGATGCCTTTTTCCTGATTTTCCTTTAGGTTTGTTTTTTTCAGGAAAAAGCCAATCTGAAGATTTGGTGTCTCAATTTGAGATTGTAAATTTATTCCCAATTGAGATTAAATTTTCATGATTTATGATTTTGTATCAGCAAGAAATTAAGTGTGATTCTTGGCACGAAAGTTAAATTTGTTGCCACGTGACCTTGAATGTCACATGTTGTAGTCGAGAAAACAACCTATTGCATTGCAATGGAAGGCTGCGTACATTAGGCCCAAAGTGACCCAATCATTTCTCGGACCCGGGCATAGCGGGAGCTTCGTGTACCGGAGTTTGCTCTTTTATCAAGCAAGAAATTATCGGAAAAACCTTTTCCGAGGTTATTAATGTCTGTAAACAAAAATAACTCTTGAAAAATGAGCGACAAGAACGATATTGTGATAAATTTGTAAATTTGAACCCTCTTTCAAAAGCAATATTAAAAAATATATATTTTCAGTTAAATAGATCAAATTTTATGTATAAACTCAAAATTTTCAAGATGTAAGTGATATATTCTATATTTGATACTCAATCTTCTTGTGTAAGAAAGATACGGTGGGACATAACTCATAAACTCAAAATATCATTCAAAACTAACTTTACAAACGGAGTGTTTGCAAATGCTTTTGAAAATCGTCTATGTGCTTTCAAATTAAAAAAAAAAACATATTTTGGATGTTTTATTCATTGTTTCTGTTATTGTTTCTCTACAAAAAAACAGATAAGTCACAGAAGTAGAGAAACAAGTCATGAGATATTTCTGACTGCTTTAAGTTAAAATTTTATAATTTTATAATAAAGATGAAGTTCATTAAACTGAAATAAGTCATAAGTTGCTTTTAGTTGTTTTAACTTTTAAGTTGAGCGATGACAATTTTATAAGTTGAATTTCATTAGAACTATTTTTTTTTAATTTTAATATTAAACACCCAATTCTTTTGCATAAAAATATTTTTTCGCAATTTCAATAATTAAAAAAATGCAAACAGTAACTAACTCAACGAAATATACAAATGGATAGGAGAAGTAGATTCTTACTGCATTACCTCTTATGAGACTGTAATGCTCGGATTAGGTATATGAGTTGTTCTATAATACGTTCCCACTCCTCGACTAGAGGACCAGTCACTTCAGTGAGCTCAGTTATAGTAGTTCTTTATCCTGTTATTTATAGTTATTAGCTCATTCTTTTTAGAGTTATTCGCAGTCGCCGAAGGGCTCACTCCTTGCTTTCATTACTTGTTTTTTCCTTACGTTGTAGATTATATGATATAATCTTGAAGGATCTCATCTCATAATTATCCATGAGTGTTTATGTCTTTAGTATGACCACTTGAAGAAATTGGAGGGAAGTGGAGTAAATTGCTGATACTACTGGAAGGATCCCTCTTGGGATAATATGTATTGTTCTTGTGATCAGTTTACTAGGTATTTTCTTTTATGGTTTATATACCGGATTAGATTCATCCCTCTAGTAATCGGATGAATTGAGTTGTAGACATGAAAGCGTAAGAATATTTTAAGGAAATTTTAAATCTGTAACATCTATTCTAACATCGTATTGAAAATCATTTTCAAAATATTAGAACTCAGGGAATATACATCGATATGTGTGTGTGTGTATATATATATTGATGTCGGATAAAATCCCCTGCGAGAGTCGAACAACAATTTACCGAACAGATTATAGCCGAACAACAATGCACCGAACAGATTATAGCTGAACGGCTGTCAAACCCTGCTTGGTATTTTGGTCAAAGATTAGCGGAAGACCCTGCTGTAAACAACAGATTAACCGGTGGAGATAAACGTGCATTAGTGGGTGCAGATTTCTCAAACACACTCGCTACATTAGCGCCAATATCAAAGCAGATCGGATCCTAGCTTTCCCACCAAGTAATCACAAGGATCGAGCCTATAAATAGAGGCGGGAAACCTCATTACAGAGGTTGGATTTTTTAGGAAAAGGAAACTCTTAAGAGAACATTATTTTATCTGTTTGGTCATCTCTTGTTACTTTTCCAGATATTCTTGAGTGCTGATTTTTCACTTAGATATTATGTCAAGCCCTATAACAAATAAAAAAAAAGTGACTAGTACAAATTATATTGGACTTGGTCCCGTGGTTTTTCCTTCAATTCGAGGGTTTTTCACGTAAAAAATCTTGGTGTTTTTCTTTTATTTTTCGTAAACACTTAAATCTACTGAACCCGAAAAAACTGAATCACATCATTGACGCCGTCTGTGGGAAGTTTTTTAGAGCAAAGACGTTGAAGTAAAAACTTTTTTCATCCTGCAAAAAGTTCGAGGAAAAATGGTTGAGAGTAAAGGCCGTGGACAAACTTCGAGGGGGAATATACCAAGCCCCCCTCCCTATTTGTTCCCGGTACGGGAAGAGGAGGAAGGGACAGAGTCATCTCAAAATGTTTCCCGGGAATTTCCTGCTGGGGGAAGCCCATGGGACAGTTAACTAAGGTAATCGCCAGAACTATGGGAGACGTCATGAAACAGTTTATGACTCCGCCCTAGCCAGAGAAAACAGCAGAAGAGGAAGAAGATTTAGCCTCTTCAAAGGAGCCAAAGGAAAGTGCGAAGGAGATAAAATATCCCTCTAGTATGGGGGAGGAAGCTTACAAAGCTTTGCACCACCAGATGGAGGACTTAAAAGACGAGTTGCAGCAGATGCGTAAAAAAATGGAGGGGTGTATATATCCAGCACGAAGGGGGACCCCATTTGCTCCCGAAGTTATCAATGATCCCCTACCATCCAATTTCCAAACTTTGAGTGTTGGGAATTACGATGGAGGCACAGATCCTGAGGAATACTTGTCCCGATTTTAGAATGCTACACTCCTTTATCAACTTACAGACGGAGTGAAGTGTAGAGTCTTTTTGACCACTCTTGCTGGAGCTGCACAATCTTAGTTTAATCAGCTGACATCGGGCATCATAGATTCTTTCTCCAAATTCAGCTAATTATTCCTTCATCAGTTTGCAAGCAGTAGAAGTTGCAAGAGAACAACCATTAGTCTGTTCGGACTCAAACAAGTAGAGAAGGAATCTCTTCGGATTTTTTGAAGAAATTAAATCAGCATGCCTGGATGTCCCTCATGTTACTTCATAAATACTGATCAACACTTTTACTTAGGTTCTGAGAGAAGGAGATCTGTTCAGATCTTTAACAAAGAAGCCGCCTTCGGATTATGACGAACTACTGGGGAGAGCTTCTAAATATGTCAATTTAGAAGAAGCCCAAAAGATGAAGCAGTTGAGAGATGAAAAAACTGGTGGTGAACTCAATAGGAGGGATGGAACAACCCAAAAGGAACTTTGATCAATACTTTTCGATGAGATCTCAATGGGAATTAGCCATGAATCAGATGATGCCAAAGAGGGTTCGGGGTGGATCATACATAGGGAGGTCATTCCGAGGAGAACATTTTCGAGGACGAGGAGCTGGTAGATTTGGGGGAAGGCAAGGACCCCATGATGGGCCGATTGGCAATAATCTCTTTCCTCGGAATAATGCCAATCCAGGAAGGGGGTACCTCAGCCAGTGACATGGGAAGTTCGAGGAGGAAGGCCAGAAGAAGATAATCAACCCATCAGAGAGGTGGCCTTAAATAATGTTCCTACTCGAGGAACTATACATATGATCTCTGGAGGAATGTCAGGTGGGGATTCTAACCGAGCAAGAAAAAATCATGTTCGAAAGCTCCAAGTACTATCCATCGACCCAGATTACACACCAGAAGGCCCTTCTATAGCTTTCGGACCCGAAGATTTGTGGGGGATTCACTTTCCCCATGAAGATGCATTGGTTATCTCTGCCTCGGTAGCCAATTACAATGTACATAGAATTTTTGTGGACACTGGGAGTTCAGCTGATGTGCTTTTGTTCAGTACCTTGACCCAGATGGAGTTGGGAAGCATAACCATACAAACGGCAAACACCTCTCTTCATGGATTTGCCCGGGAGATTGTAAGCCCAATGGGGCAGGTGTCTTTACCAGTTACGTTGGGTGAAGAACCGAGGATAAGAACCAAGATGATCAACTTCCTCATAGTGGATGCGCCCTCATCTTATAACATAATACTGGGCCGACCTGCATTAGCTGTTTTTCAGGCGGTGGCATCTAATTATCAACTAGCAATAAAATTTTTGGTCGATGAGGAAGTGGGGCAAGTTAGAGGAGATCAAAACTCCTCGAGAAAATGTTATGTGCAATAATTGAGGCAAGAGAGAGAACAGAAGAAAGATGTGGGCAAGCGAGGAGAAAACAATAAGAGGAAGCGTGAAAAGATGGAGGTTGAGGAGCGAGTAACTTCCGCGGAGGAGTTTTTAACAATCGAACTGGGTCATTCTACTCAAACCACCAGAGTGGGATCTCAGTTAGGTCCCGAGTTGCAGAGAAGGGTGATTGATTGCTTGAGTCAGAATGTGGATATGTTCGCTTGGAGTACCTCTGACTTAGTCGGGATAAAGCCTGAGATTGCTGAACACCATCTTAATGTTGATCCTAATGCTCGGGCAATCAAGCAGAAAAGGAGGCATTTTGGGCCCGAGAAGGATGCAATTATTGCCAAGCAATTAGAAGAGTTGCTGAGAGCAGGCCACGTACGGAAAATCAGTTTCCCCACATGGCATTCAAATGTAGTCCTAGTACCCAAGCCAAGAGATAAATGGAGGATATGTGTGGACTTCCGAGACGTTAATAAAGCGTGTCCCAAGGATTGCTACCCGTTGCCGAGGATCGATCAGCTAGTGGATTCTACTGCAGAGCATGAACTGCTATGTCTTATGGATGCTTATCAAGGATATAATCAAGTCTCTTTGGCTCAGGAAGATCAGCCAAAAGTCAGCTGTGTGACAGCATGATGAACTTTTTGTTACGTGGTCATGCCCTTTGACTTAAAAAATGATGGGGTCACTTATCAAAGGCTGATAGATAAAATGTTCAAAGATCAGAGAGGACGAAATGTACAAGTGTACGTGGATGATGTTCTTATCAAGAGCAAGAGGGCACAAAATCTAATTGATGATATAGAGGAGGTCTTTGGTACTTTGCGGAAGTTTGGCATGAAGTTGAATCATGCCAAATGCACATTCGGAATACATAGTGGAAAGTTCCTGGGATACATGGTTACTGAAAAAGGTGTTGAGGCTAATCCCGAGAAGATCCGAGCAATTCAAGAGATGAATCCTACTCGGATGTTGAATGAAGTACAGAAGTTGGCAGGAAGAATAGCTGCTTTGAGTCGCTTCATATCGCGTTCAGCCGACAGGAGTTTGCCTTTCTTTAAGGCATTAATACAAGGGATTCGATTTATGGAATGACCAATGCCTAAAAGCCTTCGATGATTTGAAATAGTATTTGGCTTAATTACCATTAATGAACAAACCCGAGCATGATGATACACTCCTTGTCTATTTGTCTGTGACCGAGGAGGTCATCAGCTCGGTATTGGTAAAAGAGAAATCAGGGCACCAGTGGCCAGTGTGTTATGTTAGCCGAGCACTACAAGGAGCAGAGCAAAGATACCCTGAAGTCGAGAAATTGGCTTTAGCCCTAGTAACCACGTGAGAAGGCTTCGACCATATTTTTTATCTCATCCCATCATAGTAGTGACAAACACCCTGCTGGGAAGATAGTTATCTAAAGCCGAAATATCGGGACTGATGGTGAAATGGGCCACCAAGCTGAGTGAGTTTGATATTTCTTATCAGCCCCGAACTACCATCAAAGCTTAAGCCTTATCAGATTTCCTGGTGGAGGTGACCCACATCCCTTAGGAAAAGGAGTGGAGCTTGTACGTAGATGGATCATCCACTCAATTGGGAAGTGGTGCGGGAATCATGCTCATTGGTCCCGAAGGAGAAGAAATCAAAGTGGCCATCCAGTTTGGTTTTCATTCCTAAAATAATGAGGCTCTATTCGAGGCCCTTATCACTGGTTTTCGAAGAGCGTTGGATGTTGGAGCTCGGAAGGTGGTAGCATTTATGGATTCCATGCTCGTAGTACAACAAGTGAATGGAATATACAAAGTGAAGGAGGAAAAGCTCAAAAAATATGTGGAGACTGCACGAACATTGATGAGTCAATTCCAAGAAATAAAGTTAGCACATGTACCTAGGGAAGAAAACGGTCGAGCCGGTGAATTGGCAAAGTTGGCCAGCACAATCCATTAATGGAAAAACATGAATGTATTAGTGCAAGAACTTTTGATCTCCCACATGTATTTCAATAGCATAATGAGCCTGGAACCATGTATTATGGCTGACTGGAGTGAGCAAATCATTAAGTTCCTGAAGACGAATACTTTACCATCTGATCCAAAAGAAGCTGCTCGGGTGAAGAGAATGGAAAATCGTTTTGTATTGATCGAAGGTAGATTGTTTAATAGAGGCTTCTCAACCCCTGTTCTACAATGCACTTCAGTCCAAGAAGGGGAACACTTGCTAAGGGAAATTCACGAGGGCTGTTATGGTAACCATCTGGGGGCCAATATGTTATAATAAAAAGCCCTTCGGGCCGGAAACTATTGGCCCACAGCGAGAGAGGACGACGAGGGGTTTGTAAAAAATAATAATAAATGCCAAAAGCACGCCAATTTATCCCATGTACCAGCAGAAGTACTAAATAACAGTATCATATCTTATCCCTTCGACCAGTGGGGAATGGACATTTTTGGACCTTTTCCCTAGGGCTGCTTATCGGGCCGGGTCAAACCGGACCCGGCCCGGATTCGGACCGTTAAGTCCGGTCCGAAACCGGAACCGGACTTAACGGTTCCGGTTCGCCCCGGAACCGGTTAGAAACCGGTCCGGGGCGGTCCCGAAGAACCAAACCGGTAGGACCGCCGGTTCCGGTCCTACCGGTCCGATTCTGGTTCCGAAACCGAAACCGGTAGACTTTAAAAAAATAAAAAAAAATAAAAAATAAAAATTGAAGAAGGCAACGTTAACATTGTTAACGTTGCCTTCAACGTTAACAAATGTTAACGTTGGCAACGGCTCT
This sequence comes from Haberlea rhodopensis, assembly GCA_907163345.1. Classification (NCBI taxonomy): domain Eukaryota; kingdom Viridiplantae; phylum Streptophyta; class Magnoliopsida; order Lamiales; family Gesneriaceae; genus Haberlea; species Haberlea rhodopensis. The sequence goes on along the minus strand of CAJQUN010000022.1, from coordinate 558,381 downwards.
TAGCCGTTGCCAACGTTAACTTTTTATTTTTTATTTTTTAAATATTTTTAATAAAAAAAAAACTATAAATAGGGGATGTTGTGTTGTGTATTGTTTCATAACAATTCTTGTAACGAAAATTACTTCACTCTCATATTTTTCTCTCAATTGTGCTATTTACAATTTACTTATAGTCTTATATCATAATGGCATCTTCATCTAGCAGTGGTGCTGGTCGTAGCCGGGGTCGTAGTCGGGGTCTCGTTCCGGGTCGTCTATCACTGAGTTCATCTTCTGCAATGAATTTGCTTGTGCCAATTCCTGAGTTAAATGAAAGTTATGATTTTTTTGCTGACCTCGATGTTGGTGGTTCTTCTATGAATGTCGAACCACAACAACCCCAACAACCTGCCGAACCTGTTGCTGCCCAAGCCCAAGAAAGACAACATGTGGAGTCATCCGGAGCCACTACAGCAGCAAGTAGACTACATACTCGTGCCAAAAGAAGTAAGATATGAGATCACTTTGAACTCGGTCAAAAAGAAGGTACTAATGAATCTGTTGCAATATGTAAATTATGTAAGATCCAGTATTCATATAAAGCCGGTGGTTCCAGTGGAGGCACCGGAACATTTAAAAAATACTTAGTAAAAAAACATAATTTTGATGAGACATTACAACCATTAAGTCGAGAAGCAACACAAGCACAAATTAATGTTCTTACTGGCACGAATTTTATTTTAACTGCTGAAATTAATCGTGGTCACTTGTTAGATATGTGATCAGATGTGAACTACCTTTTATACAAGCTGAACGTGCTGGTTTTATTGAATTTGCTTCGTCTATACAACCCATGTTTAAACATATCCAGGCACACACTAAAAAGAAATTGTATGGACGTATTTGTTGAATATAGAAATACATTGTTTCAACATCTTTCTAGTTTGCCTTGTAGGGTTAGTTTAACAACTGATATTTGGACAAATGTAAATTCTGATTCATATCTTGTTGTCACTTGTCATTGGATTGATGATAATTGGTGTATGCAAAAAAGGATTTTGTCTTTAGATGAGTTAGATTGTGCACATACTGGTTATGTAATTGCTAAATATGTATTCAACACTTGTAGACATTATGGAATTCAGGATAAGGTATTTTCAATCACATTAGACAATGCTGCGAATAACAATGCTGCGATGCGTGATTTAAAGACCTATCTTAAACCAATGCTTGATGGTATTTTTTTTCATGTTAGATGTGCATGTCATGTGATTAATTTGGCTGTTAAAGTTGGTTATGAGGACAATCACTCAGTATGTATTGACAAAATGAAATACTGCGCTAAATGGTTATGCACGAGCCGTGTTAAGCGTGATTGGAAACAATTATGTTTATCTAATGGTTTAAAGCATCTTCTTTTTGCATCACCAATAGAAACTAGGTGGAATTCGTTGTACAATTTGTTGAATGCTATGTTACCTTACAAATATATTTTAACTCCATTTTATAATTCATATCAAATGCCTGATAGCGATGAAAGTATTTATTTGACTAATGAGGATTGGGAATTTGTTGAAAATTGTGTATCATTGTTAGGTACTTTCAAAGAAGCGACGGAACGTTTCTCTGGTGTTACTTATCCAACTTCCGTTTATTTCCTTCCTTTAGTATTTAACATGTTTGATAAATTTATAGAATTTAGAGATGACTATGACTTGCATGCTTTTGTTAGTGCAATGGAAACTAAATTTACAAAGTATTGGGAACAAATCCCACCCGTGCACTGCATCGCAACATTGCTAGATCCTAGTCAATGTTTAACTTCATTTGAGATATTTTTTGAATATTATGCTAAATTTTTGGGGAAGGTTGTTGACGATCAAAAGACGTCTACAATGCAATCTCTCCAAAATATGTTTCAATTGTATTATAATCAACATGCAAGTGAATCATCGCAACAAAGGCCTGTTGAAGAACAACCCCAAGCTCAATCTAAAGGTGGGGGCATCAATTTGCTTAGAATGCTGGGCAGGAAAAAACTTAAGGGAAAATGACCTTCTACTAGCACGTCGACTGAGTTGCAAATTTATCTGAATTATCAATTTCTAACCGAAGACAACTTCGACGTCTTACAATGGTGGAAGTCCAATGCAGCACAATTCCCTATCTTAGCCAAAATGGCTAGAGACGTGTATGCTGTACAAGCTTCAAGCGTCGCTTCTGAATCGGCATTCTCAACATGCGGCCGTATTATTGGAGACTACAGAAGTAGTCTATCAGCTGATTCGTTATGCATGCTCACGTTACTTAAAGATTGGTTTGAAGCAGAATGCAAAAATAGAAGAGATGGGACGGTTGACGAATTCGTAAATCATTATGACGAGCAAGAAGAAGAGATAGCCAAAACAATACTTATCAATTATGAAGACTTCTAAGTACTAAATTGTAATATTTTTTTATTTAGATTTTCAATTGTCATGTCTTTACAATTATTTGTATGCTAGAAGTATTTAAACACATAGACATGTTTAAATAACCCATAAAAATTGTTAAATTTCTAAACCCTTTAAAAATTACCAAAATTCCGAGAGGCGTAACTACGCCTCCAAAGTGGCGTAGTTACGCCTCTTAAAAAAAAAAGCCGTAGCTTAGGCGTAGCTACGCCTAAATGGGGCGTCTTTATGCCTCATTTAAAAAAAAAATACGAAAATCCGATAAGGATCCGAACCAAACCGGAACCGGTTCGATCCGGTTCCTTAACGGACCGGACCGGTTCCGCCCATAACGGGTCCGGAACCGGCCGGTTCCGGACCGGACCGGACCGGTTCCAACCGGTAAGCAGCCCTACTTTTCCCCCTGCGGCAGGGCAAGAAGCCGAACCCTTACCAAAGATAACTGAAGAAGATGTCATCAGATTCTTATGGAGAAACATAGTATGTCGGTTCGGAATAGCGAGGAGGTTAATTTCCGAATGGAAGGCAAATTCAGGGTGGAAAAGTGCAAGAGTGGTGCAATGATATGAAAATTAAACAAGTGTTCACATTAGTAGCTTATCCTCAAGCTAATGGACATGCCGAAGTGAGTAATCGGATTTTACTGCACAGGATTAAAACAAGGCTGGAAGGAGCTCGAGGAGCATGGGTGAACGAGTTACCTGGTGTTCTTTGGGCATACCGAGCAACACCTCGTGTATCTACGGGAGAAACCCCTTACAGTCTAGTATATGGTTCAGAAGCCTTTATCCCGGCGAAAATTGGAGTCGAATCTCTTCGAGTACAATGCTATAATCCTGAAAATAATAAAGATATAAGGAAGTTAGAATTGGATAGAATTGTCAGTTTAAGAGAACGAGTTGTGACAAGAACGGAAATGTATAAACTGCGGATAACCAATGCCTACAACCAAAGGGTTCGCCCGAGAACATTTTAGGTAGGAGACCTAGTGTTGCGGAGAAATAATCCAGCTGGCGACGTAAAAGAAACTAGCACCAAAGTGGGAAGGTCCTTATAAAGTGAAATGGTGATCGGAAGAGGATCATACAGACCGGAAGACCAGGTCGCAAGCTGGTGAGACCTTGGAACATTCATAATTTAAAGAAATATTTAACATTTTAATTATTGTCTTTGTTTATGAATTTGTTCTCAATGAAATAAAGTTGTTATTAGCGAGCTTGTTCGGAATTTAATGACTTACTCGTGGGATTTGGATGTTTGGTCCACGTTTAAACATAAAATTTGCCTAAGTGATTGTGCTCGGGTTAGCGAACCTGTTCGGTTTATTCGTGGGATCGGGAAGTTTGGTCCACGTTTAAACTTGAAATTACCATCGTTTACTCATGGGATCGGGATGTTTGGTCCACGTTTAAACTTAAAATGACCATCGTTTACTCGTGGGATCGGGATGTTTGGTCCTAGTTTAAACTTAAATTATCAAAGTTATTGTGCTCGGGGTAGCGAGCTTGTTCGGAATTTTAATGATACTCGTGGAATTGGGATATTTGGTCCACGTTTAAACATAAAATTACCTAAGTGATTGTGCTCAGGGTAGCGAGCTTGTTCAGAATTTTAATGATTTACTCGTGGGATAGGGATATTTGGTCCACGTTTAAACATAAAATTTCCTAAGTGATTATGCTTGAGGTAGCGAGCTTGTTCGGAAATTTAATGATTTTGTATCGGGATGTTTGGTCCACGTTTAAACATAAAATTGCCTAAGTGATTGTGCTAGGGGTAGCGAGCTTGTTCGGTATTTTAATGATTTACTCGTGGGATCGGGATGTTTGGTCCACGTTTAAACATAAAATTACCTAAGTGATTGTGCACGGGGTAGCGAGCTTGTTTGAAATTTTAATGATTTACTCGTGGGATCGGGATGTTTGCTCTACATTTAAACAAAAAATTGCCTAAGTGATTGTGCTCGGGGTAGCGAGCTTGTACGGAATTTTAATGATTTACTCGTGGGATCGGGATGTTTGGTCCACGTTTAAACATAAAATTGCCTAAGTGATGATGCTCGTAGTAGTGAGCTTATTCATGAATTTTATTTGTGGGGTCGGGATGTTCGGCCCATTTCTTAAACTTACTTAAATGTTGGGGATTAGGGATTTCGAACAGCGAAATGTATAACTTCACTTTATAGGGTATTACATCAGAATAGAAAAAAGAAAAAGAAAAACAATAATCCTACTCTATGGCTCGAAGAGCTCTTCAGAAGGCTTTCCAGAGCGGCCCCAATATTAAGAAAATCCTTCGGAACACCTTCTGGAGGGTAACCTTTCGCCTCAAACTGATTAACATGCTTGAAACCCATGGCCAAAAATTTGGAGGCACGATCAGCCACCATGCTGGTGTACTCTGGGGACTTCAAGAAGTCAGCCTTCTTCAATAGCCAAAACTCCTCCATTCGAACACCTAACGAAGATTTCTCATGGGCGAGTTGTTCGGAAATGGATTTTTATTGTTCCGATAAGGTCTTGTTGGCCTCATCTACTTCAACCGACCTCTTGCGCTCTCTCTCAAGGGCATCCCGCGCCTCATCTCGAGCGGTCATCATTGCAGAATGCCGATCTTCCAGAAGCTTTATGGACTTCTTTAAATCATCGCCCATAATTTCAAGTTGCTTGATTTGCTTCTGGCGATTAGCATCTGTTGATCAAACCAAATGGAATCTGGTGAGTAGTTCACCCGCCATCATGTGGGCCTGCATAAGAACGTAAGAAATGAGTATACCGAAGATAAAGAATAGAAAATTATCAATAAAGGATAATTACCTGGGTGAAGGAAGTGGCGAGTTCATTCACCAGATTACTGAATGCCAACTCCCCAAGGTATTTGCGATCGGCAGAGTTGGGAGAATGACAGAGGATGGATTGTGAAGTCTTGGGGTCTGATTTCTTATGGAGGGGGACATTGGGAGAATAGGTCCAGGTGGGTATGTGGTATCTCGAGGTGGGCCGAGATGTGCTCGTACCACCCGGAGCAGGTTGGGAAGAAGCTCGGGGTACGAGATGAATGGTGGAAGAAGAAGCTTTTTTGGCAGGGGGGTTTTGGAGGAAAAACCCTGACTCTCGGGAATTGCCCTTTTACGAGGTCGGAGGGCCAGGATCCCCTTTCCCTCAGGAGAGGCAGTGATGTCAACGATCGGCGAAGTGGGTAGAGCAGATGTAGGCTCGTGGGATGGAGGAGTAGGAATATCTGAAGATCTCAAAGCTTGTCCTTTCTGGGATTGGGCCTTCAACTTCTCACTCGTCATAGCCTACATCATTTTTGTTTCTGAAATGAGTGAACAGAGGTCAGTCCGAACATATTAATCAAAATGCTCAAACAAGTGAAAGTGCTCAGAAACGCTCACTGAGGGGCATTTTCAAGGATGCACCCTTCGGGATCAGCTGGAACAAGTACAACAGTCCTTCATCAATCAGCTCCGCTAGGTTAAAACACTGATCGTCAAGTTTACGACGAACCGACATATACGGTTCCTTCTCAAGGTGTCCCTTGATCAATTTACCCTTTGGGAGATTTTATTTCCACTCCATGGGACATATCCCAAGGCTAGAGTGGACGAGCAAAAAAGTAGAATATTTTCCAATTTTTTTATCAACGAAGGGTAGTTCTCGAGGAAACCCACCCTTGTTTGAGAAGAAAAGTAAAAAAGCCCTAACTCTTTCTTATTCAATTGAAAAAAGCAATGAAAGACTTCGGGAGTGGGAATGAAACCCAAAAAAGAAAGAACTATGAAGAAACCCGCCAACTGTCTATAACTGTTAGGGAATAATTGATTGAGAGAGATGGAAAAGTAAGAAGCAGTTTCAACGAAGAAAGAGGGGATAGGAAATCGAAGGCCTCCTCGAAGCTGATCTAAGTAAAAAGGAAAATAGCATTTAGGAGGCAGATGAGGGCGAGATCCTGAAGGGGGAGCAATAATAGAAGTCCCTTCCGAAATCTCCCATTTGGTACCAATACTGGACAGATGCCGGTCCGACTTAATCTCAGATCCAAAAATTTCAAACAAGGGAACTTTGGTGTTCACCAAATCTTGATCTGTGGCAGCTCGTTGCTCCTCTATACGAGCAGATGAAGCATACGAAGAGCTTAGAGTCTCCTCGCTATCCGAGGAGGATGATGAGCGTGGAGGAAGAGTGTTAATTCTTTCCTCGCCATGCTCACTATACATGTCTATCGCCTTCAAATATGAATCATCCGAAGAAGGGGCCATACTTGGTGGATAAAAGCTGGAAAGGATTGAAGATAAATTGTTGTGAAGTAAATGAAGGGAATGGTGGAGTATTTATAGATATGACCACATGAACAGTCGTTAAATCCACACCGTCCAAAATAAGTTGAATGGACGGTCATAGATGTATCTTGGAAAATGAAACGTCATGCATTTAAAAAATTTGAGCGGGAAAATTGCGGCGACCCCCGAGCAGGTCAAGTTATGATTTTACCCGAAGACAATAAAAGAAGACTTCAATACTCTCGTCTTGATTTACTTCAGGGGGTGAGGTGGTGTCATATGACATATTAGCCTTCTCGGATAAAATCCAATGCGAAGCCGAACAACAATGAACCGAACAGATTATAGCCGAACAACAATGCACCGAACAGATTATAGCTGAACGTCTGTCAAACCCTGCTCGGTATTTTGGTCAAAGATTAGCGGAACCGGCTGTAAACAACAGATTAACCGACGGAGATAAACGTGCATTAGTGGGGTGCGGATTTCTCAGGCACACTCGCTACATTAGCGACACTATCAAAGGAGATCAGATCCTAGCTTTCCCGCCAAGTAATCACAAGGATCGAGCCTATAAATAGAGGCTGAAAACCTCATTACAGAGGGTGGACTTTTTAGGAAAATGAAACTCCGAAGATAACATTATTTTTCTGTTCGGTCATCTATTGTTACTTTCCAGATATTCTTGAGTGCTGACTTTTCACTTAGATATTGTGTCAAGTCCCGTAACAAATAAAAAAAGTGACTAGTACAAATTATACTGCACTTGGTCCTGTGGTTTTTTCTTCAATTCGAGAATTTTCCACGTAAACAATCTTGGTGTTTTTTTAAAAATTTTCCGTAAACACTTAAATCTACCAAACCCGGAAAAAAACGAATCACTTATATTTATATATATATATATATATATATATATATATATATATATATATATATATATATAATTTAACACTATAAATGTAAATATTTATATTTGAAGCATAAGATATAACACTAATAAAACAAAGTATTGCGTGTGGTGGAAGTCTTGGTAATTATTTATTGACTTGTTCATGTTTCTTGGAAATGTCAAATTCGGTTGGTTGGAGGACAAATGCTACAAGTTTTCTCTTCCAAATCCCTTTGACTCCACATTATTTAATTAAATTTTAGAAATAATGCATTAGTTCTTTAAAAATATATGTTAAGGCATTAGCCTGAACAACGTGATCGGATATTAGAACACAGCTTGCAATTAGAATTTATCTTATCTGGGATTTTATTTAGTTATTATTTAATCGAAATAAATTAAATAAGTTCTTGTAAAATATTTTATCCTAACTATATAAGCGTGACATGCATGTCATGATATATATAAATACCGCGTTAAATAGTTCCGGGTAAATTTTTATAATTGTCCAACAGAATAAGGATATTTGTAATAATAATTACAAACTTTTAGAACTAAACAAATTCAGTCTTAAAAAAATTATTTTTAATCAAAAATAGTCTCGAACTTTTGTTTTAACATAAGTGATCTCAAAGCCCCCTATTCAGTTATGAGACCACTTTTGTTAAAATTAATGAGAGTAAATTTGTTAAAAACATTTATGTGAGATTATTTTCGATTAATAACAATTTCGGTAGACTATATTTAATTAGTTATAAAATTCTGAGACTAGTATTAGAAAATTACTATTTTATATGATAATTTTTTTTAAATTTACCCGTTATGCCTTTCAAAACATTCTGTGAACCAGAAGTTCTCTCGCCTTAACTCGAGGTTAAATTTATGCTGTAACAGTGAAACACAGTTTATATAGCATAATTATTAGATATTCACTATATTAACGAGTTACATATAAAACTTATACGTAGCTCATGTATATCATATGTTGGAAAACGTGTGAATTAAATATATATATATATGTTCAATCGATCGAGCTCGATCGATCAAGCGGGCCAGAAAAATTGTTCCTTTTGTGAACAGTAGCTCGATCGATCGAGCTCTTTGCTCGATCGATCGAGCACTGTATCTGTTTCTTGAAATGGTGTGTCCATTCACGTTTAGGGTGCGATTTTTGGCGATATAGTGCCTCCAAATAATGTTCATTCGGACTTGTTTTTGGTTCACTATATATACAACATAACCCCACTTGTTTTAGACATGGAATTTTAGAAATTCACATCATATAGAAGATCAAAATTTAAGTAATTTTGTGAATCTTCATCCTTGTTGAATATTGAGCGTTTTTAAACCTTTGTGGTTTAAAGGATTTGTGATTTAGAGTGTTCCTATCACAAATCATAGTCGTTGTATCTTGAGAGACAAATTGACAAAGTAAACTGTTAGCATCGTAGCGGGGCAATATTGTCTTAAGGACAGAGATTCCAAATCTTGCTTCGACATTTCTAATACAAAGTCATTTATTATTTTTGCTTGCTACTTTCCTAAGATACACACTCATAAAATTTTGTACTACAATCTTAAGACAATATTAGTAGCAAATGGCTTCATCGAGTGCAACAACGGCTCCAGTTCATCATGGTGAAAGGGCTGAAAAGTTCAATGTGAACGATTTTAAGCGATGACAACAAAAGATATTGTTTTATTTGACAACCTTGGGGTTGACAAGGTTCCTCAATGAGGATGCTCCTACTATTATGGAGAGTGAAACCGACAACCAAAAGAGGGATGCGGTTGATGCGTGGAATCAAAGCGATTTCATGTGCAAGAATTACATTCTCACTGGACTGGACAACATATTATACAATGTGTGTTGTCTAGTGAAGACGGCCAAGTAATTGTGGCAATCCTTGGAGAAAAAGTATATATCCGAGGATGCCGACATGAAAAAATTCATCGTTGTGCGATTCCTGGATTTCAAAATGGTTGACATAAAGCAGTGATAGCGCAAGTGCAAGATTTGCAAGTAATCATGCACGAAATTCATGCAGTGAATGATTCTAAATTATTCATTCCAAGTGGTTGCAATAATTGAGAAGTTGTCTCCGTCATGGAAGGACTTCAAGAATTATCTCAAGCACAAATGAACAGATATGAATCTTGAAGACCTTGTGGTTCGGTTGAGAATCGAAGAGGACAACAGACTTTCTGAAAGTATTTGTTGTGACTTTTTTGTTATGAAGCAAAAACAAGGCCAATGAGATTGTAATAAAATTTAGCAAATGAGTTTTACTATGGGAAATTGTGATTATATTATACTTGTGTTGTCTAAGAATTTGACGCTTAAGCTTGAATCTGCAAGACTATAAAATCTTGAATTCGAGTTTCTAAGCTTTGTACGCTTAAAACACAAGTAATAATCGAACCACAAATTTTGAATATCTCAAATTGGTGCATTTTGAATTTCTAAGCTAATACGCTTATAACATGAATTTGCAAGATTTAAAATCTTGAATTCAAGTTTTCTACGCTTAAATTGCAAATTGTTAACCGAGTTTGAGAATATTATCAAAGTTTCAACTTTTGTAAGAAAGTACGCTTAAATCCGAAATTCTCAAGAAATAAAAAATTGAATTTGGATTTGTAAGACTATAACGCTTAGAACTTGAAACACGAAAGTTTGAATGCCATTGTATTTTACTACCCGAAGTTGTGGGGGTTGCAATTCTAGGATTCAATCACTAACCACATTTAGCCAATGACGAAAACCTTGTGATTGAAGGAAAAGAGAGTTCCGTACAATATTTGAAATGTGGGGGTACTTGGCTAAACTAGAAATGAAGGCCAAAGTAAAGTCTGTTAGGATCGGTCCGAAGTGTTTAGGGGGGGTGAATGAACACTCCTTTAAAATTAATCCTTTTTTATTTCTCTCGGGTTAGTGAAAGAAATCTATTTCTTAATCAACTTGTCAGCAGAACAGATCACTGAATATAATAGTGCGGAACGATCTGTTCTAAACTGGTAAGCACGGCTCGATGGCTTAAAGAGTATAACGTAGTCCGGAATGATAAAAGACAGAATATGTTTCTGGAAGTTCGAAGGCGGTGTAATCCTTCTACGTCTCCCATTCTTCCAATTAAGGAAGGATTCCACTAGAAGACTTTGATTTATACAATCCTGTTGTACAAACCCGATTCAGCTGGATTTACCCCACTACCAGACTGAAACTCCTAGTCTCTCGATCTGTTCAGACACACACTGTCTGACAGTTACAATTTGAATCTCACTTCTCTTAGTAAACAATACAAAAGACAGATTGATCTTGTCTATGCACACAATGATCCTATGACGATCAAATATTAAAATGTGTTGTGCTTATGAAAACTTTGGGCAGACTGATAAGATGAATATCTTATGAAAGTGGCTCTGCTCAAGAATATCTGGACTTGTGAGCTTGTGTTCTTGTTTTCTTTTTCGTTTCTTGATTTGATCAGTCGTCGTTTTGAGCTCTTTTAGTTGCCTCCTTTTATAGTTGCTTATTCCAACGACATTATTTCCTTTTCTGTGCAATTCTTGACTCTGCTCAATCTCTGAATAGGCTACAGTCCTATTCTTTTAGGCGCTTGCCATTCTAGTCTATGCTTTCGGCGTATGTCAGGTAAGCTCTTCTTTGTCTTCTTACATTTCAAGGTAATCTTCAGTCCTTGGTCTTTGTCATCATTAATTGCATCATTAAATGCTTCAATAAATAGCAGTTAATGATTCGGACTGAAGAATGACGCTTATTCAGCCTTGTCTGCTCTGATCTGATTATTATTGAGCTGATCTCGTGCTTCGATCTGGTCAAGCTGATTTTCATCGATCCGTTCTGATTTTGCGATAGACCATATCTGTGCGATCTGCTTTGACATGGTTTAGCGTCTTGATCGGTCTGATCCGTTTTGTCATCTTTAAAATCCGAAACTAACAAAGTCATAACAAACACCAAATAAAAGACATGAAGAGTTTGACAAATCATGTTGTCAAATAGATTAACGAGTGTGACAAATGTGTACACATCTAAAGCATAGATAATCTTATGTATTGATGATATGCTCATTGGGGAAGCAATTTAAAAATCAAGTAAACAAAGAAAAATGTTGACTAAACATTTTGACATATGTGCATCAAGAACAATGCTTGGAATTAAAGTTTCCAAGACATTTGAAGAATGAAATCTCAAGGATTAATTCGAGTTTCAATTTTAAGCTTTGCTCTTAAATTTCAACTTTTCAAGAAATAGAATCTGGAACTTGTAATTTTTTGAGAATCTATGCGCTTAAATATGAATTGTGAATTAAAGTTGAGAATTTCCTATGGTCTCAAATTTTGTACGAAATAACGCGTTAATAATGCTTAAAATTCGATGATGAAAATATCCTAAAAGAATAAAATGATGCAAAAGAGGTAGTGTGATTACCATTGTGGAAAATTCTCCATGCAAAACATATAAAGTTTCTTCGGCCGAGTGGCTTTATAAGTTGTTAGAGAAAAATCCTGTGCATGCAACTAAAATGTGTTGCGATGATAATATATGACAACATGATCTCTAGTGGCATAATCGTGAGTGATTATGTGAAACCGCGGATCCGCATATGAAATGGTTAACCGAGAGATCATGTGGAAGTTTATCGAGGAGAATGGGGTTAAAACCCTATAATCAAAATCTTATTGTGGATACCCAACCTTGTTGACTGGAGATCCCAAGATCTAGGTTCAAAAGGGACAACTAAATTATGAGATTGTATAAACACCTTGGAGATCACTCTCCAACCCATTCCTATGATACAGGGTGTAGCCTGCAAAAGGGGTACGAGGATAGGCAAAAAGCCTTTAATGATTCCTAAGACATATAAGAATATGTTGGAGTACAGCGGGATACTCTTCTAGGAGATCACCTACGTAAGTGCGAAGTGTGGCCGCGTCAAAGAATGAAAAGCACTTATGAAACCAAGTGTGGTCCATGGCCAAAACGGACACAACCGTAAGAAACCAATACGAATGTTAGAATTATTATGGTGTGAGTTCAATTGTCTTGGTTTACACCAACGACTAAATAGTTCACTATAAGTTCACTATTAAGTCAAATAAATCTGATTGAATACTACTACGGAAGATTCAAAGCCGCAAGCTATCTCTCCAGATGCCATAATAGTTCGTTAAAAGCGCTCAGTTGCATACATGCATTAATTTAATTCATGTAGGGGATTGTTGGAAAACGTGTGAATTAAAAAAAAATCAATCGATCGAGCAATATGCTCGATCGATCGAGCGGACCAGAATAATTGTTCCTCTTATGAACAGTAGCTCGATCGATCGAGCATTGTATCTGTTTTGTGAAATGGTGTGTCCATTCACGTTTATGGTGCGATTTTTGGCTAGTGCATCCAAATAGTGTCCATTCGGACTTGTTTTTGGATCACTATATATACAACATAACCCCACTTGTTTTTGGATCACTATATATACAACATAACCCCACTTGTTTTAGACATGGAATTTTAGAAATTCACATCATATAGAAGATCAAAATTTGAGTAATTTTGTGGATCTTCATCCTTGTTTAATATTGAGAGTTTTTAAACCTTTGTGGTTTAAAGGATTTGTGATTTGGAGTGCTCCTATCACTGTAGGGTCTTCCTACCTTAACATCATACTAATAACGTATTATGGACTAAACATGCATTAATAACATCTTAGGGTTCCGGTTGTAGCTTTGAGCTAATAGAATTACAGGCCAAAAATAAAATTTCAAAACTTAATAATTACATTCCCAAAAACGAATGCTAACATTTTAGGTTTACACTACTCCTAGAGTAGAGACTATCCAAAATCATGTATTCTATATTCTTTCATGCTTTTTTTAGCTCACTGCCTCAACCCGACCCTTAGCCCTTCAGTCCAAAAGTGTACCTATAGGAACAACTCATCATGAGCATGTACATCATTACTTAACATCATAAGGTAATGGCATATAAATAAATGCATGAAAATAATCGTAACATATACTTCCTGGTTAATCGCATTAACCCACTTTGGTTGTCCCTGTTTCATAGTCATGCATATAATCATTAGTTCTTGACATAAATGATTAAAATCATACATCACATATATGCTCATAATCAACAATGTTATTTAGAAATGGGGATGTTTCTGGCCTTGTTATGTCAGCGGAACAATTGGCCCCCTCGCTTCGACATATAGCGGTACTGTGATACCCCTCGCTACACCTTGATAGCGGATGTATCTCCTCGCTAGCTATGTCAGTGGTAAGTACCTTCCTCGCTTTCCCATAACAACTACCAGAACACTCTACCATTCTCAATAACATAGTTAAACATGCATCATCATCATCATATCATAAACATCATCATCTTATAAACATCATCATCTTGTAAACATCATCATCTTATAAACATCATCATCTTGTAAACATCATCATCTTATAAACATCATCATCTTATCATAAACGTCCTCATAAACATCATATCATCTTTACTCATCATAAACATCATCATCATAAACTTACTTATCATAATCATCATCATAAACATCGTAAATACTTATGCAATCATTGCGTACTCATAGTATAGGAATGTGTTTTACCGTCCGATGGCCGTACGTTTCTTACGTACCTTAATTCCCAAAAGTGGAGAAGTTGGAGAACTTTATCTCCTTGATGTTGTTGGTACCTGGGATGGTTCTACACAACCATACAAATCAATATTAGAAGCTAAATAATAGCCAAATACCAAAAATTCAACAAAAAACATCATTTGCCATTTTTAAGCAGCTGGCGATCGATCGCTGCACGAGGCGATCGATCGCCTGAATTTTTGCCTCACGGCGATCGATCGCTTCATTTATGGCGATCGATCGCCTGTAGCATTTTTCGCTACTGGCCTTCGGCGATCGATCGCCTCATATATGGCGATCGATCGCCACCTGCTAGTGCTCGATTTTTCACCATTTTTGAGCATTTTCCAAGCTCAATCTCATACCCTTCAAACCCAAACTTTCCAACAACACAAACATCATCATAACTCACTAAAACCCACATAAAACACTTCAAATATCATACCCCAACAACATATAACACATACTCAAAACAAACCCACATAAAAACTCAAAAGCTAACCCATTTCTAAACCAAACATCATTAAAACTTTAGGAAGGGTTTCATACCTCTTGAGGACTCCAAATCTTAACAAAAATCCCACAAACAAAAGTTTTGTGAAGATTTCTCCTTCCTTCCTTGCCAAGTTTCGAAAATGAGAAATGGGTAGGGTTTGAGAGTGAAATTGAGGATTTAAAAGTGAGGGTAAAGTGAGGTGGGTATAGTGGGGAAAATGGGTTATAAAGTTAATTAAAATCGAACCCCAAAATTAACATGATGTATAAAATACCCAACATGGTATTTTAAAAGCATTTTACAAAAATGCACTAAACATCCACTAAATTCATATCTTCCTCATAATTAACACCCAATACAATTAAATCGTGTTAACACCTCGTTTCCCAACATGCATAACATGCACCCTGAAATGCAACCCCCGGGTCACGTCTATCATGTGACTAAGCATTTCAACAAGATAATTAATTTCAACACATAAATCAATTATCACCATAATTAATCATATAAGCATCATTAATGCATAAATTGCATATAATTAATTTCGGGGCATCACAATACTCCCCTACTTATAAGATTTCGTCCTCGAAATCGCATGCACTTACCCAAAATGAAACTAAACATAAATCATACCAGAAAACAGTTCCGGGTAGTGCTGCATCATATGCCGCTCCGTCTCCCACGTAGCCTCCTCGACACCCCGACGATCCCACTGAACTTTGACCATTGGTATAATCTTGCTTCGTAATCTGTGATCCTCTCGATCCAGAATTCTGACCGGTCGTTCTACGTAGGATACATCTGAGTCCAACTGCACTTCAGTAGGCTGTAATACATGAGACGGGTCTGGCTCATACTTCCGTAACATAGAGACGTGAAAAACATCATGTATGCCAGATAAAGACGGCGGTAGAGCTAAATGGTAGGCCAATGTACAGATACGCTGCAATACTTTATACGGCCCAACATACCTCGGAGATAACTTGCTCTCATACCAAAACGAACCACACCCCTGAAGGGTGAGATTTTCAAGAAGACCTTATCTCCTACTTGGAATTCTAGCGGTCGTCGTCGCTTATTGGCATAGGCTGCTTGCCTATCCTGTGCCGCTTTCATCTTTTGGCGTATCAACTTAATCTTTCCTTCCATATCCTTAATCATATCCGATCCTCCGACCGCTTTACTAGTCAAGTCCTCCCAATACAGCGGTGACCTACAACGTCGTCCGTAAAGAGCTTCAAAAGGGGCCATTTGAATGCTCGCCTGATAGCTTTATTATACGAGAACTCTACTAGTGGTAACGAATCTTGCCACGGAGTATCAAACTCCAATACACATGCCCTCAGCATATCCTCGAGCGTCTTTATAGTACGCTCCGTCTGGCCGTCTGTCTGAGGGTGGTAAGTTGTACTCAGTCTCACCTCTGTGCCCAAAGCTGTCTGGAGACCCTCCCAGAAATGTGAAGTAAACCTTGGGTCTCTGTCAGACACAATCGAGACTGGAACCCCATGCAACCTCATCACATCCCGTACATATAATTGGGTCATCTTTAGATATGTGAAAGTCATACAGTAAGGGATGAAATGAGTTACCTTCGTCAGCCTATCCACGATCACCCAGATCGCATCAAATCCAGAGGCCGTCCTTGGCAAGTGGGTCACGAAGTCCATAGATATGTGCTCTCACTTCCATTTAGGTACCTCTAAGCTCTTCAGCTTGCCACCGGGCCTCTGCCTTTCTGCATTTACTTGCTGACAAATCAAGCACTTCTTGAAAAAGGTGATGACGTCTCTTTTCATCCGTCTCCACCAAAATTGGCCTCATAGGTCCTTGTACATCTTTCTTCCTCCTGGATGTATGCTAAACCTGCTGCTATGAGCACGGTGCAAGATCCCTTGTCGCAACTCTGGTGCCCTCGGCACTACCCCAACGGTTACCAAGTCTCAAGGAACCATCTTCTGCCACTCTAAACTTTGATGGATGTCCCTGAAGTACTATCGATGACCATCTATGAGCCTCATCAACCGACCTCTGGGCTTTCCCGATAGCCTCAAATATGCCTGGCTCAGCTAATAAGGTCGACACTCGCATCGGGGACGTGTCCACATCGAAATCATAGCCCAGATGGCAATAAGAAGTCATCATAGCTGATAAACTCATGGCATCCTCAGCAGTACTCTTCACCTTCCGACTTAAGGCGTCTGCTATCAAGTTTGCTTTACCAAGATGGTACTCAATTTCACAATCATAATCCTTGAGTAAATCCATCCATCTTCTTTGCCTCATATTCAGCTCCGCTTGGGTGAATAAGAACTTCAAGCTCTTATGGTCCGTATAAATGGTAAATGAAGCACCATATAGATAATGCCGCCAAATCTTCAAGGTGAAAATGATGGCCGCCAGTTCCAAATCATGAACTGGGTATCTGGTCTCATGAGGCGTCAACTGCCTTGAAGCATAGGCCACCACGTGCTTATCCTGCATCAATACACAGCCCAAACCCTGCAATGATGCATCTGTGTACAAAGCAAACCTCTTATTCTCAGAAGGAATCACCAATACAGGTGTCGTAGTCAAACGACGCTTCAATTCTTGAAAGCTTTCCTCACAAGCTTCGGAGGGACTCCTTTCTGTGTCAACGGCTTAGCGATCTTAGAAAATCCCTCGACGAAACGTCGGTAATAACCCGCTAAACCAAGGAAGCTCCGTATCTCGGGTATAGAAGTGGGTGCAGCCCACTCCATCACAGCTTCAACCTTCCTGGGATCTACAGATATCCCGCTGCTAGATATAACATGACCCAAGAACACCACACTGCTCAACCAAAAATCGCACTTGCTGAGCTTTGCATATAATTGATGATCCCTAAGGATCTGGAGCACTGTCCTCAAGTGCTTCACGTGTTCCTCTTCGGTCCGGGAGTAAATGAGTATATCGTCAATGAAAACAATGACAAACTGGTCCAAATACAGTTGAAATACTCTGTTCATCAGACTCATAAAAACAGCTGGGGCATTTGTCACCCCAAAAGGCATGACTAAGAATTCATAGTGCCCATACCTAGTCGTGAAAGCTGTCTTCTGAACATCATCTTCCCTTACCCGAATCTGATGATACCCCGACCTCAGATCGATCTTACTGTAGAGCTTCGTACCCTGCAACTGGTCAAACAAATCATCGATCCTCGGAAGTGGATACTTATTCTTCACTGTGGCTTTGTTCAGTTGTCTGTAATCGATGCACAGACGCATCGAACCATCTTTCTTTTTGACAAATAGGACTGGTACACCCCATGGCGATACGCTAGGGCGTATGTAACCCTTATCAAGGAGTTCTTGCAACTAAACCTTCAACTCCCTTAACTCTGCTGGTGCCATCCTATACGGGGCACGAGAAATGGCAGACGTCCCTGGTAGTAACTCAATTCCAAACTCGACCTCTCTCGTCGGTGGAAATCAGGGAATCTCTTCCGGAAAGACATCAGGAAACTCCGCCACTACGGGCACATCCCCAACCTTTAATTCTTCCCTCTTTTCAGTAATATCAACAGCATGGATGAGATATCCCGAATGGCCCAGTTCCAACAACTGTGCCATCTTGACAGCAGATATCAACGGGATCTTTGAACGGGAACCATCCCCATAGAATGTCCACTGGACTCCCATATCAGACCTGAATCGAACAGTCCTCTGTCTGCAGTTCACAACCGCCTGATACTTGTTCAGAACATCAATGCCCATAATGCAGTCAAAGTCTTACATTCCCAGAACAATCAAATCTGACCTTAGCTCGTTACCCTCAAAATAAATGAGGCCGTCATAGACAATCTGATCAGTAATCAAACTTCTTCCAGCGGGTGTCGAGACTACAAGAGGTGTGGGCGACGGAGAAGTGCATATATGGTGCCTTTCCACAAAACTTGTCGACACAAAAGAGTGTGACGCACCTGTGTCTATCAATATAAAAGCAGGGTGCGTAAATAAAAGACACATACCCGCTATCACTTCCTCTGGAACCGCTGTAGCCTGCTCCCTTGTCAATGCATAAACTTGCCCCTGAGGTGGCCCCATAGGCTGACCTCCATGCTGTCTCGGTACAAACGGTGGCTTGTGCTGTACTGCTCTGTCTGCAGGCCTCCCCGCAGAGTTCCGTTGTCCATCCCTATTGGGACATTCTTGAGCAAAGTGGCCCTTATTGCCACATACATAACAGCATACGCAGTCTTTTGTCGAGTGTGGTTGCCCACAAAGAGAGCACCAGACCTTCCCAAATCTGTCTCCCTGAGACTGTCCTCTTCCCGACGGGGAGTCATTCCTACGGCTTCCTTTCCAACGATTCTCGGGCCTCTTACCACTGAACCTCGAAGCTGATGTGTTCCCCCTTGGCTTGAACTGATCACCCCTCGGCTTCAAATTATTAGAAGTAGATTTCTGAGGGGGTGCTGGAGGTGGCACGGCATCAGGATATGCACCAACTCCCAGCTCGGCTAGCTCAGCCCGTGAAAGGGCGTCATCAAAGCAAGCAGGGCCATAAGTGATCACCCTGTCATACAGTTCAGGCCTCAAGCCTTTCATGAAGTTCCTCATCTTTGCTTGAGTACTTGCGGCGATATGAGGTACATATCTGAGCAAAGAACAGTAATGAAAGCATAATCTGACACAGGCATGTTACCTTGCTTGAGGTTAGTAAACTCATCTTCCTTAGCCTGTCGTGCAGCAGCTGAAAAGTAGCGGGTCAGAAACCGAGTTCTGAACAGTTTCCAGTTTATTTCCTGCCCCTGAGCCTCTAACTCTATTACTGTGGTCTTCCACCACATCAATGCCTTCTTGGCCAGTTGGAACTCCGCTAGCCTTATCCATGCTGACTTAGCACAAGGAGCTGCCACAAATATCTGTTCTATCCTCTCTAACCATTCATCGGCCAGTTCCCCTGTCTCAGTTCCTTCGAACATCGGGGGTCGGTATGTCAGAAACTGAGCCAAACTTAGCTCCCCAGGTAGTAACTGTTGCTCAGACGGTTCTTCGCCCAAAGCTGGCGGTGGTAGATGATTTGTACGCCCAGCACTTGCATTCACAATCACCGCGTCTCCTATGTTGATATTTGCTGCCATGCTGCAACACAATGGTTAACAACAATACCCAAAAGCAGTTCATAAAATACATCGTTAGAAACCGTAACATGTTAGTATAATAGTCATATACTTCATATGCAATATATGCACAAAACATGTTTAAAAAGAAGCACCTAGCCAACCTATTGCTAAGGCTACCCTTCACTCATTCCCGGGTTTTCTAACCACTGCTCTGATACCACTAATGTAGGGTCTTCCTACCTTAACATCATACTAATAACGTATTATGGACTAAACATGCATTAATAACATCTTAGGGTTCCGGTTGTAGCTTTGAGCTAATAGAATTACAGGCCAAAAATAAAATTTCAAAACTTAATAATTACATTCCCAAAAACGAATGCTAACATTATAGGTTTACTACTACTCCTAGAGTAGAGACTATCCAAAATCATGTATTCTATATTCTTTCATGCTCCTTTTAGCTCACTGCCTCAACCCGACCCTTAGCCCTTCAGTCCAAAAGTGTACCTACAGGAACAACCCATCATGAGCATGTACATCATTACTTAACATCATAAGGTAATGGCATATAAATGAATGCATGAAATAATCGTAACATATACTTCCTGGTTAATCGCATTAACCCACTTTGGTTGTCCCTGTTTCATAGTCATGCATATAATCATTAGTTCTTGACATAAATGATTAAAATCATACTTCACATATATGCTCATAATCAACAATGTTATTTAGAAATGGGGATGTTTCTGGCCTTGTTATGTCGGCGGAACAATTGGCCCCCTCGCTTCGACATATAGCGGTACTGTGATACCCCTCGCTACACCTTGATAGCGGATGTATCTCCTCGCTAGCTATGTCAGCGGTAAGTACCTTCCTCGCTTTCCCATAACAACTACCAGAACACTCTACCATTCTCAATAACATAGTTAAACATACATAAACATCATCATCTTATAAACATCATCATCTTGTAAACATCATCATCTTATAAACATCATCATCTTGTAAACTTCATCATCTTATAAACATCATCATCTTATCATAAACGTCCTCATAAACATCATATCATCTTTATCATCATAAACATCATCATCATAAACTTACTTATCATAATCATCATCATAAACATCGTAAATACTTATGCAATCATTGCGTAGTCATAGTATAGGAATGTGTTTTACCGTCCGATGCCCGTACGTTTCTTACGTACCTTAATTCCCAAAAGTGGAAAAGTTGGAGAACTTTATCTCCTTGATGTTGTTGGTACCTGGGATGGTTCTACACAACCATACAAATCAATATTAGAAGCTAAATAATAGCCAAATACCAAAAATTCAACAAAAAACATCATTTGCCATTTTTAAGCAGCTGGCGATCGATCGCTGCACGAGGCGATCGATCGCCTGACTTTTTACCTCGCGGCGATCGATCGCTTAATTTATGGCGATCGATCGCCTGTAGCATTTTTCGCTACTGGCCTTCGGCGATCGATCGCCTCATATATGGCGATCGATCGCCACCTGCTAGTGCTCGATTTTTCACCATTTTTGAGCATTTTCCAAGCTCAATCTCATACCCTTCAAACCCAAACTTTCCAACAACACAAACATCATCATAACTCACTAAAACCCACATAAAACACTTCAAATATCATACCCCAACAACATATAACACATACTCAAAACAAACCCACATAAAAACTCAAAATGCTAACCCATTTCTAAACCAAACATCATTAAAACTTTAGGAAGGGTTTCATACCTCTTGAGGACTCCAAATCTTAACAAAAATCCCACAAACAAAAGTTTTGTGAAGATTTCTCCTTCCTTCCTTGCCAAGTTTCGAAAATGAGAAATGGGTAGGGTTTGAGAGTGAAATTGAGGGATTTAAAAGTGAGGGTAAAGTGAGGTGGGTATAGTGGGGAAAATGGGTTATAAAGTTAATTAAAATCGAACCCCAAAATTAACATGATGTATAAATACCCAACATGGTATTTTAAAAGCATTTTACAAAAATGCACCTAAACATCCACTAAATTCATATCTTCCTCATAATTAACACACAATACAATTAAATCATGTTAACACCTCATTTCCCAACATGCATAACATGCACCATGAAATGCAACCCCCGGGTCACGCTTATCATGTGACTAAGCATTTCAACAAGATAATTAATTTCAACACATAAATCAATTATCACCATAATTAATCATATAAGCATCATTAATGCCATAAATTGCATATAATTAATTTCGGGGCATCACAATCACAAATCATAGTCGTTGTATCTTGGGAGACAAATTGCCAAAGTAAACTGTTAGCACCGTAGCGATGCAATATTGTCTTAAGGACAGAGATTCCAAATCTCGCCTCGACATTTCTAATACAAAGTCATTTGTTGTTTTTGCTTGCTACTTTCCTAAGATACACACCCATAAAATTTTGTACTACATTATATAATAATCCAACAAGTTACACTATATTAAATATAGAGAAAATAACCAAATAATCATGTTAGTTGACCTATTTTCAGTTTTGGTCATTAGCCAAGATTTGGTCTTTGTACCGTGAATTTACGTTTTTTTTATTTTTTTGTTTAGTCATATTTCATTGAAATGCTTGATGTGGTATCAGACATGTAAGTAAATTTCTAGAATGTGACATTAACACTTTGGGGAAATAGAACTAAAAACAAAAAAATAATCTACCTAAGGAGATCAATTTTTTGACTAATTTTAGAATGTAAATTTTACACAAAGAAGCTGTATAGACAAAATCATTTTTTTTTTAAAAAGAACAAGTAATATTATTTATTTATTTGATAAGACAAAATTGAATTAAAGAGAGTAAAATGGGTACTCCAACTCTATACAATAACAATGCAAAAGCTACAGCCCAAAAAAGAAAACCCAAATCAAATGAGCTGAAGAAAAAAAAATGCACAACTAGAAAGAAAGAAGGACTAGACAAAAAAACGACAGACTCAAAGCAAACAGAATAGCCAAATAACTAAAAAGCAAATGATGCATCCACAGACAAACACGATGAAAGAGTAACTGGAAGAGCAGCAATTCTCTTGAAAAACCATCACCCTCAATAGCAGCAAAAGAATGAGTACGAGCAAGAAAATTATGTCTTCTGCCACAACAAATCTGTACCCCAACCATCAAGCTATATTTGGATCAAAAGCCTCATATTCTATCCATACTTTACCATCCCCACACCGAAGAGAACTGCCTTATACCATGCATCCACTTCTAACCACAACACATTACCTTACTCGAAAATAAGTCGATATCCAAGTCCAACTCTTAACCTTAACTTCTCTATTAGTTTATCAGTGTTTGATTCAGGCGCCCTTGAAAAATTACTTCATTCCTCAGTTTCCAAATACTCCAGACAATACAATGTCATAGTCCTTTCCAGATATTACAATAATTTCTGTATGAGTTAGTGTTTGATGTATAATCAAATGTCGTTCCACGATATTATGACATACTACAAAAATACCAAAAAACTAATAGCAGTCTTTCCACACGCAACTAACAAGATTACAAGATATGAATAAATGATTGTCAATCATCATCTCCATTATTACATAAATCGCAGCCTACTCCACTATGTATATCAAATATATTTCTTTTAAGCAGATTTAATTTAGTTGGAACTCTGTTTAGCACCAGTTTCCATACAAAACGGTTAACATTACTTGGTATTCTTTTTATCCAAACGAATTTACTCACATAGCTTTCCACACTAGCAGGATGTCTAGCCAACCTTACTATACATGAGGCTGAATAGGCTAAGAATGTGCTTTCATTGTTCAACTTCCATTTTCACCTATCAGCCACATCCACTTTAGGGATACATCGTGTTACCACCACATTTACATTATTTAGTATAGATTTATTTGAATACATACAATATAAATTCATCCGAACACCTAAATGATTTTGAAATCAATGATTTAAAATCTATGGTTTCAAATTCCTCAATTCAAATATACGTTTAGGTTATTATGATATGTTAGGTTTTTGTCATCTCATCAGAATGGTGACTTAAACAATCTTGGATCCGGCTTTATGCTAATGACCGCAGTTATCGTTTTAGAAAGAATTAGTTATAATCGGTTCACTATACCACATACTTTTAGAGGCATTTTCTAAAAGGGCCTCATATAAACTACTATGATGAATTTTGACCTTAACTTAAGTTAATTTTAAAAATAGCCTTAGTTTCCAAATATATCCTTTTAAGTTTTTTTTTTTTTTCAAAAATAGCATTTTCACTTCATTTCACCCATCACCACCATGCCCTCAAAAACTGTGGCGAACTTTCAAAACACATCAAGTAAACGACATCGCCTCAAAGACCTACGACTCTCTCGACCCAGTGCAAGTCACCATGATGGCCAAACATTTAGACTCCATTAACATCTCTGGTTGGCAGAGCTTGTCTCTTTGAAAAATGTAAATATAGAAATATTGACATATTTCAGTTCTAACAAAATTGATTTATGTTATTTGTTTTCCAAATTGTCGTGAATCTTGATTCAAATCCAATGAATTAACTTGTTTATAAAGGAATCTTGTTGAACTTATCACCGGAATATAACTATATGCAAACAATTATGCTTTTTAGAAAGGAAGAGAAAAAGTAGAGAGGAAACAAATGTAAGGCGAAGCCGACAACGGTGAGTCGTGTCATGTCGAAAGTTCTGAGCCACCGCCTCTTTTTGGTGTGGGGGTCAACGGTCCCATGGCCTCCGACGGAAACCACAGTATCATGTTGTGCCGTCAGTTGAGATGACAACGCTATATTTTTGGATCCTCTTGTTGGTATTGCAATACTTCGGGACAAAGGAGGTGGGTGGCAGATATGTTTCAAAGTCTGTGCTAAGAATCTCGTTGAGCATTATCAAAGCTTCTTCCATTAGTTCTTGGTTCATTTTAAAATTATTTTTAACATTATTTAGAAGAGAAATTAATAATTCTAACCCAACTCAAAATTATATTGTAGTAGTAGTAATGATTGAGGTGAAAAAAATGGTTGAATGGGGGCAATTTAGGTTTTTTAAAACATTCAAGGCTATTATTAAAAATGTTTAATAAAGAAGACTATTTTAAAAAAAATAGCATTTTAAATTGGGCTAGAAATATTAATTTCTCTACTTTTTATGCTTTTATTAGGTATTACTATTTTGTCATTCGTATAAATTATATATTAAAAGATCTCACAAAAAGGAAAAAATATATATATAATATTGTAAACAATTAATTACTTTTGATCTTTCTCATTACATAAAAATTCAAAATTGTTATAAAAATATTAAAAAACTATCCTTTTAAATTCAATTTTCTTGAAATGATGTTTGATATCTTTTATTTTAAAGAAAAATAAATAGATAACCAAAAAAGTGAGATATTTTACCATTTATTATGCATGTGAGACCATGCTAACCTTCTCCAAATGGTTTCTCATTATATTATATCCCATTGCATCATTGCTTAATCATATGCCACATGTTAACTTTTAAGTGTTTGGATGACAAACTCATGCTTAGCCTGTTGGATTGTCATACGACCCTCCTTCCGATTGGGCAATATTTGAGTCTTGTTGTGTACAAAAATATTTCGCCCCTCCTCATCTCAAAAAAAATATATATATTTGATTTGTTTCTTTTAAAAAATAATTTTAAGTAAACTTATTGAAGTTAATCAATTACCAAATGATATCGACATCACTCTTTTCTTCACCACTGATCACTAATGAATAATGAATCAATCATTGCACAATATTTATAATTGTTTGTCACGTTAAGCCTCTATCACTTATTTGATCAATTTTCTAATAACTTTGTACATTGCTTTTTATATATTTCTACATTATTAATATAATATAACAACAAACACTTGCTTTGGTATAGTTAACTACAACTTGAACAAATTCAATGACGAGGAAATTAAGAAACAATAGTCAATGATGCCATATTCTCTCAGAAATCTTAGTCTCTTAATCGTGAATTAATACTAATAAGATTCCATTGTATCTCTCTCTTATATAAACAGTCGATAATTCGAATTATTAATTGCAAATTGTAATTAAATAAACAAAAAAATTTAACTTTATATCCAATAAGGATCAATAAACTTAGGCATAGATCTTGATCATCATTTTATATATTTTGAAATAGGATAAATAATAATACATTTATGTTTATAAAAAGAAGTTAATCGCTAGAAACTAATTAGTCTTAGTTTTTTTTTTTTTTTTTTTGCAAAATGACCTTCAAAAACATACAAAAAAGGTCAAGCAAAGATCATAAATTGAAAATGTTATATTTCAAAATCATGGTCAAACAAACGTCATTTTTTTTTAAATAACCCCGAGTATAGAGGCATTAATGTTTGGGAAATAAATGGAAATTTTGTCGGGGGAAATTATTAAACAAATAAATTTATATCCAATAAGGATCAATAAACTTAAGCATAGATAATGATCATCATTTTATATATTTTTAAATAGGCTAATAAATAATACATTTATGTTTTAAGAAATGAAGTTAATTGCTAGAAACTGATTACTCTGGGTTTTTGCAATATGGCATTCAAGCATTTACAAAAAAATCAAGCAAATATCATAAATTAAAAATATTATATTTCAAAATTTTGGTCAAACAAATGTCATGTTTTTTTTCTAAACAACCCCGAGCTTAGAGGCATTAATGTTTGAGAAATAAATGGAAATTTTGTCGGGAGAAATTATCTTGGACACCTAGGTTATCGAAAAAGGGGGGGAAAATGGAAATGAGACAGATAATATTTATTATTAATAATAATAATAATAATAATAATAATAATAATAATAATAATAATAATAATAATAATATCAACTTCTTAGGGTTTTTTATTAAATTAATCGAAAAAAAATAAAACATTTAACAATATATCCGAATTTGAAAATCATTTTTAAAATGACTCAAAACGCCATCTCAGATGGCGCCTTCAGGTGAAGGCGCCATCTGAGATGGCGTCTTCTGTAGCTGGTAAAAAAAATAATGGAAGGCGCCATCTTGGATGGCGCCTTCAGTATAAAAATAAATCGCCGCCCCTCTTCTTCTTCCTCATTTCTCATCGGCTTTTCTCTGAAATTTCTCATTCTCATCTCAGATCTTTGTTTATTCTTGTGCAAAAATTAAAAAATCATCGTGATTTATCATTTCTGGAGCTTGCTTGTTCAACATTTTTGAATTTCAGGTAACATTACAAGTTTGAATTTAAATTTTTGAAAGTTGTAAAATTTGAAATATGTTGTTGGTTGTTTTTAAATTTTGTTGTTTGGTAGTTTTTTATTGAAAAATTAGTTATAGTTTCGAGATAATGTCAAACCGTCGGATGATTTACAAATTTTTAGTTTTTGCCGTAATTTTGTACTCCGGCACGGGGGCGGCGGCGGCCGTGTTGTCACCGGTAGGGGCGGGTGGTGGTTGCCATGTTGATATTTTGTTATATTGATAGTTATTGTGTAATATTTCAGGATGGATTTACAAAGAGGACCAGGACCGATTGACAGTCATCTGTTATCATTGCAGTCAGGTCATCGATCTGAAGCTGTTTGGGCAGGTGATATTGATTCTACACTTCGAGGCAGAAACCCTGATAAGTATTTTTGGGATCTTTGCCCCCTCGATACTCGTGTTGCGAGTTTGTTGGACAGTTTTGGTTTTTATGGTGTTTATAGGTCTGGTAGAATTACACTTGACTTTCACCTCATCACGGCTTTAGCTGAGAGATGGCGCCGTGAAACACATACTTTCCATCTTAGATCCGGAGAGGCGACCATCACACTGCAAGACATTGCAGTTATATGGGCATTGCCAGTAGATGGTAACGTAGTATCCGGTATTGATTATGATAGGAGTATACCTGACTGGCAAGCATATTGCCATATGCTTTTGGGATTTGTACCGGATACTGCACTTTAAAGGTGCAAAGTTATTTTTATCTGCAATAAACAATCATTTGGTGAATAATGCTCTTACTGAGCACAGTACGGAAGAAGATGTAGTCCGTTATACTAGGCCCAGAACACGTAATTCAATGTCTTCTCTCTTGGTCTGGCATTGTCAAGGTGAACCCACTCAATGACGGATGCCGGGATTCCATTTTTGCAAAGCTCCCGTATAGTAAGGCAGTTTCTGAACGGAGCTCTCCCATGTCCCATGCACATTCTCAACAGCACGTCGCAAACTAAACCATCCTTTTGCATAAGAGATCTCAAATCCATATTTGTCTTTGACTGTTTGAATTACATACTTTATCTCGAAAGCTGGATCACGCCGAACAATTCCCACTAACAAGCTAGCAATCATGTTTTTGTCCAAATTTGCATGATCGATAGACAGCTCACTCAAAAGGCAGGTGTGAGAACCTCCATATTTGTTTATTTTGAATAATCCAACTTTCTTCTTCAACGAGGCGCGCATGTACCATCTACAAGGTGCATCTTCTGTACTGTGTTTGCACACAACTTTCCACAATGTTTTGTACTTTTCACAACGCGGTACTCTCGTTTTGCAACACGTACAGAGTAATCCTTCACAGCTGCCTGCAGATGTGCTTTATTTTTGAAGACCATATCTACATGCAGATCCCCTTTGGAGTAATCGTAATAACTACCCCATTTACCTGTTGGAATGTCTACTGAGTCTGCAAATACTTCAGGATGTGTCATTGAGAAGAATGGAATTGTTGGATAAATGACATGACTAGTTGTCGTGGTTGTCTCCGGTACATTAACTGACACTTCCTGGGTGATTGGGACCCCTTCATCTTCATCTGCAATTGTTTCTGACATGACACAAATGTCAACCTCATCGTCATCAGCATCATCCTCGGACGGAATATCATCTGGTTCTGACTGAATATCATTTCCCAATTCGGCGAAACTGTCTGCTAGTGGCTCAGGAGCAATAACATCAGCATCTATTGGATCGTCATCGTGGTGTCTACCGGAGACAGTCGGTCGTTCTGCAACTACAGGCAAACAATCTACATTTTCTGGAATATAATCATAGTTTCTTTGTTCCGTTTCTATGTAAAGTTCCAAGCAACTAAGACCTTGTTCTGAATCCAATAGCCATGCTAAATTATAATCATTATCGATTGGCAAAATTGTCTGTCGTACCCCGGCAAAATCTCTAAACATATGTCTTACATGTATTTTCAGAAGAAACTGGTTGCCATCGATGCTCGTGATATTATATATTTCGGTCAACAACTACATAAAATTAATTGTGCGAGATATTGTGGTAACTCTTATTGGACCACGATCATATCTAATGGTATCCAAATCCTGTAATATATTACCTCCACAATATAATAATATTTGAATCGACATATCTGAAAAAATTTATAAAATATTACAAATAATTAATAAATTTATAAAATCCATATGATAAAAACAATAATATAACATTTTTACCTGAAAAATACTTCGAGAGTGGTTAATTGAGATTGGAGATTGAACAATTTTGACGATAAAAATAAGATAAGAAACTATGATGATATGTGATTTGAACTTCGGTATGAAAAAATGAAGGGCTCGGGCGGGGTATTTATACCCGAGAAGGCGCCATCTTGGATGGCGCCTTCATAAAAAAAATTAATTTTTTATCCGAGGCGCCATCCAAGATGGCGCCTTCAATTATTTTTTTTATCAGCTACAGAAGACGCCATCGCAGATGGCGCCTTCACCTGAAGGCGCCATCTGAGATGGCGTTTTGGGTCATTTTAAAAATGATTTTCAAATTCGGATATTTTGTTAAATGTTTTATTTTTTTCGATTAATTTAATA
The DNA here is from genome assembly GCA_907163345.1 of Haberlea rhodopensis. Lineage (NCBI taxonomy): Eukaryota > Viridiplantae > Streptophyta > Magnoliopsida > Lamiales > Gesneriaceae > Haberlea > Haberlea rhodopensis. The sequence continues at coordinate 528,658 of CAJQUN010000022.1, read as the reverse complement.
AAAAACCCAACTTCTTAGATATTTTTAAAGTCATCCTATTACATTTTAATTAATAAATTAAATTCAAATAATTAATAATATAGTTTACGTGCGATCATTTTAATAGAACACATTTAATTTGTTTCTCTAGTTGGCAACCATGTGTGTGGATGAGGGCAATTATGGTCTCCATTCCCATGCGCAATCATGCACTAAATCACACACTTTATCTATATCAAGATCTTCAATTCAATCATGCCAACAATTTATTATAAATTATATGTTCAAACTTAAAATATTTATTCATTATTGGATTGTGAGCATGTGTGATCATCATCTCACTGACGAGCCACACTATGATTATATATATATATATATATATATATATATATATATATATATATATATATATATATATTATACAGACGCTTCCCGTTGTACCAAAAAATATAGCTAGTGATAGCGATGTAAGTCCAATTTTTTAAACTGTATAGTAGTCCCCATGTGCCACATGTCAATAGCTTTCATAGCAGAGGTAATTATTGTACCCAATAATCTTCCTCTAAATAATTCATTTTCTTGTCGTCCATTATAATCGAACACGTGATATTTACTCTGATATCAATAATAGGACCGAACACTTGCTACTTTACCAAAAATTATAATTAGCGTTAATGATGAAACTCAATCTTTTAAACTGTACAACATAATCAAGCGACACATGTCAATCGTTCAGCTAGCATGAACGATTATTGATATCAAATAAAATGAAGATTATTGAAAAACTAAGTTGACTAAGTATGTTTCAAGATCGGGCTTTACTTATTTATTTATTTGTGAACTGAAGTTATTTTTATAAACTTAATTTGTATAATCTTTAAATGAGACGATGATTCATCGACAGATAAAGAATATGTTTTAAGAGATCAACGAAACTAAAAAATTTATTCAAATATATATATAGAGAAAACACAAGTGCATTTTTTATTTATATTTATATATAAAAGAAATATACTTAACTATAGGAAAATTTAAATTGTAAAGGATATTTTTTTTGTTAAGAAAAAATGAGGCATACAAGATAAAAATAAAACATTATTTTATAAAATTTATCTCAATTTACTTATGCCTACTTATTATAAGGATAGACGTATCATCTCCATATTATTATTAATTAATTTAACTATTATAAGTATAATGGTTAAGCTTTAATTAATATCTTATATAATTTGGTTTTAATGGATTGAGCTAGGTGATATGAACCAAATAAAGAATTAATTTGGGTCATACACATGCGTCAGTTTTGCCCAAAAGCTTCTTTTCGGGAACAAAATTTAATCAAAATGATTCGATAAATTAGTTTAAATTTTTAAACATACTGATTAGTTCGATAAGGTTAGCTATGTTAATCATGTTACTATTTTTATTTGGTTTTATAGAAAATTAGATCAGTTCAATTTATTTGAGATTAAGTAAAGTTAAAAATTTTGTTCGATCTATAATACAATCGATCGGAATACTCATTCCCAGTTATAGCTTATAATGGCGGATTCATAGTTAAACAACTTATTTAGTTGATTGGGCTTCGGACCAATTCTCCTAAAAGGCCCAGCTTTCATAACTACCACAATATGGTCATTGGGCCTCTCCTTCACCAAAAAAATAGGGCAAAATGTGGACCGATACCATAAGGTAAAACTTTTTTTTGGCACAGCCCGCCAACATATTTAGCTTTTATTTAAGTCCATTTTAGGTCAAAATACAAAATTATCCATCACACTTCTTCATGCATATCAAATAACGCTTCAACCTCCAAAAAGATGACGATAAAAGATGAGATCCTCCGGAAATGCAAAAGCGACGATGATGAATGTTCCTTCCTCTTTCACAACATCCCTGGGCTCAGATAACTCCGGCCGAAAAGCATCTGTTGTAAAGATTGAAGAGTGTAAATTGTTGTATAGTTGTTGTGAAGATTGGAGAGTGTAAATGGGTGTATGGTTGTGGCAAAAGCATTTTTTTCTTCTACTTCTCGATTGTGTTGATTTGATTTTATATTTCTTATGGATTTTAATTTTATTGTAGTGGCTTTGTTTGTAGATTTTGAATGCAAATCTCAAAACTACAATGTATTTGAGATATTCGATCAATTGTTTGAATGAACATTTTGATAATGTAATGATTGGTAAAAACTCCTCAAAATTAGTTCAATTCTAATGATGATTTATTGGACGAATTGTTTACAATAGCCAATTGCTGGTTCCCATCATTAATTTTTCTTAGCTTCCAAACTTTATCATATGTGAGTGAGATGTTTCCCAACAATACTATTAATGGATGAGGGACTACAAATATTAAGGTGGTGGTGCACATCGGTGCATGTAATTTATATAAATCGATACTGGGTATGCGGTGCATATAATTTACATGCACCGATAGACTATGTTTTTGGTTAAGGACAGTACTTGAGTCTATCGGTGTTGCTTTCTTGTTTCAGATTATTATTTCTTCAACTTTGATTTTGGAAGATAAAATGGTGTTACCTTACACTGATATACTACTAGAAAATTTAAGTATGCATTTTTTTTTTGTTATAGATATTTACATTAATGCGGTGTCATGATGTCTATCGTGTTGGGATATGCCCTAAGACAACTCATTAGATGATTGTTTATGACATACAATGTATTATGATTTTGTTAATGGCAATTCATTATTATATATTATTCGTGTATCTGTGTAATATGAATTAATATATAAGTTAATATCCATAGAATAATATTGTATTGTTCTTAGAGATTGTCCCTAGTCAAGTATTATCATGAATCGGGATAATGATAATGCATTGAGACTAGTATGTTTTGATTGATGAATTGTTCATAGATATGAGATATCAAATCAACACATGGGTACATGTTAGAGAACGATGTACTGTACAGACCCACCATGAGAATGCTACATGGATAGTTATATGAACGTTATAAGCAATTCTCATAGTGATAATAATGTGTGATCCTTACGACTTGAGATCACCAGAGATTCCAACATAAGAAGTCATGTATCTTGATATTGCCAAACGTTACATGTAACATGGTAAACTATAAAGACAATCATTGGATACACCACGAATTATGTAGAGGGATGTTGAGTGATCAAGAAAGGATTTGTCCCTCCTATATAACAGGAGAAGTGTTTGGGCCCTTGATCAAGTAAGACTAAAATGCATGGCCGTGCTCGAATGAGTCGATATGTGATATCGAGCTTATTCGTTTATTCTAGTTCTACTTGGGGATCAAGAAATAAAAGATTGAATATATGAGTATGACTATTCCATTACTCATGTTCAATCTAAACACATTGGACAAAGGGATTAAGTTACATGGTTAATATTATCGTTGTTCGTAGGTTATGTCGAGTCAATGACATTCTTGTAATTTGGGTAGCCTTGATGGGTTGCTAGATACCGCTCATTGCTTGTGACATAAAATTAGATTTTATGTCGCTGCCAACATTGCAGGATCCTATTGGGTCACACAAAAGATTAAATCGATAAAGGAAGATATAATTCATTGGATGAATTAATTAATTAAGAAGAGTCTTAATTATAAGTATTAGATGTATGGATTTAATTAATAGATTGGGTATGGGCCAATGAGGCTTTGAGAAAGCTTTTAATTAAATCTAACATATATATTATAATTTGAATTTAGGTTAATTGAGAATTAATCATTCATTATCACAAAACCTAATAGCCACCATACAAGAGCTCTCGGCCGTCCCTCTTGAGCCACACACACGCCGCCGCCGCCGTGGGTTGTGGGGCTTTTGATCGGCCGCCGTTGATCGGTTTTGAATCGTGAGTTCAGTTTTGGTTTAAGAACGAGTCTAGCAACTTGTTCTTGAACACCCTTTCGATTTGATCGTGTGGATACCGTAGAGACGAAGGTGCAAATCTTTGTTCGTGACTCGTGGACTTGCAACGAGGATTCTGCTACAAATACGCTACAAGGGTAAGACTCATTTACATTCTGATATGAATACTTTGTATAGGTCCTCGGTTAGGAATCCAAAATTTTATTTACGCTGCGTACTTGCATGTTGGATTCCTTACAGTGGTATCAGAGCCATGTACAAAGCTCATATCGGAATTATGTGGTTAATTATTTAATCATATTTAGAATTATATTGTATGCTTTGAAACTGTATATAATCATATATGATATGAGTAAATCGAGTTTGTAAAAATCATCGTAAAATTATATATGATATAATTTACAATTTATGTATACGATACACGAAGGCGAAAAACCGAACCCATGGCTCTTGATGGTTCGGCCATCACCGACCATGGTTCACGGAAACATGCGGGTTGGCGGCTACCTCCACGTGAGAGCTAGGGTTTTCGAACCCTTGGCTCGAGATGGTCGAGCCGCCACCGTCATGAATCGTGCATGGAAAGGCCGAGAATTATGACAAGGTTTCGAACCTTGGCTCGAGACGGCTAGGGTTTCGAACCCTAGCGGCCGCCGCATGGCTCACACGGGCTTGGACCGTGACTTGGGCTAGGGTTTCGAACCCTAAGCTCATGCATGGTCCAGCCGTGTGGTTAGGGTCTATGAACCCTTTTGGTACATGGCTTGTGACACAACGAGTCTCCGTGGCATGTGATGTCACGAGCGTACGATAATTTTTCAAAATTTTATTTTACAATTTTAATTAGAATTAAATTTTAAAATGTTTAGAATTTAATTCATTAATAGTTATAGCATGTTTTATGTGTTTATTTGAGCATGGTGCATGGTTATAGCCCTATGACCTATTAGATAGGATTTTGTGAATGTTTGTAATTTAATACGGCCTGCGAGTCGTGCCTTCTCTATTTTTCTAAATGTTATCCCTCCCCTACGTTCCCCTCAATTGTAACTCGAGGAATTCTCTATATCATGTAATTGTTATATAGTATAGTTTATTTTATTGATGGAGATCAATGAATATGGACCAAGGTGCCGGGAAGAGGAGGTCATTCACAAAAGGGAGCCAAAGAGGTGCTTGGAGAAGTTACCTTAGGTTGACCTTCTAGTATTTTCTCATTGGCTTGAGAAAATCATTAGTTGGGGCTATAACCATGTCACGTTTATTTGCATTTGGGCATTAATTACGATTATTATGATTAATTATGTGGTAATTATTTATGTGTTGGAATTTATTTACCTTATGGAAATGCATGGTCATGTGGATAGGATGACCCGGGGTTGCATTTCAGGGTGCATGTGGTGCATGTTGGGTAAATATTATTGGAAGCATGATTTATTTGCCTTTGGTAGCAATTGATTAGAAATCATGTGTTTAATTGATATTTGGTGCATTATGAGTAAATGCTTTGAAAAATATCATGTTGGGGTGTTTTATACACCATGGAATTATTTTAGTATGCTTTTTAATTAATTAACCAACACCTTTTATTACCCCAACCCCACCATACACTCTCACTCTTACTTTACCAAAATCACCACCCAAACCCTTCCCCCTTCCATTTTCGAGTTGGAGCAAAAAGGTGGGGAGAAAACCTTCCAAAAGTCTTGATTCGTGAAGATTATTGGGTGATTTGAGGTCCCCAAGAGGTATGGATGCCTCATTGTCATTTTTATTGTGTTTGAGTTAGTTTTGGAAGGGTTTTTAATGATTTTGAAATGGGTTTTGTTGGGTTGTTGTGGTTTTGGTTAAGGGTTGGATTTATGGTTGTTTTAAGGTATATTTTGGTGGTTTAAGTTGTTATTTTGTTGTTGGTTTGATTGTATAAGTGTTGGAATGGGTTGGAAGAAATTTTGGGAACAAAAATGGTGAAAAACGCATGTCTGTGCGAGGCGATCGATCGCCTGAAAAGAGGCGACCGATCGCCAAGAGACAGTGGCATTTTTACGGGTTAGGCGATCGATCGCCTAAAATGGGGCGACCGATCGCCGAGAGGCAGTGGCCAAATCAAAGGGATGGCGATCGATCGCCATGTTTGAGGCGACCGATCGCCGCAGTGTAAATTTTGAGGCGACCGATCGCCTGGGTGAAGCGATCGATCGCCGCCAGTGGATTTTTGAGAAATGGTTTATTTTGTCAAATTTTTTGGTATTTGGCTATTATTTGGCTTCTAATATGGGGTTGTGTGATTGTGTAGAACCATCCCAGGTAGCAACGCAACCGAGGAATTGAAGCCATATCAAATCCACTTTTGGAAAGGTACGTAGTGGACGTACGGGCACCCAACGGTACATGTATCTTATATACTTATTGTTTATGCATTGTGGATGCAAGTATATATGTGGTATTGCATAGTGGATGCAAATACATGTTATGCATGATGTTTATAGATGCATATGATTATTTGTGCACATCCCATGAGTCGTGGTCATCCCTTGATGATTTTAATGCTTGCCGCTATTTGGCTTGGTTCCGCTAAATGTGAAGCGAGGGGTGGGAGCGCCGCATGTCACATTTGAGCGTGGTTATCATATAGGACGAGGAAAGGGTATTTGCCGCTCAATGAGAGGCGAGGGGTGGGAGTCCCGCAGTCCATTGAAGCGAGGTTATCCTATGCCGTCTATATGTAAATAAGCGAGGGGCATTAAAATACATTGTGATGGACAGACTAGGGATTGGTGATCAGTATTTGGTATTGATGAAATGGTATATGTTCATGACATGTTTAGACCATTAAAAATAATCTATTGATTATACTCATGAGTTATGGTACAGGGACAACCAAACGGGAAGCGTTTGAAATGCATGGGGAAAACAGGAAGTGTTTTATTATGATTATGCATTTACGCTTTATCTTCATGTTGTGTTGAATGTGAACGATTATTATTGCTCATGTTTGGGGGTTGTCCTTGTAGGTACCTTTTTGGCATGATAGAAGGGCTTGAACGGGTTGAGGTGGTGAGCTTGACGAGCATTCTATTGAGGATGAAAGGACATGATTATTTTGGATAGTATCTACTCTAGGAGTAGTATAAAACTATAGTTGCACACATTCTTTTGATTGGAATGTAATTAATCCATTTGGTAGTCCTTATTTTTGGCATGTAATGCTTAAGCTCATAGACTCAACATGTTCTTTTACACTCTGATCATTTATTTTAGCTCTATTATGCCTTGATTCCGCACTTAAGGATTAGGGTCCTTACATTAGTGGTATCAGAGCCAGGTTAGAGAACCCGGGAACGAGTGAAGGGTAGCCTTAGCATGATAGGCTAGGTGCTTACATTTGAAGCATGTTTATGCATGTGGTGCATATTAATGTATATTCTGCTATACTAACATGCGTATTCTCATTCCTGTTATCTAACGGCATAATATATATACTGCTTTGGAATTGTTGTTAACATTTGTATTACAGCATGGCTGCTAATGAGGAAGTTGGAGATGTGGGTAGTGGGAATGCAAGTATCGGACAAGTGAACCCTCTACCTCCACCGGCCGTGGGCATGGAACCAGTGGTTCAGTTATTGCTACCGGGTGAGATTAGCTTGACGCAATTTCTATCTTATCATCCGCCCCGGTTTGAGGGGACAGAGTCCGGAGAAGAGGCTGAAGAGTGGTTGGAAAGGCTTGAGCAGATCTTTGTATCGGCTCCTTGTGCTGTGACAGCTTGGCTGCGACTGGCGGAGTTTCAATTAGCCAAGAAACCTCTGATGTGGTGGAGGAGCACAGTAATGGAAATGAGAGCACTGGGTGCTGTGATTGACTGGACACTCTTCAGGACTGGGTTTTTGAACCGGTATTTCTCCGCTGCAGCAAGACAGACAAAGGAGGATGAATTTACAAGTTTGAAGCAGGGGAACATGACAGTGGCAGACTATGCCACACGGTACTCTTCATTGCTGAGGTACGTTCCCCACATTGCCACCAGTGGGCACGCTAAGATGAGGAACTTTATGAAAGGATTGCGACCGGAGCTCTATGACCGGGTTATCACTAATAACCCAACTTCTTTTGATGACGCTCTCACAAGAGCGGAGCTTGCTGAGCTAGGAGTGAGAGCTTACGCTATGCCACCACCAGTACCGCAACAGAGGCAGACTAGTGACAGCTTGAGGCCTCGGGGTGAGCCATTTAAACCCCGTGGTGCCTCTTCATCTTCACGGTATGGTGGAAAGAAACATTTTGGTCAGAAACAGGATGGCAAGAAGGGTAATTGGTCGGCCAATAGAGGATCTTCACAAGGGGATAGGCCGGGAGAGCCGAGGTGCAACAATTGTGGAGGGCCACATTCTTCAAACAAGTGTCCTGCATGTTATATCTGTGGCAAGATGGGCCACATCGCTCGGTATTGCCCCACACGGGGAGGACAGTCTGAGTTTCAGGGCAACAGGCCGAGGTTTGAGGATAGGACAGTGCAGCAGAGGCAGCAGTTTGGGCCTCGACCATCGGGAGGTCAGACAGTAGGACCGCCCCAGGGACAGGTGTATGCACTGACCAGGGAGCAGGCTCAGGCAGCCCCAGAGGAGGTGATTGCCGGTACGTGTCATTTATTTACGTACCCTGCTTTTATTTTGATCGATACAGGTGCCTCCCATTCTTTTGTATCGGTGGGTTTTGTGGAAAGACACCATATGCGCACGTCTTCTTTACCCACGCCTCTCCTTGTCTCGACACCCACTGGAAGAAATGTCGTTGCTGATCAGTTTATGGCAGACTGCCTCATTTATTTTGAGGGCAACGAGTTGAAGGCAGACTTGATCGTATTGGGCATGTCAGACTTCGACTGCATCTTGGGTATTGATGTTCTGAACAGATATCAGGCAGTGGTAGATTGCCGACAGAGGACAGTGAAGTTCAGACCTGAGTTGGGCAGTCAGTGGACCTTCTATGGCAACGGTTCTCGTGCGAAGATTCCGTTGATTTCAGCGATCAAGATGACTCAACTGTTGGAACGTGGCCACACGGGCTATCTCATCTATGCCGTGGACACGTCTGGGAAGAGTAAAGAACTCAGAGTTGAGGATGTACCAGTGGTGGCAGAGTTCGCTGATGTATTTCCAGAAGAGATCCCAGGATTCCCACCGGCTAGGGAAGTCGAGTTTGGGATCGAGCTGTTGCCAGGGACATCCGCTATCTCTCGTGCACCTTATAGGATGGCACCGGCTGAGTTGAGAGAGTTGAAAGAACAGTTGCAGGATCTCTTGGACAAGGGATATATACGCCCGAGCGTGTCGCCATGGGGCGCACCAGTTCTCTTTGTGAAGAAGAAGGACGGTTCGATGCGGTTGTGCATCGATTACCGGCAACTGAATAAGGCTACAGTGAAGAACAAGTATCCTCTCCCAAGGATAGATGACTTGTTTGATCAGTTGCAAGGTACCAGGGTGTATAGCAAGATTGATTTGAGATCCGGGTATCATCAGATTCGGGTCAGAGAGGAAGATGTGCAGAAGACAGCATTCCGGACTCGATATGGACATTATGAGTTCCTAGTGATGCCGTTCGGCGTGACGAATGCTCCAGCAGTCTTCATGAGTCTGATGAACAGAGTGTTTCAGCAGTATCTTGATCAGTTCGTCATTGTTTTTATTGACGACATTCTCATCTACTCCCGGAGCAAGGAGGAGCATGTGAAACACTTGAGGACAGTGCTTCAGATTCTCAGAGAGCATCAGTTGTATGCTAAGCTCAGTAAGTGTGAATTTTGGCTGAGCAGTGTAGTGTTTCTGGGACATGTCATATCGAGCAGCGGGATATCTGTAGATCCCAAGAAGATTGAGGCTGTGATGGAGTGGGCTGCCCCCACTTCTGTGCCAGAGATTCGGAGTTTTCTTGGTTTGGCCGGGTATTATCGGCGCTTTGTCGAGGGCTTTTCGAAGATTGCCAAGCCGCTGACTCAGTTAACCCAGAAGGGAGTGCCTTTCTTTTGGTCAGAAGCTTGTGAGGAGAGCTTCCAGGAGTTGAAGCACCGGTTGACGACGGCGCCAGTGTTAGTGATCCCTACGGAGAACTCCAGATTTGTTCTGTATACTGATGCATCACTGCAGGGCCTTGGGTGTGTTCTGATGCAAGATAAGCATGTGGTAGCTTATGCATCGAGGCAGTTGAAGCCGCATGAGACCAGATATCCAGTTCATGACTTGGAATTGGCGGCTATCATCTTCGCCCTGAAGATTTGGAGGCATTACTTATATGGTACTTCATTCACCATATACACGGATCACAAGAGCCTCAAGTTTTTATTCACTCAGGCAGAGCTGAACATGAGGCAGAGGAGATGGATGGACCTACTCAAAGACTATGATTGCGAGATAGAGTACCATCCGGGGAAAGCTAATTTGACAGCAGACGCTTTGAGCCGGAAAGTGAGGAGTTCTGCTGAGGACGTCATTCATCTGTCGGCTATGATGACCTCCTATTGCCATCTGGGCTATGATTTTGACATAGATGCATCGCATGTGTATGTATCGACTCTGTTAGCCGAGCCAGACATCTATGAGAACATCAGGAGAGCTCAGAGGTCAGATGGTGAAGTTCAGAGGTGGTTATCTTTGGTACATCTTGGTCAGCCAACAAAATTCAGAGTGGCCGATGACGGGTCTTTGAGATTGGGTGACCGTTGGGTGGTTTCGAGTACGCCGGAGTTGCGTAAAGGAATCTTGGAGCGAGCTCACAGTAGCAGACTTAGCATCCACCCAGGTGGGAAGAAGATGTACAGAGATCTGCGTGGCCAGTTTTGGTGGAAAAGGATTGAAGTCTGATGTCGTCGCATTTGTAAAGAGATGTTTGATCTGCCAGCAGGTTAAGGCAGAGAGACAGAGACCTGGCGGCGAGTTGAGAAGCTTGGAGATACCGAAGTGGAAGTGGGAGCACATTTCCATGGACTTCGTAACTCATTTGCCGAGGAGTGCTTCGGGCTTCGATGCTATTTGGGTGATTGTGGACAGATTAACTAAGGTAGCCCACTTTATCCCCTATAGCATGACTTTCACATTTTTGAGGATGTCGCAGTTGTATATTAGAGATGTTGTGAGATTGCATGGGATCCCCGTTTCCATAGTGTCAGATCGAGATCCGCGATTCACATCTCATTTCTGGGAAGGCCTTCAGTCAGCCTTGGGAACTGAAGTCAGATTGAGTACTGCTTATCATCCTCAGACGGATGGCCAGACCGAGCGCACTATTCAGACGCTCGAGGACATGTTGAGAGCTTGTGTTTTGGAGTTTGATGCCTCTTGGCAGGATTCAGTGCCTTTGGTAGAGTTTTCGTATAACAATAGCTACCAGGCGAGTATTCAGATGGCTCCGTTTGAAGCTCTTTATGGCAGACGGTGTAGATCACCCTTGTGTTGGGATGATTTGGACCGCAAATAGGTCGGAGGACCGGAGTTGATTCGGGAAATGGAGGAAAAGATAAAGTCGATAAGGCAGAAAATGAAAGCGGCTCAGGACAGACAGGCAGCTTATGCGAATAAACGGCGGAGACCGTTGGAATTTCAGTTGGGAGATAAGGTCTTTTTGAAGATCTCGCCTTTCAGAGGCGTTGTGCGATTTGGGATGCGCGGGAAACTGTCTCCGAGGTATGTTGGACCATACGAGATTTTGCAGCGCATTGGCACCTTAGCTTACCGACTGGCTTTGCCGCCTTCTTTATCTGGGATACATGATGTGTTTCATGTATCGATGCTGCGGAAGTATGAGCCGGATCCGTCTCATGTGTTACAGCCTTCCGAAGTTCAGTTAGAATCAGATGTGTCTTATGTGGAACGGCCTGTCAGAATTCTGGATCGAGCAGACCGCAGACTTCGGAACAAAGTGATACCTATGATCAAGGTTCAGTGGGATCGCAGGGGTGTCGAGGAGGCTACGTGGGAGACGGAGCGGCATATGGTGCAGCACTACCCGGAACTATTCTCTGGTATGTGTTTATGTTTAGTTTCCTTTTGGGGTAAAGGCATGTGATTTCGAGGACGAAATCTTATAAGTAGGGGAGTATTGTGATATCCCCGAAATGGTTAATTGCATTTGGGCATTAATTACGATTATTATGATTAATTATGTGGTAATTATTTATGTGTTGGAATTTATTTACCTTATGGAAATGCATGGTCATGTGGATAGGATGACCCGGGGTTGCATTTCAGGGTGCATGTGGTGCATGTTGGGTAAATATTATTGGAAGCATGATTTATTTGCCTTTGGTAGCAATTGATTAGAAATCATGTGTTTAATTGATAATTGGTGCATTATGAGTAAATGCTTTGAAAAATATCATGTTGGGGTGTTTTATACACCATGGAATTATTTTAGTATGCTTTTTAATTAATTAACCAACACCTTTTATTACCCCAACCCCACCATACACTCTCACTCTTACTTTACCAAAATCACCACCCAAACCCTTCCCCCTTCCATTTTCGAGTTGGAGCAAAAAGGTGGGGAGAAAACCTTCCAAAAGTCTTGATTTGTGAAGATTATTGGGTGATTTGAGGTCCCCAAGAGGTATGGATGCCTCATTGTCATTTTTATTGTGTTTGAGTTAGTTTTGGAAGGGTTTTTAATGATTTTGAAATGGGTTTTGTTAGGTTGTTGTGGTTTTGGTTAAGGGTTGGATTTATGGTTGTTTTAAGGTATATTTTGGTGGTTTAAGTTGTTATTTTGTTGTTGGTTTGATTGTATAAGTGTTGGAATGGGTTGGAAGAAATTTTGGGAACAAAAATGGTGAAAAACGCATGTCTGTGCGAGGCGATCGATCGCCTGAAAAGAGGCGACCGATCGCCAAGAGACAGTGGCATTTTTACGGGTTAGGCGATCGATCGCCTAAAATGGGGCGACCGATCGCCGAGAGGCAGTGGCCAAATCAAAGGGATGGCGATCGATCGCCATGTTTGAGGCGACCGATCGCCGCAGTGTAAATTTTGAGGCGACCGATCGCCTGGGTGAAGCGATCGATCGCCGCCAGTGGATTTTTGAGAAATGGTTTATTTTGTCAAATTTTTTGGTATTTGGCTATTATTTGGCTTCTAATATGGGGTTGTGTGATTGTGTAGAACCATCCCAGGTAGCAACGCAACCGAGGAATTGAAGCCATATCAAATCCACTTTTGGAAAGGTACGTAGTGGACGTACGGGCACCCAACGGTACATGTATCTTATATACTTATTGTTTATGCATTGTGGATGCAAGTATATATGTGGTATTGCATAGTGGATGCAAATACATGTTATGCATGATGTTTATAGATGCATATGATTATTGGTGCACATCCCATGAGTCGTGGTCATCCCTTGATGATTTTAATGCTTGCCGCTATTTGGCTTGGTTCCGCTAAATGTGAAGCGAGGGGTGGGAGCGCCGCATGTCACATTTGAGCGTGGTTATCATATAGGACGAGGAAAGGGTATTTGCCGCTCAATGAGAGGCGAGGGGTGGGAGTCCCGCAGTCCATTGAAGCGAGGTTATCCTATGCCGTCTATATGTAAATAAGCGAGGGGCATTAAAATACATTGTGATGGACAGACTAGGGATTGGTGATCAGTATTTGGTATTGATGAAATGGTATATGTTCATGACATGTTTAGACCATTAAAAATAATCTATTGATTATACTCATGAGTTATGGTACAGGGACAACCAAACGGGAAGCGTTTGAAATGCATGGGGAAAACAGGAAGTGTTTTATTATGATTATGCATTTACGCTTTATCTTCATGTTGTGTTGAATGTGAACGATTATTATTGCTCATGTTTGGGGGTTGTCCTTGTAGGTACCTTTTTGGCATGATAGAAGGGCTTGAACGGGTTGAGGTGGTGAGCTTGACGAGCATTCTATTGAGGATGAAAGGACAGGATTATTTTGGATAGTATCTACTCTAGGAGTAGTATAAAACTATAGTTGCACACATTCTTTTGATTGGAATGTAATTAATCCATTTGGTAGTCCTTATTTTTGGCATGTAATGCTTAAGCTCATAGACTCAACATGTTCTTTTACACTCTGATCATTTATTTTAGCTCTATTATGCCTTGATTCCGCACTTAAGGATTAGGGTCCTTACACACAAAGTCATTATTTATCCAGTAGACCTTATCTACTGTGACCATCTTCGTAGTCTACTGAGTTCCTCTTTAGACCAGTGAATTCTGTCTACTGTTATTTTGTATCCAGTAGACTATCGTCATCAGCTAAACTTATTCGTTGTATCAGTCGAGTTATTTATGCACTTATCTTTAGCTACTCGACTGATCAGCCTTTAAACAAGAAAACAGTTTTTGGTTGCTAACACAACCGAAGCATATTTTGAAATAGTTAAGTAGAGCCGGTGCGATATTCAACCCCCCATTCTATCTGCAACCTGATCCTATCAATAAACAATTAATTAATATATTAAAATAATTATTTTATTAGTATTATTAATTATTTTAATTTTATTATTAAATAATTAAAAAATTACAAACTAAATTAGAAACTTATGGTTTCTGAGTTTAATATTCAAACATGGTTCATTAAATTTAATACCAGATCCATTAAACTAATAACCATTCATTTTAAACAAATAAAAAAATTAAAAATGTTAAAAAAATTGTTTTAGCGCATCTACAGTGCCTGCCGCACCAATTAGGTGTGGTGCGGCACTGTAACATTGAAATTGGTGTAGCACTGCACTATTTTCATGCAGGAAATGATGCAGCGTTTGAGGGGATGCGGACGTCATGGCGTCCCCGTTGAGATGGCCTTAAAAGTTAACCCGAATCGGAAGAGTGAGACAAATAAAACGTATTTTTTTTCGAGAAATTAGCAAACACGATCTCCAACCTTTTATAATTCTATAGTGTTATTTAAGGCGCAAGGCGCAAGCAATTTACGTGCCTTATCGAAGTAAGGTATTCTATAGTGTTATTCAAAGGCGCAAGCAATGTAAGTGTGCCTTATCGAAGTAAGGTGTACCGGACATGAATTTTTAAAATATATATCTATGAAGTGCAACAAAATATATTTCAAAAAAGTATTAAATAAGATATTAAAGTTCATTATTAAATATTTGGCAATTTAGCGGTGAGTCTGACTTTAGTGGATATTTATGATTGTTTCAAAACTGCTTACATGTTTTTAAGATAAAAAAATAAAAAAATTTGAGTATTTTATTTCATTGTTTCTGATATTGCTTTTCTGAAACAAGTACGTAAAACCAGAAGCTGATAAGCAGGTTATGAAATGACTGTTTTTATCACGTGGTTGTAATTTTACAATAATTTGAAGTTTATTAAGCAATTTTTTTTATTTTAATAACATACTGACACTCAATGTTTTTTTGTTTAAAAACAACTTTTCAAACTTTAAGCAAAAGCAACATAAAAATAATTTGAATAAACAATTGCAAACGCATCCTTATTATTATCACCAGAGATTCCAACATAAGGAGTCATGTATCTTGATATTGCCAAACGTTACATGTAACAGGGTAAACTATAAAGACAATCATTGGATACACCACGAATTATGTAGAGGGATGTTGAGTGATCAAGAAAGGATTTGTCCCTCCTATATAACAGGAGAAGTGTTTGGGCCCTTGATCAAGTAAGACTAAAATGCATGGCCGTGCTCGAATGAGTCGATATGTGATATCGAGCTTATTCGTTTATTCTAGTTCTACTTGGGGATCAAGAAATAAAAGATTGAATATATGAGTATGACTATTCCATGACTCATGTTCAATCTAAACACATTGGACAAAGGGATTAAATTACATGGTTAATATTATCGTTGTTCGTAGGTTATGTCGAGTCAATGACATTCTTGTAATTTGGGTAGCCTTGATGTGTTGCTAGATACCGCTCATTGCTTGTGACATAAAATTAGATTTTATGTCGCTGCCAACATTGCAGGATCCTATCGGGTCACACAAAAGATTAAATCGATAAAGGGAGATATAATTCATTGGGTGAATTAATTAATTAAGAAGAGTCTTAATTATAAGTATTAGATGTATGGATGTAATTAATAGATTGGGTATGGGCCAATGAGGCTTTGAGAAAGCCTTTAATTAAATCTAACATATATATTATAATTTGATAACAAGGTTAATTGAGAATTAATCATTCATTATCACAAAACCTAATAGCCACCATACAAGAGCTCTCGGCCGTCCCTCTTGAGCCACACACACGCCGCCGCCGCCGTGTGTTGTGGGGCTTTTGATCGGCCGCCGTTGATCGGTTTTGAACCGTGAGTTCAGTTTTGGTTTAAGAACGAGTCTAGCAACTTGTTCTTGAACACCCTTTCGATTTGATCGTGTGGATACCATAGAGACGAAGGTGCAAATCTTTGTTCGTGACTCGTGGACTTGCAACGAGGATTCTGCTACAAATACGCTACAAGGGTAAGACTCCTTTACATTCCGATATGAATACTTTGTATAGGTCCTCGGTTAGGAATCCAAAATTTTATTTCCGCTGCGTACTTGCATGTTGGATTCCTTACATATCGATGCATGTAATTTACATGCATCAATAGAAATGCGCAGAGGCGTATCTAGGAATTTTCCATGTGGGGGCTGAAGGCGAAGAGGTTGCGGGGGATGGGGGCAGAGCCCCCGCAAGGAATTTTTGGAGATTCATTGTATGTGGCCCATTTGGTCCCTTCATTTCCTATTGGGGGTGAAATAAAAAATGGTTTCATCAATTGGGAAATATGCCCATTTATGTACCGTCTTGAAAGCAAATGTATCAATTTTAACCAATCATAATCTTTTTGATGACCTTTAACAATACATAGAAAGTTATTACAAAATAGAGATTGTCGTATAAGCTTCAAAAAAGCTATTAGACTTCGATTACTTGATGAAGATGAGCGAAGCACAGCCGTAGAGAAGAGATGACGCTTTCAAGATGAGAGACACCAATGAACGATTGAGTGGAACAAGATACAAAAGACTGAAGAATTTGAACTTTTTTTTTTACACAGAATGCAAGACTTTTTACAAAAAGAAACATTCAAATTAATATATACAAGTGAGCTTAAGTTTAAATAGAAAAGTTTTTACAAGAAAAAATATTTTTTTATTAAAAATCATGTTTATCTGCATATTTTTTGAAAAATTATTAAAAATGATGTATATTTATATATTTTAAAAATAAAATACACTTGATGAGAAGTTGGGAAAAATGGATATGAAATTATTTCACTTGTATAATTTTTGAAAACAAATATGCTTTGGGTAAATAAGAGATCAAAATATGATATGAGGTGATAAAATCAAGTATTTATGGGACAATCCAAAAATTCTTATGAAATGGGATATATGGGTTTCGAAATCTTGACCAAAGTTAGATTTAAAACGTGCATCTGCCAATTTCAATGCATATATATAGATATATATAAACACATTAACTCTGGGTTGGGTTGGGTGGGCTTAAGCCCACCTTAGCCCCTACTATACATCTGCATTTGGATATGCGGTGCATGTAATTTACACGCACTGATAACTATATTTTGGTTAAAGATAGTACTTGAATTTACGGTATATATAATTTACATGCATCGATAGACTCAGTTTTTATTTCATAATTCATGTGCAACCCAATATGCAATATAATTACCTAGTAATATGCTTGATTTCAATCAATTTTTTGAATAAAAATCATGCGGTCACAGAGTTTTCGCGTGGAGGTCATAATCATACGTCCAGTCATTAATTACAAAAACTTCCAGTGAAGGATTTGCCGGTCTTTAACATGGGAAAGTTGGCTTTATTCTTGGTTACTCTATGGGGCGGTGCCTCATGGGATAGTCTCATCTATTAGATGGGTATATTCCCATTAACATTGGATGCAAATATACACATCCAATGGATGGATCTACCTCATGGGACACTACCCAATGGGGTAGCAAAAACCAATTCGGAGCATGCATATTTATTTATCTCACTTGTCATTCAGTCAATATCTCCACCAAAATTAGTGTTATATCTCCTATTTCTTAAAATAGAATTCCTACAAATGTGTTAATGCATCTAGATATATGACACATGAACTGGAATAAATTGCGCAAACATATGTCATCCCTCAACAAAGTTAGAACGTCTAAATTCAACCATCGATCGACACGTGGTGTATGTAATTTACATGCACCAATAGACTATATTTTTTGTTAAAGAAAGTATCTGAGTCTACGGTGCATGTAATTTACATGCACCGATAGCTTCAGCTTTCATTCCAATATTCATGAGCCACCCAATACACTTATTTTTGTTCATACTGTAAACTATTTTCTTGTTCAAGTTTCTCTGTGTTTATATCTAAAATTATAATATTTTAAAGCTCTCCAAATTTAACTAAAACATCACTTAAACAGTAGGTCTAAGTTAAGAGACATTTAAACATATAATTTGCACAAGAATTGAAATAACAATTCAATGATAAGTGAAGCACAAAAATCCCATAAAAACAGCAAAGAAAAAGTCCAAAAATCATTCAATGGAGAAGTACGGAAACATAATTGAAGCAAATTTCAAATTCTTCTTCTTCTAATTTGCACAGCAAGTCCATTTCCTCCTAGAATCGGTGTAATTCAATCATGGAGTACGCCGACCATGGTCACGATCGAAGTGATGATGGCATTATGTGGTGAAATTTGGAAAAAGATGAGCAACGTAATCGTTTGAGGAAGGCGATAAAAAATACTCATAACATGGGTAATCAGCATACCAGAGCTTAATCAGTAGACTCTATGTAAATCTAGAAAATTTGTATATACTTTTGTAAAGCAGCTCTTGTACGAACTTAATGGAATTTTAGTTCATTTATTTTGAACTTGCTTATCGGAACTAGTGTTCATTTATTTTGAACTTAGTATTTATTTCAGTTCATTTATTTTGAACTAGACCGACTTTCCTTCTCACATCGCGCAAGTATTTAACCAAACCTTTTTTTGGATGGATTATTTTTCACCAAAAATGGGGAAGAAATTAAGGGAAATTGGTGAAATTGAAGGGTGAAAGATTCCTAATTTTGATGATAAAATAATGGTCGACTGGTGATATTGTGATCAGTAGAGCTTATGGTGAGAAAATAACGGTCGACTTATGATCAGTAGAGCTTACACTTTGTTGGTACCAAAAAGGTGGACAATACAACAAAGGAACTCAACCAAAGAACACGAGTTATGATTTATTAGTCAACCGATGTATCCAAAGTACCTCTACCAATGATGACGTATTGAGATATTATCAAAAATATAAAAGATTTTGGATATCAGGTTTTGATAAATATCTATTTAGCAGACTCACATAGACTTAATGGAATGAAGTCTATCGGCCGCTAAGTGTAATGGGTGAAGATGAAATCTGTTGCTGAGTCAAACAGAACTCTACCGATGTTGTAGTCTACCGATCGTTAAGGACTCTACCGATGCTGATATCTACCGACCATAAAGAATATATGTTATGTGAAACAAAGCAAAACATTACAGTTGAGTGCAAGCATCAATAGAGGCATTCAAATATCTGAACGTTGACATTACAACTAGCTGATATTTGCTATATAAGGAAAGCAGTATAGTTCTCCAGAAGATCATTAAATGCATCCAGAGCTTTTCATGAAACTAACGACAATGCATTTAATGCCCATCAATTAAAGTCAACAGAGTGTTGTAGCATTAGTATGGATATTTCTGGAATCAATATTACCGTTGGATTTCTGGAGTTATATAATGAAGACTCCTTAGAGAGAAATAGTGTTGGCAAACACAAGAGAATTGTCATTCATTCATCATTGCTCAACCTCGCCTACAAAGATTTATTCGCTTATTCAAGAAGCATTTCCAGGCACCTCATCAAAGACATATCAGATCTTCAAGAGATCATTAGTGACAACTGATTGTTGCAATTGATTGCACAATCGCTCAAACTATTTCATTGTTTTATATCTGTATAATAGCGAAATCTCTGTAAAACTATTGTAACAGTTGTGACAGTGAGTCAAACTGATTTGTCTAGCCAAGCTGTAAAATGATATTAGCTGTGGAATTGCTAGGAGTTTAGGTTATCTGTGTGGTAGCCTAAGTATTTTGTATACTGAAAAATGTAAACCAAAGTCTTCTAGTGTATCCTTCATGCAAAAGAAGAATGTGAGACGTAGAAATGTTTGTGTTTCGAACATCCAGAAACAAACATTGTGTCGTTTTTACTTTGCATTCATATTAACTGTTGTGTCTACTCAGTAGACTACTGACATAATGCTTACCAGTAGACACAAAGTCATTATTTATCCAGTAGACCTTATCTACTGTGACCATCTTCGTAGTCTACTGAGTTCCTCTTTAGACCAGTGAATTCTGTCTACTGTTATTTTGTATCCAGTAGACTATCGTCATCAGCTAAACTTATTCGTTGTATCAGTCGAGTTATTTATGCACTTATCTTTAGCTACTCGACTGATCAGCCTTTAAACAAGAAAACAGTTTTTGGTTGCTAACACAACCGAAGCATATTTTGAAATAGCTAAGTAGAGCCGGTGCGGTATTCAACCCCCATTCTATCTGCAACCTGATCCTATCAATAAATAATTAATTAATATATTAAAAATAATTATTTTATTAGTATTATTAATTATTTTAATTTTATTATTAAATAATTAAAAAAGTACAAACTAAATTAGAAACTTATGGTTTCTGAGTTTAATATTCAAACATGGTTCATTAAATTTAATACCAGATCCATTAAACTAATAACCATTCATTTTAAACAAATAAAAAAATTAAAAATGTTAAAAAAATTGTTTTAGCGCATCTACAGTGCCTGCCGCACCAATTAGGTGTGGTGCGGCACTGTAACATTGAAATTGGTGTAGCACTGCACTATTTTCATGCAGGAAATGATGCAGCGTTTGAGGGGATGCGGACGTCATGGCGTCCCCGTTGAGATGGCCTTAAAAGTTAACCCGAATCGGAAGAGTGAGACAAATAAAACATATTTTTTTTCGAGAAATTAGCAAACACGATCTCCAACCTTTTATAATTCTATAGTGTTATTTAAGGCGCAAGGCGCAAGCAATTTACGTGCCTTATCGAAGTAAGGTATTCTCTAGTGTTATTCAAAGGCGCAAGCAATGTAAGTGTGCCTTATCGAAGTAAGGTGTACCGGACATGAATTTTTAAAATATATATCTATGAAGTGCAACAAAATATATTTCAAAAAAGTATTAAATAAGATATTAAAGTTCATTATTAAATATTTGGCAATTTAGCGGTGAGTCTGACTTTAGTGGATATTTATGATTGTTTCAAAACTGCTTACATGTTTTTAAGATAAAAAAATAAAAAAATTTGAGTATTTTATTTCATTGTTTCTGATATTGCTTTTCTGAAACAAGTACGTAAAACCAGAAGCTGATAAGCAGGTTATGAAATGACTGTTTTTATCACGTGGTTGTAATTTTACAATAATTTGAAGTTTATTAAGCAATTTTTTTTATTTTAATAACATACTGACACTCAATGTTTTTTTGTTTAAAAACAACTTTTCAAACTTTAAGCAAAAGCAACATAAAAATAATTTGAATAAACAATTGCAAACGCATCCTTATTATTATCGATTTTTTGGAAATATCATATAGTAATAATATTTTATAAAAACATTAAAATATTATATTGTATGATATAGTTTTATATTATAATACTTCATATTATAATTTTTCTCATTATTATTATCGCTATGTTAAAGTTTAATGTTAATTGTTACCAAACTTACAAACTATAATTTACGCGGTTTAACAAAGGTTAAAAATATTTAGATACAATTTTCCCGTTTTCTCGCCCTCCCTACATTTTTTTCTTCTCAGGCATTCACTGAGCGGGTAGGCAAGTGAAAAACCCTTTGATCGTGAAACTCTCTCATCCAACGTCTGAGGAAAGGTAAATTGTTAATCTAACTCTTTTTTCTCTTTATTTTGCACTAATTTATTGGCAGCAATTTCGTTTTTCATAGATTTTTCATGAGGTTTTGAGCATATTTATCAGATCTTTTACCTGATCAGTCATTCTTAGGGTTTCATTTTTATGAGGACTCTCTACTTATATTCGATCTTGAACTAGGTATCAAATGTTCGATATTTTTAGGTTCTCTTGTTTTTTTGTGAGTGTGGACTTACCGAGGAAAGAAATAATGTGAAAGGCCTGGATTGGTGGGATTAAGTATGTTTTTCCATCAATTAATCGAGATTACTGCGACATAGATAAATCTATATTTTCTTTGTAGCCAATAGACTGATTTTTTTAGTGAAATTCCTCTATTAATTTGTCGGAAAATTAGTCTTGAGCTAAATGTGTACATAATGATGCCCGGACACTTCTAAAAATCACTCGATGCAGTGTCATACACTTATATAGAACACATACACTCCTCCGACACGTGTCGAACACGCCACATAGCGTGTCCTTAATTTTTTTTAAAAAAAAATAAGATCTGACACCCATGTCGGACACTCCCCTAAAAATCAAACACCTAGACAATTTTGGGAGATGAGCTTCTCTCACCATCTGGGTGGAGTTGATATGTTAATTGTGTCCAGTTGGAAACTCAAATGTGTAACCATTTTACTTTTCTCCTTAACTTTTTGTTTGATACATGTCGTGTAGAATCTACTTTGAGAATCGATGGCGTCCAAGTTGCAGCAGGTGCAAGCCAAGGTTTCACAAGCCTCACAATTTATTGCCAAGCACGGAACTGCCTATCACAAGCAGTTGTTAGAGGAAAATAAACAACACATCACAGACCCACCAACTGTGGAGAAATGTAATGAGTTGGCGAAGCAGTTGTTCTACACTCGTCTTGCCAGGTTACTCCTAGATCCATTGCTTTGATCTGAATCGATCTCCTTTCTTAGAAATTGAGACCACATTCAGTTCTATTGGCCCAAATGAATTAAGCCCGTATCAGAAATGGTTAATATGCCTTTTTTACTGAAGAAAATCCGAAAACTCGTATTGGTTCAATTTTTAATCTTGATATTTGTATTTTTGGACAATGACTGACCTAAATGAGAGAAAATGCTACTATTAATTCATCATTCATGTGTCGAAGCCAATGCCTATAATGTAAATGGCTGGTGATATGCATGAATAAATATCTGCAGATATTTACGCAATGACTTTTTTCCTTAGGGTACCTGTCGGTTTCGGAACATTTCAATTTGTATTGTATAATCCATGAAATTAACTATGCCGATTGAAGCACTTTTTACTTGTATTATACTATTTTTAATGAAGTGTTGAATTAGCTATCAACAGTGGTTTCCCCCTTCTCATGAGACATGACTGTCCTCATTTAATGTATGTTTTGGTTCAGTTGTTCAAATATGTTATGTGACTTAGCCTACGGGTGCGACAAGCTAAACACTGGGGCAAATAGATAACTACTGTCATCACATGTGGAATTGGGAGATAGCTGAATGTAATTTTTTTTTTCCTTTCATATTTGAGCATTAGACACCACTGAATGTTCTGATTGCTTTTTATTCTCCAGAAATTTATTTAAAAATTTCCCTTGGATTACACATAATTAAGGGTGGTGTTTTCGTAATCCTAATGTTCATCGATGTAAGCTACATAGGATGTTAATGGAAAGTAAACAATCAACAAATGTGAAAACCTTATCTTTTTTGTACCGACCTGCTGAACATCTTTTTGATGATTCAGTTTTTATAGCTTGAAGGTTCTGAGGACATCTCTTTCACGGTAATGTGTATATTTTTCATTACAGATGAGTAATAATATCTTGCAATTTGGCTGTTAGAGGTTTCTGACTGCACATAATATCCACGTTTTGTCACCTTTAATGATTGCTTTTAACTTCTATCCGACAAAGGTTTTTAAAATCCTCTCTTTTTATTACCCTGTTGGTCAGTTGGTTCTTTCTATCCATCAATATAAGATAGACTGGAATGCAGCAAAGAATGTGCCACTTGTCTGGTCAGCTTTAGTTGTGGGACCATGTTGTCACGGAATTTTTTGTTTGGCTAGTTAGAGGGAATGTGGTCTCCTGACCAAAAAATTTGGATGGATCAGCCATAGCGCTGTGGGATTGACTTCTTTCCTTGGAGTGTTTTGGTGTCTGTTCATTGATTTATTGATATAATTACTAGGTATGTTGTCCGTGTTAACTTGAAGTACCACCTGAAATCATGAGATTGACCTCAAGTCATTTGTTTCTTTTTTTCGAACCAGATTTGGTATCTCCTTGCTTGCAATGGTGTTTGTTGTGAATGATATTAGTTTCATTTCCTTCATTGTGTGCCCATGCACTTGTTACGCACATGGATGTTGTCGAATGAAATCTTCCGCGTGTTTGTTTCTCTTTTATAGTTTTTTGGAAGGAGATATTTTCATATATACACACACATACACAACAACAACTAAGTCTTTAATCCCAATGAATTGGGGTAGGCTACAAGAACCAAAGAAGGAATCAAGTAGGGTCGCGCACATGCGTCAGTCTTCTCCAAGAGCTTCTTTCGATCATATATCTTCATTAATCCATTTGGACTCCATATATTTGTATATAACTTCGAACCATGTCTTCTTTGGTCGCCCTTTTGCTGCCTTGAAATGACTGAAATCCATGAACTTCACTCGACGCACAGGTGCATCGCTGAGCCTATGTCATACGTGACCAAACCAGCGTAAGTGACTTACCTAATTCAACTTGGATGTCTTCGTTTCTTATTTTATCTTTTCTGGTCTTACAACACATCCAAATGTACATACTTTTCTCTGTCACACTCATCTTTTGGATGTGATTCCTCTTGGTTGTCAATTATTCCGTCTCATACAACATTGCAGGCCCGATGATAGTTCTGTAAAACTTGTCCGTCAATCTCAGTGTGATATATATGTATGTATACGTTGTGTTCATTCAAGAGATGACGTGTTTAGCACGGTGACTTATAAAGGAATCAATATGTTTGATGTTTAACGATGTGCTCAATTTTGATGGTTTGAGTAGTTCATGTATCTGACTGTTGGATCCAAGAAATTAGGTTGAGGTTGAGGTTGAGGTTGAGGGTGGTGCAGCTTAAAAAGGTCTACGGTGAAATTCATATTAAATTTTAGGTCAGTTACCCGTATAATCTGATGCTCTCACGGTCATCCCACTTAAGTCTTTGTGGATAGTTTTGTGCCAAATTAAGTTTTTTGGATGGTCATAATGTTTTCCTTTCTTTGATCAAATTCACACATTAAACTTTAATGCGTTGGCCAATTGCCACTCGGTCCCATACTCGCTGCACGCCTCATTTAGATTCTACTAAATTTGTTTAATTGACAGATTATTTGATGAATATCACAAATATGTGTTGATTTTATAACTTATATCAGTAGTCTCCTCTGCATCTTTATTTAACACCATACATCATCCATATACAGCATTCCAGGTCGTACTCAGTCATTTTGGAAGGAATTTGATTACGTGAAGAATATGTGGAATCACAGGCAGGAGCTGAAGGTAGAGGATGCAGGCATCGCGGCTTTGTTTGGGCTCGAGTGCTTTGGATGGTTTTGTGCTGGTGAGATCATTGGAAGGGGATTCACTTTCACCGGTTACTATCCCTGAAAAAAAAAATAGTTATAACCATTGGTAAGGAACATTTTTAACCAGAATCCTTTTGTTTCTCTTCCAAGTTTTGAAACTGAGAAAGCAGTATTGATTGTGATTGCCTCCAATAGTTATTAGCGTATTTGATCATTGAATTTCCCTCACATGATGCAGCTCGCTTACTACGTTATCTTCAATACCATTATTCCAAAAAAATATTTGATTTGTTTGGCAAAATAGGAAGACTTGAATTGTCTTGTCATACTAGTAATTTTTTTAAAGATGGGTGAAACAAGGTAATTTATTTGCCGGCATTTGTAGTATTTCATTTCTTCTAGGGGCAATTCGACCCTAAAGTGAGGGTAATACTATCACCGGAGTTTGGTCCAAACATGATAAATGTCATCATTATTCCCCAATTATAACTAGAATAGCTTGAGCTCTCTGGCCTAGTCGGGATCGATAAGAGTTCATGTCCACTTTGGGCAGATTCAAGTACGAGTCGTGCTTGCAAAAAAATTGATTTAGTCCCTCCCCTACTTAAAAAAAAAAAGGCCCAGAATAGCTTTAATTTTCCTATTTTATTTCGATTAATCTATTTTGAAACATTGGGAGGACTTTTCATATCAAAAAATTACCTCAGTACGTTCTCATACACTAAATGAACTGGATATTAGTTTTTAGGTGCACAATTGGAAAGCATATATCCAGGCACATTTTTTGGGAGTGCTTTATATTTGAACAGATTAGTTTAATATACCACCGAATCTTTAGCCCGCATTAACAGTGGCTCTGTCATCCTTATATTACTTAATTCGATTTTAAGTAAAGTTATTGAAAAGTGGTTTAACATATTAAACAACCCAGCAAGCGTTGAATTTGAAGGTTAATTATTGGGAGATTATCTCAATAGAGAAATTAAGGATTTTAAACCCTTTTTTTAAAAAATAACTTTATCTATTAAATAGTTTAAAATATAACCTTTTATAATCAAAAATCCTAAAATACCCTTTTTTTTAATTAGATAATGCTATTTCAAAAAAAAATTGATTCTAAGATGGTTTGGAATCTTTAATTTCTCCATTTTTTTTTGTAGTGACTTTTTTAATAACTCGAAAGTAACCTTCGTTAATAGTTTTGAAAAGTGAAAAAAATTCAATATTTAAATTGTTAAACAAAAGTACTTAACAATTACATTTCTCGGTTGTAATGACATTACAATTTAGTGAGTGAAATTAAATCATAATAAAATAATAATAATGTTTGAAACTGAATGGAAGTGAGTCACAATATCTTCCAAAAGAAACGCAAAGCGGGATTACCTTGAGAGAAATCCTATAGAATTGAGAGATAATATAATGAGAATTTGATGGTGTGAGGAAATAAAATAGGGTTGAAAATGTTATATTTGGAACTGACTAATTGATAAAATAACAAAAGATAAGGTTAAAATTGCTTATGGCACTTTCATGGAGGTCATTTTAAAAATTGCATTTTGTCAACATAATAAGGATGGTGTCTAACGCGGATGATATGTTCTTCAAGATTAAGCTTCATGTATTCCGATGCTAACGCTTATATTTTTCTTCGATTTTTTTTTATGACTTCCTAGATTAAGCTCGACCATTTAATGTTGCTCATGCTTTCATGCGATTAATAAATTTATTGTAGCGTTTGCTCCTCCTGTGTATGTCTTGAGTTCTATTTGTAACTAAAGACTTTTGATCAATATAATTTACATTTCTGGATTATAAAAATATAAGTAAAATTGATCACTCCACAATCTTGAATTGTATTCATCCGACATGATTTCCTTTGGTAGAAGCAGTTAAAAGCAAATACATGGTTTAGCTTCGCGGCTGGATGTCTGAGCTAACAAAGGGAGTCCGAGTTTGCTCGTTTACAAAAAAAAAAAAATTATTAACTACAAATTAAATATATTTAATGATATAATAAACCAAATTTTAATATTTATCAACTTTTTTTATCTTCAAAATGTGCCAAGATATTCCTTTATCATAATAATTTTTTTATAGAAAGACCTAAAAGATAACAAAACAATAATATAAACATAAATTTTGAAGCAAAAAATTTACTCCAATAACATTACATTTGACATAAAAATTCTTATATTTTACGTTATATATATATATATATATATACACACGCATATCGCTGATCATTTGGTCCAATGATAATATAATTTTAGAAGACAACTATATGGAAAATAATAATAATAATAAAAAAGACAACTGTATGAACCAAGTTCATTAGTGACTCAGTAATATCTATAAACACACTCAGTCCCTTAAACAACAACGACACCAACCAATAAACAATCACATATTTCTCATCGTAGAAACGCTATCATCAACTAACACTAGTGTTGGGTTTGTAGATCAAGTCATGTTGTTTAGACTCGAGTGTCACCGCATTCAGATTTCGGTCGAATAACGATAATCTATTTTCGTGCAATTAATATTTAATATTTGCATGTTATATATGAATCTATCACAATTGATCATTCTCGAGTTTAGAAGTTTTTCTAAATTATATTTCGTTATGTTTATATCTGGCGTTGGGGACACTCGAAATAAAACTTTTTCTGGTTTTTTAAAAAATTAGATTAAAATTTCCCATTTTAATTTATTAAAAGCTCGAGTTTATCAGAAAATACTCAAATTAGACTAGTCAAAAAAGGTTGAGGCTTGATTAATAGAAAAGTTTTATTTGGGCATCTTCCCATGAAACCATAGGGTAACGACATAGATGCATCGACATTTTTTCACTTTCCTCAAGTCTTTCTTAATATTATTTTCAACTTTCACCTTTCCCGATATTTAATGGTATCACGCGTCATTCGAGACTATGTTATAATCTAATATAAATTGACATTAATCTTAATGGTCAATTCACGGGCCACCCACCTTCCTAATCCAACGTTTATGACCATTGATTTTCGATATTAACAATAATATTGTTTGGCATGAAAATACTTGCGGGCACCCCAGACACTTGCACGCGCCAAAAATAATAATCTAACTTTCATATTGGTTATGATATCCTCGATAATGTTCGAAAACTGATGGAATTTAATTAAAGAATTTATACGAAAAGGAAAAGAAAACTCATCAATAAAAATGAACATATGTTGATTCTATTGAGAATCATCATAAACAACATTTTTTACAAACTAAGAAACGAAAACAAAGCTGAAGGATCTAGAATATAGACTATGATGATCTATGAACGAATTGCATGAACGTAATATTAAAAACTAAATATTTGCTAGGAAATTGATGTTTTTTTTTTTTTGGTTGGATGTTTTTGAGAGAGACCTTCATAATACTTCAAAATTCCATTTTGTTCCTTCTTCCCGGCGTTTTCGGAACCGGAACCGGGCTAACCGGTAAGATACCGGTCCGGATCGGTTCTACCGTTCCGGAACCGGTATCTTACATGTTTCGGACTAAGGATCCAGTTCTAGATTGTAACGGAACAGGATCCGTTAATTTAAAAAAATTAAATTTTTTAAAAAAATTTAGATAAATATATTTGAGGTTAGTTTACAAACAAAAAGGCTCATTAACTCAATTGGTTAGAGCTTTAGAGTAGAAGACGATGGTCGCATGTTTGAATCCTCCAAGCAACAATTTCCCTTGATTTTTTTTTAAAAAAAAAAATCAAAAAAAATCGGTTCCGGGTTGGAACAGGTCCAACCCGGAACCAGATCCGCATCCGATCCGATTCCTTACCGGATCGGATCGCTTCCGGAATTAGGGGATCCAGAAACGGCCGATTCCAGATCGGATCGGACCGAGTTTCATTTGGGTTGAACCGGACCAAACCAGTTTCAAACCGGATTGGTCTGGTTCCGGTTCCATGGCCCATGCCATGGAACCGATCCGGTTCGAAACCGCGGATCCAACTTTTCGGATTGGTCCGGGGTAACCAGAACCGATTTGGTGATCGATCGCCAATTGTCACTGTTTTTTTTAACTTACGGGTATTGGCGATCAATCGCCAAGATTCTGGCGATCGATCACCACATCTATTTTTTTATTTTTTATTTTCAGATTTTGCATTCAACCCAAATCGTAAAGGAAAAATATATCATTTATTGAATATGAAAAACAACATAAAAGATGCATCATTTAAAATTTATAATAAAAATACATTATTCATCATAATTTATAAGTATAGTCTTGGCCAATTCTTCGTTTTCGTCGGAACTTTCATTGCTGAACTCGTCGACTCCTCAAAGTCTTTTATTTCTTCTCTCAGCATCGAACAAATCTCTTAGCAGCGTAAGCATGCACAATAATTCTGGTTTTAGAGAAACTCTAAAGTCTCCAATGAGTCGAGCACAAGTTGAAAATGCCGACTCCGATGCGACACTGGATGTTTGGCTGCAAAAATATCTCTAGCCATTTTGGCTAAGACTGGATATTGTCTTGCGTTTGCTTTCCACCACTCTAATACGTCAAACTTTTCATCTGTGATGAACATTTGACCCAGGAAGAACTGCAACTCATTTGAAGAGGTAGATGACACTCCGCTTCATCTCTGCTTCTTTCTTCCAAGGCTCCTCAACGCATTAATCCATCCACTTCATGACTGACTAGCATCTTCTTCTTCTCCTCCTACTACACGTGACAATGAGCTCTGTCCCTGTTCACTATGGTATAATCCAAACATATTTGGAAGAGAATGCATGATTGACGTCTTTTGATCGTCAACATCCTTATCCAAAAACGTATTGTAATATTCAAAGAAAGTATCGAAAGATCCTACACCCTGACTTGGGTCTAACAATGTAGATATACAGTGCACGTGTGGAATTTGTTCCCAATATTTTTTAAACTTCTCCTCCATACGATAAACGAACGACGTCAACTCAATATCATCTCTAAATTCAATAAACTTACAAAACATGTTAAATACAAGTGGAAGAAAATAATGAGAAGTAGGATAACAAACACCGGAGAAACGATATGTTACTTCTTTAAAAGTTGATAACAAAGCAGTTAAATTATTAACAAAAACCAATCCTTATCAGACAATAAATAACTTTCATCACTTTCAGGCATTTGATAAGAGTTATAAAAAGAAGTTAAAGCATCTTGATAAGGTAACATCGATTCTAACATTTTGTGCAAAGAATTCCATCGACTTACAATGGGCGGTGGAAAAAGAGTAAACCGAAGGTTCTGACTTGCACACGTATGTTTCCAATCATGCTTAATACGCGATTGTCGTATCCACTGACAATAGTTTTTAAGTTTATCTATGCTACTACATTCAGCATCTTCATAACCATCTTTTACTGCTAAATTAATTATATGACATGCACATCTAACATGGAAAAAAACACCATTAAGCATTGGTCGTAAATATATTTTAAGTTCACGCATTGCCGCCGTATAATTTGAAGCATTGTCAAGTGTAATCGAACAAATTTTATCTGCAATTCCATAAAATCTACAAACATTAACAATAAATTTAGCAATTTGGGAACCAGTATGTGCAGATTTTAATTCATCAAGTGACAAATTTCTTTTCTTGAAACACAAGTTAGCATCAATCCGATGACAAGTAATAATAACAAGAAAAGAAAGTAGTGCGGTGTTCGTCCAAATATCAGTAGTTAAACTTAATCTGCAGTTAATAGAAGAAAGATGATCAACTAAAGTCTTACGGTAATCAAGAAACACATCCACAATATTTCTTTTCAAAGTATGCCTAGAAATATGTCTAAAACATGGTCGAATACCAGAAGAAAATTCAATAAAGCCATCCTTTTCAGAAAACAAAAAGGGAAGTTCACATCTTACAATAAAACGAACGAATAATCTTTTGTTTTTTTTCGATGTTAAGATAAAATTAGTGCCAGACTGATGATTAATTTGAAGTTGGGTTGGTTCTCTACCTAATGATTGCAAAGTAACATCATCAAAATTATGTTTTTTAACTAGATGTTTCTTAAAAGTTCCGGTACCGTCAGCGGAACCACATGTTTTATAATTATATGTGGTTTTGCATATTTTACAAATAACAACAGATTCGTTCGTACCTGGTTTTGTCTCGACGTCAAAATGATCCCAAATCTTGTTTCGTTTGGGACGATTACTCGTGCGACTCAAAGCGGCAGTAGTTGCGGATGACCCACCGGGGGCCGCAGGTTCTGCAACGTGTTCCGCTTCTTCAACATCATAAGCATTATCAAACTAGGCAAACATATCATAATTTTCTTGGAATAAAGGTGGATTTGAGGAACCACCACGATCAGCAGAAGATGATGCCATCGTATTAGTGGAAATATGGGAAAATGAGATAATTGAATAAAAGATTAGGAGTGTAAAAGTAAGAGAGTTGGTGATGAAAAATTGGAGATGAAAAATGAGGTATTTATAGAAGCAATTCAAGGAATTTTTTTTTTCTTTCAAAAATTGATTTTTTCATTGCCCAACGGCTAACCGGAACCGCCGGATTGGCGATTCCGATCCACGGGAAACGATCGATCCGGGTAAAACATGGATCGGGTTCCGATTTGTAACCGGACCAACCGGTTCCGGTTTCGAACTGATTCCGGTTTCGAACCGATTCCGGTTGGTCCGACCTAATAAACACCCTAATCCTTAATATTTGAGAACGATTTCTCACCAATTTCGTGAGTTTATTTTTAAAAAATAAAACCTTAAATATATCAAACGCGGTTGAGTAAAAACACAGAAGAAAGAAAAAGAAATATCAAACACGGTTGGTAGTTAAGACTTAAGAATACTTTGCCTCTTTGTATTTTTCATAGTGTTAGAACTTTACAGGTCATCTTTGATCTCTCATGTCATACCAAATTTTCTTCTTAAAATACTTATTTCTCATTATATTACTGTTTTTAAATAAAACATAACATAATAAGTTATAATTTCAATATTAATTTTAAATAAAAAAATACTCCAATTTTATTATATTTAAAAAAAATTAGTATATATAAAATTATATTTTATATTCAAATTTATTTTATGTGTATGTATCGCGTGTAAATATTTACTAAGTGTACTTTTTTGCCTTTTATATGTATAAAAATAAAATAAATTATATTATATAATTTACGAATATAAATACCTGATCAATATATATCGGGAAAAATAATTCTCGATATAAGATATATTCCAATAGTTATTGTAATTTTAAAAGTCAACTTAATTACAGGTTTCCCAATTTAAACTTAGAATTTTCCAATTGTTATGAGATTGAATACCATCCAAAATTGAATTTGGGATCCATCGCATCTTCCCTTTCACCCGAGTAATTTTCAATTTTCACTGGAGAAATTAATAGTTGTTCGTGGCTTGGGATTTCGACAATCCCACTAGTGCAATTTAGTGGTGATCTATTGGAGAATCTATTTATAATATGAAGAAATCAAAGTTTCTGCAGAATTCAAAGGATATGATTTCCAGGAGCTTCAACCCCGCCAAATGGTAATTTTTTCCTGTATTTTTGTATCCATGTTCAACTATATATTGTGGGTAAATATTGTTTTTCCTTTTTTTATAGCTTGTAATATATTGAGTTGTTTGATTGGCACGCTGTTACATTTTCTTTTTGATTTGTGGATTATTGGATTTAGTGAATTATTTTACATTGTTTTCTGCTTTGATAGACATTTTTATGTGTTTTAGAGCTTGTTGAATTTGAGTGAGATGAATTGATTTGATGCAGCAAGACATCGCTGAGGCTGGCGGGATCAAGGCTGAAGCTGTTGAGGAATAAGAAAGAAGTTCAAGTGAAACAGATGAAAAAGGAAATAGCACAGTTGCTTGAGTCTGGTCAGGATCGGACGGCTCGAATTCGAGTACTGATCTATGGCTCCTGTTCTTGATTAAGATTCATTTTTTTTATTGAAATTTCATGTGTTTTGTTTCCATTTGTGTTGTTTTCTTGTGACTGGTGAATGTCACTTTGCTGAAAGAAATTTTGTCATTGAGGAATGGAAAATAAACAATCTGAACATGTGCTTTTGGTGTACGTGTATTTGGTAGCATCAATAGCCATTTAAGTATTGGATGTATTTGGATGATTCAGAATTTGATAGGCATTTAATTCCACCA
This sequence comes from Haberlea rhodopensis, assembly GCA_907163345.1. NCBI lineage: Eukaryota > Viridiplantae > Streptophyta > Magnoliopsida > Lamiales > Gesneriaceae > Haberlea > Haberlea rhodopensis. The sequence continues at coordinate 495,002 of CAJQUN010000022.1, read as the reverse complement.
TGGGATCTGTATGATATGGTTTTTATGTCATCACGAGCAGTGGAAATTTTTGAAAGCCCAGAAGTCTCGAACTTTAATTCGCCTCTTCACTGAGAAGTAAAATGTAATATAAGCATAATAGGCTGTTTAAGTGGTGATGAATGTCTGCATCTCTCGAGGAAAATTAGTCGTAGCTTTATGTTCCAACGCACAAGGCCATGGGCGTATGGTTTGGACTCATGCCACTATTAATTATGGTTGCTTAGACCGATATTGCTGTTGCTGCAATTGAATCGTTTTCTTTTTAACCAATTTGAAGGCATTGATTTTCTTTTCTGATTTGATCATTGTCTAGTAGTGGAGTATTCACCCTACAGAAGGTATTATACTCACGTCTATCTTTTTAAATGCCAGGTCGAACATGTCATCAGGGAAGAGAAGATGATGGCTGCATACGATCTCCTCGAGATTTACTGTGAACTTATTGTTTCACGTTTGCCAATAATTGAATCGCAAAAGTATGTATATCTTGTCTGACAGAATGCTCCATGAATATCTATGTTACTAATATTTCATAATTTAGTTTACTTCCAAATTATCTCTCGAAGAACTAACTCTATACCAATGAGCTCATGCATTAGGACAATTGCAGTAAAAACGTGTGTAGGAGACAATGGTGATTTACTATTATTGTAAGTGGACTGCTAGATGTTTTCCTATTTAACAAATTTGGAAGAAACTTCTGTGAACTGAGCTCATGATTTTCTGTTACAAAAAATATCATTATTCATCCAATCATTACACTGAAAATCACGACGAGACCTGTTGTGGGCTAAATTTTCAGAAGACGTGGAATCCTTGCGGTCCTGCTATACATAGATTAACTTGCGCAACAGAAATGCAACTAACATATGGATCTTATTTATCACCAATGCATTTTGGAAAGGACTCGTTTCTGAGTTACAAATTTTACGAATTATTTTTTCTCAAGTTGAGGTTCAGATTTTAGTGCTGCTGCTTCTTGCTTATTTGTATATGAAAGATTTTATGACACTTGGAAAACATACCCTTATCCATTTTTTGGTTAGTTTTATAGGTCTTACTGTGAAATGTTCTTTAAGTTTTTTATTAGAGCACAGGCTTCCACTTGTGCACTTTTTTGAATTAGGGTCGTATGTATGTTATAAGAGTGCTATTATATAGTTTAGTTAAATGGGTTTCACATTTTTTTGAGCACATCAAGAAATTGAAGGATTTGACTCTTCTACTTTCGTCCCATAATATGGTGCATTGAAGCATATGTTTTGTGCATTTTCTTATTTACTCATGGTTCCTAGTGCTATGCTTGAGTAGACATATTGCATTATCACTTTTTTGTTCTGACTTATGTTTTATGCTATAAGAAGGATCGTCATTTGATTGTCTTATGAACAAAAGTTTTACCCCTCGCTCCCTCTATGCTTGTCAGAAAGTTTGCAATCCCCTGCCCATGACTTTCCTTCTAAAATTGTGATCCTGTACACTCTTGTCAAGTACTGGGGTACACATAAGCTATTTTTGGGTTTGTAGACGGATGAATTTTATTGCTAGACATTAAGAGCTGTGCTTAGGGATTCTTTACTCACGATTCACTCAGTAATTATAAGTTATTTGTTGCCAATTTTAGTTTACATGTAACACAAATCATTCCCCCATTGTTCTAAAGCTTCATATTATATTTGTCCTCTTATTTTTTTGTGTAGGAATATCCCCATTGACCTGAAAGAAGCAGTTGCGAGTATAGTTTTTGCATCACCAAGATGTGGAGATGTACCTGAACTTCTAGACATCAGGAAGCAGTTTACTGCAAAATATGGGAAAGATTTCACCACTGCAGCTATAGAACTACGCCCAGAATGTGGTGTCGGCCGCATGGTATGTTCTGATATTTAGTTCTTGAAGTTCGCACACGAGGAAAAATAATAATTGGGCCCTAGTCAGCAGCCTAAAATCTTCAGTTGTCCTTGATTTTGATATTATATTGCAGTTAGTTGAGAAGTTATCGGCAGCGGCACCAGATGGACAGACCAAAATTAAAAGTTTAAGTGCTATTGCTGAGGAGCATAACGTCAATTGGGATCCTAAATCTTTTGAAGAGAAAGATCCAGTACCGCCAAATGACTTGCTGGTAGATTCATTTGCTTTGTGGATTCTACATCTGATTTGATTTACATTGTTATATCCTAGAGGGTGGACAATATTTTAAATCATTTTCTGATTTGTTCATCAGAGTGGACCAAGTACCTTTGGGAAGGCGAGTGAAGCACCTCGCATTGATATTCAAGCTTCCCCTCTCCGTAATGACAACAAGATACATAGTACAACATTTAATGTCTCCCAGCAGGATCCCAGAACTTCACTGGGAACAGAAAATATTTCTGCCCAAAATTATGGGATCAGCTCCCAACCAGAAACAAAGCCTCCTGGTACAATCTACATATTGAAGTGAAAGAATTACTTACTCTAGCGCGGGTGTTTTTTTAGTTTCTCTTTCGTGTTTATGCTTAATTATTTATTTTGCGACATTAGGTAACAAGAAGACACAATTGTTTCAAGAAGAAAATGAATCCTCCTTGGATAGACAGCGGTGGAATATGGAATTCAAAGATGCTGCCTCTGCAGCACAGGCAGCTGCTGAATCTGCCGAACGAGCTAGTATTGCCGCTAGAGCTGCTGCAGAACTTTCGATCCATGATAGAATTATGAGGCAGAATTCCTCTTCAGATGGTCATGTTTCAAGACATGAAGGTCGTGAAAACTATGAAACATCCAAATTGGCAAGTAAACCATTCCCCGAAGATTCTGCAAGCAAACCCTTTTTGGACGAGACTAAGCCACAGAGGGAACAAATTGATGGGACTAGACCTTATAATGAAAAGACTTCTGGTAGTTTCAAGGAGGACGGTCTTGGGAGTACGAAGGCATATATTCGATCAACTTCTTTAAAATCTAAAGTTTCAAAAGATAATGATACGAAGGATCATGATGTCCTAGATGTAGGTGCACATTCTCAACAGAACTCCTTAAAGTTATCTAGAGGTGAAATGAGCATGAAGAAACAATCCTCAACGTTCGAATCTGAGAGCACTAATGACTGGCTAGAGAAATCTGAGAATTTGAGAGAAGAAAGGATTGGGAAACAATCCAGTGCCATCTTTTCTAGTTCTCATTCTGGCATTTCCGATGATGTGAATATTTTTGGAGACTCCAATGACCGTAAGATTGGACATGATACCGGTGAGGATTCTTTTGTGGATATTGGTATTAAGAAACCGTCTTTTAAGTATGAATCTGAGAGCACTAATGACTGGCCAGAGAAATCTAAGCATTTTATAGAAGAAAGAATTGTGAAACTGCCTAGTGTCAACTCTTCTCGTGCCCATTCTATCATTTCTGATGTTGAGAATATTTTTGCGAACTCCGAGGACCAAGATTTTGGATATAAGGTTGATGAGGATCCTTTTGTGAGTAATAATAAAGGAAGCTTTCATGTAGAAGCCTCCCAGATAAGCTCCCACGAGACTGCTGCCGTAGTTTTCGACAAGTCTGATTCAGATAATGATGGCGGGTATGATTTTGGCCCGACATATGATGAGCAAGAGTCTGTATTTCATTTGCGGTCGAAATTACCTGAGATCTCTTCGCGGTCAAAATTACCTGAGAACTCAGCAAATTCTGATTCCTGGAGCCCTATATCTGGCTCAACCAAAATCATGCAGCCTAACACATCACTATTTTCCATAAGGAAAAACTCATTCCCTGATCTTTCTGAAAACTTAGTATCTAAAGGTGGTTCAGAAAAGGATAATAATAAGGCTGCGAAGTTTGACTATGCGGATGGACCAAGTTCTGAAAGTGATGACAGCATGAATATGTTGGGACACACTGTGAAGCAACACTCTAGAGATCTGTCAAATACACAAAATAGTAGCAGTTGGTCAGTCAGATCAGAAATTAATGATAAAAGCAGAAAATCTCTTGGATCACCGATTAAGAAAAAGGGATATTCAGGATTTGGCCGAAAACAGTCGCCACTATCATCTGATGATGAATTGACGTCGGAGGAAATTTTCAAGGAAAGAGACCAAGGGAAAAGTGGTTCTCCTGAAAAGTTAAGCTTTAGGAAATCCTCTGCTGGTAAGAAAAAGGGACATTCAGGATATGGCAGAAGACAATCGTTGCTGTTGTCTGATGATGAATTGATGTCTGAGGAAATTCTGGAGAAAAGTAAGCAAGGAAAAACTCATCCTCCAGAAAAGTTACGTTTCGGGAAATCCTCTTCTAGTGAGCCAGCCTCGAGGCCTGACGAGTCTCAGATTGAACCCAGCGAATTTGGAAATAAATTTAGTTCAGATAGCGGAGAGGGGCTAAATTTTGGAAAACTCACTGGTGGTTTTCGCCATAAGGGCTATGACCAGCCCCCTTATTTGAAGAATCGCTTGGGTGGGCAATCATTGTTGAAGAAAGAGACAGAGGACACTGCAACCTCGAAAGTAAGATCCATTTCTCCTCCTGCTGTTGAGAGTCCCCGGATAAGCAATATGTTTGGTCATAAAAAGGGCACAAAAATACCAGTTCTCTCCTGTGATTCAGAAGGTGATGGTCCCGAGGAGGAAGAGTATTTACAAAAGAGTTTGGGTCACAGGAAAGGACGAGTTACTTCTAATGCTTCGGCGAACGTTCAAATAAAATCGAGTGGAGCTTCTCACTCAATATTTGGTTCTCCTAACGATGATTTAGATGAAGATGCTCCAGAGGAGTCCCTAACTAGAAAAAATCATCTGCTAAGTGGGATTTCTCGACGAACAAAAGCCCCTTCATCCAGTCCCAAACCAATTTCTTTTCCCAATACTCAGCGGAATGAACCTGAAACTCTTGATTCTGATGCTACTGGGGACAGAAAATCCAGAGTGTCTGACACTTCTGAAAAACAACGAGAATCTGAGTCTCATCGGAAGAACTCCAAAAAGTTGGAAAATTATGAGCGACCCACCTCAGCAAATGTGCCTTTTAACCCAGCTAAATCAAATTTCTGGGCACCTCCTGAGCAGCCCAGCTCAACAAAAGCAGCTCATGTGACATTGCACGAGTCCAAAATGAGACACAAGTCTGAAGCGCTTGATAAAGATGCTAGCAATGACAGAAAACCTATCAAAACACAACGTAAGAAGTCTGAAGCACTTGATTCTGATGAAGAGGAGGAAAGAAAATCTACAAGAACCAACACTTCGGAAACACCACGAGAATTGGAGCCTGAAACGAAGAGCTCTATGAAGTGGGAAAATTCCGAGCGGTTCGTCTCTACGAAAGTGGCTTCTAAGCCAGCTAAATCAAGTGTGTTCTCACCTCCTAAGCAGCACAAAGTGGTTTCTAAGCTTAATCATCCAAGTTTTTCGGAAATTCCAGAGCAACCTAACTCTGCGAAATCAACTACCTCCTCACCTGAGGCTAGGACCTCCAACAAGTCATCTGCATCAGAACAACCATCAAGTCCTCAGACGAAGGCAGAGACTTCAGTTGGCAATGAAAATCCGAAGACAGCAAATTTGAACAAGACCAATTCAAGTAAAGGTGATGGTAGTCAAAAAGCTAGTCATGTTCATCCAAAGCTCCCTGATTATGATAGCCTTGTACAAGCTTTTCGGAAGAATCGTCCTTGAACTGCTAGACTATCGCATTCTTACATTACATGAGATTCATCTATACACTGCTTAAGTAGTGGTTCTGTTTGTTCACAGTTTAAAGCCGATGATTATAGATTTATCTGCATATGATACAGGTGATTGTTGGTCAGATAGAGAATGTTTCTTCTTTCTTTTGAAATATTATGTAAATTGAATCTTTGTTTTGTAATTTCTTACAATGGTGGAGATCATTTAATTCATTTGAGTGTTGTATAAAAACCAGAGATTGATTTGTTCGAGCATTTTCTTAACATTAATTGTAGCTTCCTGTATTTTTTATGAGTGAAATGTACAACTACATTGGTGCTATCAAAATATTTTAGTTTGCCATGATAAAAAAAAAATTCCTGCTTAGTTCATGGTAGCAAACACGGTTGATAAGGCTGTTGTTCCAGTTTCTTTGATATTTTACGGAATGATCGAGATTATTGTTGAGAAGTTTTTAAAATAAAAAATAAAATAAATAGACAATTTGAACAATTTGGACAATTTTTTTCTTGTAAGAAAAAATTAAAAAAATTGGAAAAAATTGAATTTTTTTCTTAAATAATGTTTCGGAAGGCCGCGAAATCGTCGTGTGTTATACACATGCGTTTTAGCCGAAGCTTTATTAATTATTACAGTCGTAGCTGTCCTTGGTCCAGCGGTAATGATAATCTGTTGTCAAGCTTCGGAAGCAGTGTACAAACCATAAAGGAAAAACGTACAGCCGCCAGCAGTACAGTTATCATCCTCAATTCCCACGAAGTTGTACCAAAAACTGGATTCGAAGCGAATCTTCCAAACTCCATGGACGACCTTCCTCCACCTCTCCTCATCGAAATCCTAAACCGGCTCAGCGATTCGGCCGATTTGGCTCGATGCCGAGTCGCCTCGAAGACCTTCAATTCTCTCGCTCCGGAGATCCGATCGGTGAATCTTCAGTGCTCTTACCTCCGCTACGCCAAGTCCCGATCTCCTCTAACAAGTGGTTCCATAACACCTTTTAAATCGGTCTTCAATAAATTGATTTCCGATTTGAAGACTGTGGAAAGCGTTTCGATTGGCGTCGAGAAGCCTCTGCGGTTTGTTTCGTACGATGATGTTGAAGACGAGGAGGATGATTTGTTTCTGACTGAAGTTCATTTCATGAATTCGTGGCTGCCTTTGGTATGTGGACATTTGAAATCGGTCTCTGTATCGGATTTTTGGGTGCAATCTTGCTGGAGGCGATCCGATGTGCTCCACCTCATATCTTCTTACTGTGAGCTGATTTTATCCTTTATCCAAACTTAATTTGTGTGATTTTCCATAGTTTTGTTCGAGGATTCATTGTGAAGATGATTCCATGAAATTCAATTTTGATAACTGGCTTAATTTGTAGTATATGTGAATTATATGGTGTATGCATTAATTTGGAACACATCTTGTGATTGAAGATCATTTGGAGTGCTTTTGGATTAAGTATTTGAAATCATGTAAATTCACCCACTATAACAGTCATTTCAGATTCAAGTTAAAACATTTTTCCATATCAAACATATACGTCTGCCTAAATCAAATTCATCCATGCAAATGCAACCTCATTGAATTTTGACATTCAGATTTGCGTCTAAATTGAATTTAAGGTTATATTTGATGACATGAACAAATGGTACTGCTATTGAAGTTTACAGTTGCCCCATCCACTTTACTAGTGCCTGATGTTTTGGCTAGCTGGGTTGTGGATATATCTTGATCTATATACATACCTGTAGATTGAAATTTTGTCTTGGAGTATTCTATTTCTGGAAAAGCTTTTTTTTTTTCCTTGTTTTGTAACCGGTTTGTATAATCGAAATGCAATGGGATGATTTGCAGGTCATAATAGCCTTGTTGAGTTAGACATCAAGAACGCATGGCTCTCTGTAGACTATATAATTCCTATGCCAAATCTCACGACATTGACTCTCGAATTTATAAGATTGGACGATGAGAACTTGGAGAAGGTGAATGAATGTTTCCCTTTTGTGCAAGTTCTCAATTTAATTGGGGTTGGAGGACTTAAAGATCCCAAGATCCATCTCACGAAACTCAAAACACTTTGTTGGACTTTGTCAAATGCTCCATCGTCTATCACAATAATCGCACCCAATCTTGTCAAGCTCAAACTAAAATGCGTGAAGCCACATGTTCTTCTTATTGAGACTCCATTATTATCGGACTTGCATCTTTCTCTCGAGGGTGCTGGCAATTTCAAAGTGAAAGAACCAGCTGATTTGAGAAAGCTTCATCTTGAATCCACTGCACTCCGCAACCTACTTGTTACATTTCCTTCCGGAAGAATAGTTAAGAATCTAACCGTTGTTTCGACAAAGTGGGAAGTGCCAGTTGGAGTGACCAAGTCTATTCTCGAGTTATTACTTTGTGCTTTTCCAAATGTGGGTTCTCTCACTTTGACTTCTGGCGTTTGGTCTGAACTCGAAATGTATCCTATCCTTGGAAGTTTAGAATGCAAGACTCAAATGAAGGATGTGAGAGAAATCACAGCATATTTAACAGTCAATGATATCGAGGTTACAGTGTCCACAATTTTCTCTATATTGGATAATTGCGGTAACATCTCTTACATGGCGATGTTTATTCATCGGGATGTCGTGTCTAATGTTACCAGCAGCCTTATTTCGAGGTGTATGGCCTACTCCTCTAAGGTGAGATGGAAATGGGGAATGTGGAAGGAGGGAACTAAAGATGCTTGGATATGTGATAGCATCTAGTACGCTAGGTCTCAGAAGCTCACTCAAGAGTAAATTATTCGCCACATAAAGCTCCGGGCCATTTTTATACTTGATGTGACGAAGACGGTGTATATATATGTGTATATACACGAAAAATTGCAACATGTACTATCAAATGAAAGCGTTGTTCATGAATAATTTAAATTTGATGTTCATTTGGTTCATTTCCATGACTACAGCGGTGCAGTGTGCTGCCTATTATAGATAAATAAAGCTGATGTTTATTGTCACTCTCATTTTGATCTTCTTAGTGACGTCTATCAAGCTTCTCACTATGAAACTTAACAGTTATGTTTGGAGGAAAAGCAAACGTGAATCACATGCCATTTGAGCTGATTTGTTGGGTCGAACTTAGTGCCATTTTAACAAAGCCAATCGAATCATCTCTTCTATATGTGCTGCTTTATCGTCCTTTCTGCTCTTCATGGTGTCATTTTATCTCCTTGTTGATTCAAAAACTTGAAGCTGTAGGTGGCCTCGAATTGGCCCACGTCGTATTAGGAAGGAACAAGCAGCAAAGAGAGAATCATTGGCTCTTATCTATTGTACATATTTTTTAAAATATAAAAGAACTTTTTAAATGTTGGTGAAATGGTATTTATGATTGAGTCGTGGTAATTTACGTCTTGTGGTATCATTAATAGGCATTCACCCCGTTGTTTATAAATAAACATTTTATCTCATGTAGTGTGGCTAATAGGTAGACAGCTTCTATGGGGCGTAGGCCTCCCAAAAGGTAACGGAAGCGTATTTTACTTCATGTGAGTTGTAAATAAACATTTTACCTCTCATGGTTTGCAAACATAACACACAACCCCTCACACATTATATATGGAGGGTGTATTTTGCACATATTTACAAACCACGTGGGCGTCAATTGTATATTTTTAAATCGCATGGGTAAACTGTATATTTTTTAAAACTACATGGGATAAACTGTTTATTTTCAAAAAACATTAGTATAAATTATCTATTTGGAAAACTACGGGTTTGTCGCAAAAAACTATTTATATAATTAGATAGATATAATTAGATAGATATGCTGATTAGTAAAGTAAAATGTGTTTTGAGAAGTTGTTTATATATTTTATGCTCTGGTGAAGGCCGCCGTAAAGGATAACTAAAAAATGCTAAAAAAAGAACGGATAACTAAAACCAAGAGTAATTAACGAAGACCAAAACGAAAAGGGGCGTTCCGAGAATCGAACTCGGGACCTCTCGCACCCAAAGCGAGAATCATACCACTAGACCAAACGCCCATTTCTTACATACTGCATGTATTTTAAACTATAATGTTTAGTTTTAAAAAAAATAAAATCCTAGTATGTAAATTTCCTCATTCGAGTATTCAACACACCGCCACAGTGCCACTGCCTCTTATGTAAATTTCCCGACTCACCCAGGAAAAGCCCTAATCTCAGAAAGTGGGAACGTCGGGAAAGCCCTAATCTCAGAAAGTGGGAACGAAGCACCACACCTCCTCCGATCCAATTTCCGAACAAAAGAAGCGACGTCGTGTCGGTTTCTCCAAAGTTGGTAAGTGAATTCTATCTGATTCTCTTTAGCTCTGCTCTTGTGGTTGGATTCTTCTTTGCCCTATACTGTGAATTGTAACTTCGGGATTCTCCTTGTACGTTTCTCATTTTTCTATTTAATTTCTTCTTCACAGACGTCGGAGTTGAAGCCAACGAGTGCATCAAGATTTATTTGGGTACTGCTTTCCTGATTATTTAAGATTGCACACTAATTTGTTAGTTTATTTATTTTCCGTATATTTAATACGTTTGTTCTTAAGATTGTTCGTACCGAGCGATCATATATTTGGTTCTCTTATGGAGGCGAAGTTGATTAAGGAGTACTATTTAGTAGTTATGAGTTTTAAAATTTAAGTTAATCTTATTTTATGAGTTTCTTATTTCTTATGGAAGCTTATTTGCTTGAATTGTGTAACTTTATTCTGTTAATTGACAAGTTATCAAACAATATATATGTTAATCAGTTGCATTAATAATTTTCTATCATCTGAAGCAGATTATTGTGCCAACCCCACTTAGTGAAATAAATGTTTTGATTGTTGTTATCTGAAGTAGGTTATCATGTGAACTATGAAAAACTTACTTATTATGGAAGCAGCTATTGGCTTATAAGGAGAAGCCTTAAAGTTTTGGTTATTCCTTTGAGTTCCAAGCTATGATGCACGGACACTGACACGACGACTCTGACACGACACGGACACGGCCCCAAGGATTTTCAAAATTTTCAGGATACGACACGGCTGAGACACGCCTATATATATATATATATATATATTATAAATACTAAAAATTCACATTTTTTAAATTCTAAAACCATGTAAAATTAACACAAATATTCTTACCAAATTCAAGAAGCATATAAATAAATGCATGTCACTAGAATCATCATAATATCACTCATACTAACACCACATGCATATTACATTAAATAATATAAAGTTTAGCAAACACGTCCAAATAAAATATAATACCAAAAATATTCGTCCAAATTCAAAAATAATATATAAATATATGTCACTGAAATCATCATAGTATCACTCATACTAACAACAAATGTATATTATTTCAATTAAATAGAGTTTAAGTAATACCTCTAAATTTATTTTAGCCAAAAACTTTTAAATTGCACAATTATCACCCAAAAGTGTCCAATATGTGTCGGACCCGGCTCGGGCACGTCCATCAACCATGTCCGACACCGGTGTCCGATTTTGAGAGGAGTGTCCGATTATATTTTATTAATAAAATAAAGGACACGCCACGTGGCGTGTGCGACACGTCTGAGGAGTGTCCGAGAAGTGTCGGTGCCCGAGAAATGTTCGACACTACACCGAGTGATTTTTAGGTGTGTCCGTGCATCATAGGTTACAAGGTTGTTTAACTGTTATTTTTATGTGTATTGTCGAAGCAAAGAGGAAGTGGATTCTCCAGACAGTTTCCTAATTGAGCCAGTTGACTTAAACCATTTCTTATCAACTATAGTTTTGTTTCTTTACGCTAAGAATAAGACTTGTCTTTCCTCTTTCTACTGTCTATATTTGTTGATTTCTTTATTGTTTTTGTTTATGGTTAATGCATTTTCCGCGACGGGATATATTTATAATTATACCTCTTTCTCACTTTAAGGAATTGGGTATAAGGATGATCTTTTGATGACAAGGATTGATTGCTAATTTGTCTTCAAACATAAATAGTGGGAGTTTTTTCTCGTAGCATCCATATAACATATAACAAAAGTGTCGTGCCAGAATTCCCGAAAATAAAGTGTATACATCATACACACTCGACGAACATCAAAATTTATGTGGTTCGGCAATCGCCAATGTCCACGGGAGCAATACAGATTTAAATATATTTTCAGACGAGAATTACAAACAACTCTCGGATCACCTCACATCTCACATCTCACATCTCACAGATCTAGAAACAGAAGCTTAAAAAGCTTAGAGGTAACCAGGCGAGGGATGAATGTACAGAGAATTGAATGAGAGGTATATATAGGCATGAAACTCCTCGGTATAAATCATCTTGGATTTGTATTCTACCAGTTTTGAATTCAAATGATGTGCTATTGTCCACAGTCCAAGCCACCATCTCAACAGTGCATAGTGGAAAAGAGCTACTGACCAACAATTTGCACCTTGGCGAATTTCCATCAATATGTGATGCCTCCTTCAGTACGCTCTTCGGCGCTGGATAGTCGAGAAATGTTGATCAAGTCCAAACAGTATTGAAACTTGATCCCTGTCACCACATTTGTTAACATATTTGCAGGATTATATGCGGTCCCGATTTTTCTGAGTATAATATCTTTCTCTTCTACTATTTCCTGATCAAAGTGGTTGTTGCGAATATGATAACTTTGTTCCTTGCTCAGACATATGAGCCTATGACTGTTGCAGAAAATCTCGGATTTTTCTAATGAACTTGGTTCTTGACGAGACATATGGTACTCCGACTGCCATAGAAAATCTCTGTATTTTTCTGCATGATACCAAGTCTTTCACCAAATTAAGCAACAATGTGCCTTCCGTGATCGCCATATATTCTGTCTCTGTAGTAGATGAATCAACTATGGACTTTAGTGTAGATCTCCAACTCACCGGTACTCCTGCCATCATCAGCACATAACCAGTAGTTGATCGACGTTTCTCAAGATCACTAGCATAATCTGAATCGACATATCCAATTAGACGATTGACTAATGCCTCGCCTATCAAAGCAATATTTTTCTTTCCGATAGGAAGTGGAACCATCTTCCTAGTTTTATTATGAAGTGATTGCATTTCTTCATCCATCGTCATCTTCGACATGTCATTTTTCATACTACAAACATATTTTTCGTAGTTCCACGAAATACCATCTTGATCAGTTGGAAGAGCGAATACTACCATCCCAGTAAACGGAGCATGTCTCCGGATATCTCTCCTCAGTCTACTGGTAATTACAGATACTGATGCTGAATCTGTTATCTCCATTTGATGGAGTCTCCATTCTGTGTCGGAGTCTTCTGGATTTGTGGGAATCACGAACTCCACCTGCAAATGAGAACTCCGATCTTGGTTCTTTTTCTCTGACTGTTTCTGGTTCATCATTACGGATTTGTCAAAGGCAATGTCTCAGCTCAAGACAATCTTCTTTGACTCAGAGTTCCATAGACGGAATGCCTTCACTCCTTCACTAAAGCCCAAGAAAGAGGCTTTCTCGGCTCTAGGTTCCAGCTTTGATTTTTCTGATGTAAAAGTATGCCAGACACCCAAATATATGCAGGGGATCAGAAATGGGTTATCTAAGCCATACCTCCCTGGGAGTTTTTCGTCTAGTACATAAACTGGTGGCCTGCTAAAGATATAAGAAACATATGACAAGGCTTCTGCCCAGAATGACTTTGCTCACTCCAGATTGAGATAACTTGCAGTGGATTCAGAGTACAATTAATCCTTTCTGCTACACCATTCTCTTATGGCATGCCTGATGTGATATATTGCATGGCTATCCTTCGTTCTGACAGGTTTTCTGAAATGGTCCCGACTTATAACATGCACCATTTCAGATCTGAGCCTTCTTAATCTTCATTCCGGTTTGGATATTGATCACCTTGTTCCAACTGTGTAAGATGTCCAGACATATTCAGGTCGGTTTGTGGTCTGACAAATTCAGGTTTGTTCGGCGATGCAGACAAAGTCGGTTCTGTGGTTCGACGGTATAAATAGATTCTGGCCGGTTTTTAGGTCCGATGATGCAGATAGCTTCGGCGTCAGTTCTGTGGTTCCGACGAATTCTGGTCAGTTCTGAGTTTCCGACTGATCCAGATCGATTTTAAGGTGGGCTTTGCGTTCCGACAATGCAGACAGCTTCGGGTCGGTTCTGCGATTCTGACAGTGTAGATAGCTTAGGGTCGGTTCTGCGAATTTCGACAGTGCAGACAGATTCAGGTCGGTTATGCGATTCCGACAGTGCAGACATCTCCAAGTTGGGTTTTGCGGTTCAGATAGTGCAGACAGATTCAGGTCCAGTCTTGTGATTCTGACATTGCAAACAGATTCAATTCGGGCTCTGCGTGTCCGACGGTGCATGACAGATTCAAGTCGGGCTCTGCGTGTCCGACAAATGTAGACAGATTCAAGTCGGGCTCTGCGAGTCTGATTATACAGACAGATTCAGGTAGGTTCTGCGGTCCGATAATACAGACATATTCAGTCGGTTCTGCGGGTCCGATATTGCACATAGATTCAGGTCGGAGCAGTGGTTCCAACAGTGCTGATTCAGATACTTGTTCGATCTGGTTCACTTCGGTGCAGCCAGTTCATATGGCTCTAGCAGTTCGGACTGGTTCATCCAGTTTGGGTTGGGCTGGCTGTCATAGTTCTAATTATCAGGTGACATATCCTTGATACTATTTGTACTTTATAATGTCACATGCCAACTTGTTGGTGCCGTCAAATTTCTCAACCTCGAACTTTGCATTTGATATTCATTACTTCGAGTTTTTTTTCAGTAGAATCAGAAACAGGTGCTACCGTTGTTTTCGGAATGGTCAAAATAGTGGGGACAAGTCCTGGATCGGCAGAAGCTCACGAAAAATTGATCTAAACAGGCAGTTTTGTTTCGGATGAATAGTGTCCGACCGATGAACATTAATAGACGTGCACAGTAATAGGCCAATCAACAGTTACGGGCCATTAACAGTGCTGAGTATGAACAGTACCAAGTTACAATAGTACCGCATTGGAATAGTACTCGAGTTTGAATAGTAACCGAGTTGGAGCGGTACGTCTTCCCCAACTTATTTCTGCAACCTTTTCAAATAATTACAGAAATGCCATTCATCTTTGACCACAGTTTCCCGTCGACTCGGCTATCAAAAAATTGCAATGGCTGGTGTTTCGGACTCCCAACGACGAGACAAATCTGGTGGTATGATCAGAATTCAATTTCAGACACTTTCAAATTCGAGCATTTTCGAACACATGGCTCTGAAACCAATTGTTGTGCCAGAACATCCCGAAAATAAAGTGTAAATATCATACACACCAACGAACACCAAAATTTACGTGGTTCGTCAATCGTCTACGTCCATGGGAGCAATACAGATTTATATATATTTTCAGACGAGAATTACAAAAGGGGTGTAAACGAATCGAACATGCTCACGAACTTTTCGAGCCTACTCGATAAATATTTGATTCGAATTCGAAATTCTCGAATTCGAGCCGAACTCGAACATGTTCGAACTTTTTTTCGAGCCGAACTCAAGCCCAAATTACTTTGTTCGATAGTTCGTGAGTCGCTCGCGAACTTTAATATTTTATTAATATAATATAATTATATATTAAATAAATATATTTCGAACCTTTAGGATATTTATTTTCGAGCATAATTCGGATAGTTCGTTAACATGCTCGAATCTTTTCGAAGCCGAACTCGAACTCTTATTCGAGCCGAACTCGAGCCAAATTTTTGAAACTATTCGAACTTTGAATCGAAACTCGAGCTCGAATATAACTATTTCGAGCCGAATAGAACCTTAAATTTTTCTGCATATTCGGCTCGATTCGGTTCGTTTACACCCCTAATTACAAACAACTCTCGAATCACCTAACATCTCACAGATATAGAAACAGAAGGTTAAAAAGCTTAGAGGTAACCAGGTGAGGGATGAATTTACAGATAATGGAATGAGAGGTATATATAGGCATGAAACTCCTCGGTATAAATCATCTTGGATTTGTATTCTACCAGTTTTGAATTCAAATGATGTGCTATTGTCCACAGTCCAAGCCACCATTTCAGCAGTGCATAGTGAAAAGAGCTACCTGACCAACAGAAAGAAATGAGATGGTCTATAGTATTTAAATCCATTTTACATTTCTCTGTGTTTTATCTAAATTTGTATAGTGGTCACATGTATAATGATTTGATGATCATTCTATTCCTTCATTTTGAGATGAGTTGGGATTGTATATTGTAGCACGAGGACATGTTATTTTGCTTAATGAATTTTTAAAGCATGTCTGGTTCATACCAAATGTATTATCCACACACATTGTTTCACTTTCTCCTATCTTAGCTAAAGCAGTTGCTGATGATATGATTGTAGAGCTGGATAAACTTTGCTTTACATTCTGTGAAATATCATCATTTATGTCTTGTATAAAATGGGTTTGTTGTTGCATCACGTTAGAATTACTTGGTTTCTATGATTTTTAATCTGGTTGAGTTTTCTTGTTTTTTTTTCTCTGTCTTCATTTACGCAGATCAATGTTTGGATTAGCAGCATATCTTTTCATTCATATGCAGATATTTCTTTTGACAGCTCATCAGATGTAAGTGATTACTTACTAATACTGAAACTTAATAAATTGGTAGATGCTCTCTACACGAGCAACTGTTTGCTTCACGATAATCTGCTCTGTCTTGTTTTCCTTGCTTACCCGATGGTCTACAACATAGTAGATTTGCTTTTGTGTTTACCCTTTGAATTGCTTACAAGATAAAAAAATATAATGGTGTCCAGTGAGAGATTTATCTTATGTTATTAGCTGTTGGAATCAGTTTGTTGAAAAAGACCAGCTGGTTCAAACAAGTGGAATTGATAAATCTTTTGGCTTCATTCCATCCATTGTATCTAGATTTTTTTTGCATCTCTTTTGCCTTCTCCATCATCCTGGAAAATGACTTGGCATGCTGCCTCATCTCCATTTCATTATCAAGTTAGTTTCCTAGTTATTAGAGTAATTGGTAGTTAAATCATATTTATAAGGGATGGATTTAGTGGATAATATCGACATGGCCACGGTTCGTGAACCGTCGGTTGACGGTTCGGAACCGCCGGTTCGACGGTTCAAAAGAGCTCGACCCTTAACCTTAACATTCGTAGACGGTTCCGGTTACGGTTCGTGAACCGCCGGTTACGGTTACGTTAACCACCGGTTACGGTTACGGTTCGACCCTTATATTTTTTAAATTAAAAAAGTTGAAATTAAAATTTTATTTAAACATTTTAAAAACTATAAAAGAATCATAAAAAAAAAAAACAAAGGAAATGTAAGGGGGATGGGAGAGTTTGAACTTTTTAAGTTGCCATTAACTCTCTATATTCATATAAATCATTTAGCAATTTCTATGTTGAGTTCAACGAGTGAGTATATCTAGTGGAAATTTTCTAGGTCGCAAGACATTAATCTTACAAAACTTATCTCATTGTTTCATCAAACTCGATGAGACCACAAATAAGATAATGTCATTTTAATTGATTGAATCTGATTATCTAACGATACTAATTTCATATGAAATTGGTATGAAACATATATAATTTTGATACTAATTATAAATGATATTGATATGAAACATTTACAATTATGATACTAATTACATATGAAATTCGTATGAAACCTATACAACTTTGCTACTAATTACAAAAGAGTTTGGTATGAAACATTTACAATTATGATACTAATTACATATGAAATTGGTATGAAAAATATACAACTTTGGTACTAATTAAAAAATGATATTGGTATGAATTATGGTACTAATTACATGTGAAATTGGTATGAAAATTATACAATTTTGGTACTAATTGCAAAGAGATTGCTATGAAATATTTACAATTTTGGTACTAATTACTTATGAAATTGGTATGAAACGTATATAACTTTGGTACTAATTAAAAATGATATTGACATTAAACATTTATAATTATGATACTAATTACATATGAAATTGACGAGTATAACATTGAATTATTTGTTATTTGTCTATAAAAAACAACACAAAAGTTCTTGTTATGTTAAAAAAAGTCAGTAATGAGATTTGTCACTATCAATTTACATAAGAAACAATCTGATCTTTTTTTTAGAAATAGATCCAGTCATCCGCTATCTTTCTAAACAGGAGACAGGAGCGGCCAGAGAAGCAAAGTATTTTTATTTAAGTTCTTTTCTTTCTAAGAGGTGGAATAGATTTTCACGATACATAAAATATTCAGCCAAGGCTGCTCCTGTATAAGGAGCGAGGTAGTAAGAAAGAAAGACATAAAGCAAGGCAATTGCGAGTAATGTTATTTTTATGATGATTTCATTGATTAATCATAAATATATTAAGTTAGGAGTTATTAATTTATATAATATAAAGTTAGTAAATTATCATTCAATACGTTATTCCCAAATCATGATAAGTAAATTATTAAAATATTTATTAATTAATCAAATATTACATTATTGAGTTTCAATTGTAAGTCATATTGTGATAAACTAAGATATACTTATTTAATTATTATATATATAATGTAAATCAAATAATGAGCATAAAGTACTTGTAGAATAATTATAAAAGGTATATAATATATTTGTTTTGTAATAGTTTGCTTCATTATTAAAATATTTATTTTGCAACCACTATGTATAGTTCTTATTAATTTATCCAACATTTTTGTTATATTTACTTTGTTATAGATATGTTTTTATTATATAATATTTATTTAAGAGCATAACATATTTTTTTAGATAATTTTTATTTGTCAATATAAAATAGTTATTATTGTATTACACATATTATATATATTGTCTTTTAGTATATATAATTATATTGTCTAAAATAAAACAATTAAGACAATAGCTTAGTGGTAAGCAGTTGTATATACATGACAGAGGTCAAGAGTTCGAATCCTCAACAACATAATTTAATTTTAAATAATAAATAATTTTAAAAAAAATTCCGAATCGTCGAACCTGGTCAACAGGTAATCGACCCGTTGACCTGGTTACGATCCGACTTTATAACCGCGGCCATGTCTAGGATAATAAATAACCACGGCCATGTCTAAGGATAATATGGGCCTCATGTATATAATTAGTGAGTTAATGAATGAAAAGGCAGGAATCATTTTGCCAAAATCTCATCATTCTTAAACTCAGCCTTCTGCGGTGCGTTCCTCTCTCAAGTGTGTTCCTCTCTCGAAAGGGACAAATATTCATTGTAAGGACCCATCAAGTGTTCAAGGTAATGCGCTATAATTCGGCTACTTTTTCAGCTTTTTTCGTCGGTGGTAGTTAGATTTATACGAGTGCCAGGTAAGGATGGATGACTCTCATTGTGTGTTGTCGTTAATGGGTCCTTAATGTGCAATCAGTGTGGCAGAGTTTGTCGAGTATTGCGACTTTTGTTATGGTCAGTACATGTTTGATAAAAGTCCATACTCCATAGTAGTGCAACGGAGGCAAATCGGTCGAGGAAGGTTTTGTTTGATGATCATTAGGTGTGATATCGAGTGACTCTAGGTGATTGGGTTTGCAAATGGTAAAAATCTGTTAATGGGCTTCAGTCCTTTTTTATCAGTATGCTTAACTGGTAAGACATCTTAGCGGACACGCTTATTGTTTTGAATTCTATATGAACCATTTTTTATGATTGAAATTTTGTGTTTATAAATAAAAAACGAAATATTGAAACTTCATCATCAATTTATTCGTGTACAATTGCAATTTTGTTTAGCAGGTAAAATTTGGCCATTGCTTAGATACCAGAAGCATGAACTCTGCTCTTTATAACATGAAACTTGTATTCAAAAGTTCCAATGAAGTTCATGTTTTGCGCTTCAATGGTCTGGCTGATTCTTCCATGTTTAGCATTTTCTTATAACTACCGAACGTAGTATTATTAGGATTGAGAACTTATCATTTATTTGTTGGTCATGGTATACTCTTACAGTATGGAAGCACTGCTTATTTGCATTGTATAAATCTCTTTGAGAAAAGAGGTATGCCATTTGTTTAGATGGACGAATTATTGAAGAATACGCTCACAGTCGATGTAATCGCTGCTTCGGACATCTGTGGCACTAGGAACTTCTGTCATTTATCCTCTTGATAGTCTCACGGTCTTGAAACAGGTGTGGACTACGAGAACTAATGCATTTCTGTGGCATCTGGTGGAATTGCATCTTATCATTCCCTTAAATTTTCTTTGTTTCAATATCCATCAACACTAAAACGAACATAGAAAACAGGTTGGCTCCGATACTAGGAATCAGTTGGCTCTGGCTCAAATTCTTGCTAGAGTACAAGCTATATCTGGATATTCAGGTTATTTTTAATTACTCACTTTTCCCAATGTTTATTAGGTGTGGAGAGTTTTGTAAGTTGCAAAAGTATAATCTTTCATCGTTAAACGTATTACTTTTTGTGACAAAATCAATTTATTGATCAGGAATTGGGGATCAAGTTATGTGCAGTGCATCTTACCGCTATATGCACAATGATATTTACATGGATTTGTATCTCTAAGTGACAAAATCTCGCTTAGTGAGTTAGTGGTAATTGAGATTTTGAGTTTAACTAATATTTTCTTGCTCCCGTCCATATCCTTGTGCAATTGTTCACCAAAAAATCTCAACTGCGTAAGCACTAGCATCTTGAGTTCCAAATACTTCTGGTGGCCACCGGGGAACCTGGCTGTGATACTTTCTCTTTAACTTTTGGGATTTGACTGGCCACTTGAAAATAGAAGAATTTGGGGAAATTTACGTTGCAGATATTGCCTTAATATGTGAATGATAAACATTAAACTTTTACAAGGTGAAATACCTAAATTTGTAAAGGAATTAATCAATTTAAATGTTAGGAAATCAAATCAACTTAACTATTTTATGGTTTAGGTTTGTATAGTGGTCTTGGATGGTTGATTGCGGGGAGAACATTTGGTCTTGGAGTTCGCTTTGGTATTTATGAGATATTAACAGCCTTCTATAAAGGTATTTACTTTTCTGCATATTTTTCTTTCTCTGGTTCTCTTATTCTATTTGTTGAACCTTTTCCTTCTCACTGAGAACTCGCTCCGAAACTTTAGTGATGGATTATGCAAATGTTTTCTATCAGGGGACTAAATAACTAAATATCTGAAAGCAAGCAGACGTAGTTTTATCAGGAAGGTCAAACAGACTTATATCTTGACTGACTCTCTTTTGATATCTAGTGTGCTAAAAGATATGCACTAGAAATTAGTAAATTATAGGAGTCACATAAGTCATGATGCCTAGATCAAGCCTTTGCAACACTTAAGTCATCATTGTGGATTTATAGCCTAGTTATGTCGTGTTCTGTTCATAGAAGGGATATTATCAAGGGTGAGAGTATTTGTTCTTGCCTACTTAGCTTTCTGTCAAAGTTATAACATTAAACAAGTTGCAACAATGTGGTCACATACAAGAGTTACTACCAAAAGATTAAATTTGTGTGTCAAAAATGATGTGCCACTAGATGAAACAGCTCGCAAAAAATTTACAGAGATGACTCTCTTAGTATCTGTAATATGGCATGAAAAGAGCAGTCGGGTGGTTAATGAGTTCCACATTCTGACATTGTTGCGGTACAAATTTTATTTTACAGCCACAGAGACAAGCAGTTCATATAATTGAATAGCTTATACGAGGAATGGAGTAAGAAATCATCATCATGAGAAATACCCTATTCTTCATACACAGTGTGTACTCCACTGCTCATATAGAGTATGTTTGTGCGAGATTTTTATGCTGTGAGAATGCAGGGACACACCTTTATTCGTTTTTACCTCCAAGAAAATTCTACTATGTATTAATGATTATGTTATGCTCACCCACATACTGTTTTATGTCAGATGGTCGTGAAGATGCTTATGTCGATGTATCTGAGGCGCTAATGGCTGGGTTTGCTTCTGGCATGGTAGAATCTCTTGCAAGCTCTCCCTTTGAAATTATTAAACTTCGTGCCCAGGTGGCTTCTGCCTCTCGTACTCTGCACTCTTCATCGATTGCTGAAAAGAGTTCGGTTTCCCCTTTAATTTCAAGATTGCCTACCCAGATATTCAATGAATATGATGACAATGAGCAACTCTGTTGGCATTTTGTCCACCTTGACCATTAAACATGAAAATCTGTCAAGTGCATTGAGTGAATATCCATGGATGATGACTGGATCTGGGAGACCATCAGCTGTTAGTAATGTTAGAAAGCCATCAGACATTATCACGTTGGAAGGATGGCGTGGTCTATGGAGAGGTCTTTAGATCTGGAGTAGTCCGGGACTCCATTTTTGGTGGCATATTTTTCTCAAGCTGGCAATTTCTACACAATGCAATGATAAATTGGAAAGCAGTGGGAATGGACCCTGTGCCCAGGTTAATATATATCCAATATTGCTTGTACATCTAAGCTTTAATAGTTGATTTTTCTCGGTCGGAGTTCAAAAATGTGATTTCTTGCTATGTTAAGTATGTACAATCTTGATTCCTATTCTTGATCACTTAAGCTTTGAACCTGAAAAGCCATACCTAAATATATCGTACAGACCTATTTGTTGATAGTGTTGGTGGGAAAAACTTGTGTAGACTATGACTAAAGATAGAAGTGGAATTTTTCTTCTGAGAAAGCTATTTTTTTCTTAGTTGAAATTTCTTTCTGAGGTGGGATTTTTCATTACAAACATTTCAGAATAACTATTGTAGCTTGTCTTATGGTCACCAGTGTTTCAGAAACCTCAACTATCCCAAACCTAGGTGACTAGTCGCCTCTGAAATACACATTTTTCTGGTTCTTAACTTTTTTTCTTTTGTTTGGTTTAACCACGTATTATTGGCATAAGTCCTGTTTGATATAACTGATAGCTGTTAGCTAAATCCAAAAGGCTAAAGAACTGAGAAAATTACTCTGTTTTTTAACTGATTATTGCCATTTTCTCATGATAAGAACCGTTATATACTGCCATACCCTTCAGCACCTTGTGATATGTGAGCTAGATGTAGCTTTTGCAAATTGAAAAATTGTTCTTCTCAAATTGGAATTTCCATCTGTCACACTTCATTAATATTTATCTTATTCAATTTTGTCTTGTTTGGAGGTTTATGTGGAAGTCGTTGTTCATTTTTATGAAGATGTTTATCCCTCTACACTCTCCCCCCGATTGCAAGTCAACAAGAACTGAATAACAGACATGAAACTGAAAGTAGAAAGCAATAAGATTGTCTTTTAAATTTGTAATATGAAATAAATTTTTTCTAATGTATTGTATAAATTATTCTTCTGAAATCTTCCCTCTGCTGTTCAAAGATCTTCAGAGTAGATTCTTTGTGATTAAATCACCTCCTTCATTTGGGTGGCAGAAATGTAGAATATTACATGTGATAGTTTGACAGTGAAGTTTCGTAAGTTGGTAAACTTTATTATCTTTGCTTTTTAATATTCAGAATTAAGTTGTGGATATTCAGCAGAGTGACTTGTGTTCGCATGTGTAAATATTCTATAACTGAAAAATTTTGTACGTAGGATCTGTCTGTTTGCCTTCTTTTCCTTGCATAGTGTTGAATGTGGTGTTCAGGAATGATAAAGAAGTGGGCACATTGTCTCCATTAGCTGTTAGTCTTGCGGCTGGAGTTTCTGGTTCAATTGCTGGTGCCGCTTCTCATTGTTTCGACACTGCTAAAAGTCGATCACAATGTACTGTTATACCCAAGGTATGTTAGTCGAGGAATGGAGTGGGCTGATGTTCATTTTTGGAAGTAAATCATCCATAGTTAAAATACACTGATATTTTTCAAAGCTTTGTTGGGTTCTCCTTTGAGTGGAGACTCCTATTTTCAAAATGCATATTCACTGTGACCCAGTGAACAATTATTAATTTTATAGACAACAATCAACTTTTCCTAGTCATCCATTTTGTGTGAACATGGGCAAGAGAACGTGATGGGAGATTGGGTATGGAACTTTCTGGGAGCAAATTGTTGATCTGTGTATGTATGGTTTTCATTTCATATACCCTCCATGGTGGAAGACTCTTAGTCTTAGATTTGAGTCTGGTGATGTGAAAGGTTTATCTTCTTGATACTTTGGGTGATTGATCTCTATCACAATTTGTTGATTATTTAAGCATCATTGTCGGAGCTCACGATCTTAGCCTGAAGTCGAGTCTCTTTGAACAGAGCTAGATAATTGAGTTCAAATCAAATAAATCGAACTCGAATTTGAACTTAAGTCGAGCTTAACTAGAGCTCAAAATTGTTCATCTTTTGAATTTCGAATGGGTTAAAAAATTCAAGATCGAGTTTAAATCTAAAAAAATAGCTTTAGGCTATATTTGGTTTATTGTGACGCCTAAGCTTGACCCTCCCTTGTTTACGTCCTCGCACCTCAGCTAACTGATCTTATTCTTTGGAATGTTTCCTGCAGTATATATCCATGGAGAGGAAATTACTTAAATGGGGTAGACCGGGTAAGAGATTTGAGAGGCTAACTGGGATCCACCCGGCGGATAGAAACTTGCTGTTGAATGGCATATGGTTGAGGACGGCTCGTTGTGGACTTGCATCATTTGTAGTTGTAGGAAGTTATTTTTTGGCAATTGATCGCCTGGCTTCTGATCGAAGATCCCCATATAGCTATGAAATTTGGACCACACTACCTTAATGGGATCAAGGGATTGTTATTTCTTGCGACTACTTACCACTAGAATATACAATTTATCTTGACGAGGTTAAGACTTAAAGAGTAAGATCTACTTGCACATATTTGATTTTGGGAACAAGGTTTGAACTTGTGTTTTTTTTACCGTCATTGATTGATACTGGTTGGTGAAAGTCTGAAGTTGATTATCAAGAATGCAGTTGTTTATGTGCTTGGTACAGAAATGGATTTAGCAAACATCATTTCTTTGTCGTCTTCATGTTTTTTGTATTTAGTTCGTATATTTTAATGTGCTTTTGGCAAGGTTCTAACAAGCTTGGAGTGCTAACTTAAGTCACATAATCCTCATACCCCCTCACGCACCGACGCTCCGGCCTCAAACTGATACATCGAGTGATTGTGCGATGCTTTAAGCTGCACTAAGTTTACTAAGTCGAGCACTAAGTTTTACTTACTCGTGCACTAACGCTCCGGTCATGATCTGGTGCATTGAATGCGTCTGTGACGTTTTACGGCTAAGTTTTATTAAGTTCGTACTAAGTTTTGCTAAGCCGTGAACTTAAATGTTAGACATTCTTAATTCTTCAGAAATTATATAAGTCATTTCTAATAAATTCATACTATTACAAAACATGTTGAAATACAGATATAATATTTGGTTTCATTTTTTGAATCCATTATCTTATGATCAAATATTAATAATTCATTTTTATTTTTTATTCTTTAAAATGTATTTTTCGAAGAATAATAATTATCCTTATTAGGAGTGCGATTGAATAAAATATTTGAATACTGTAAATAAAATAAAAATAATGTAAGTTTGTCAAATATGATGTGTATTAAGTATGTTTAACTTTATTTTAATAAGTGTATTAAGACGTACTAACACTGAATTTTTTTGAAAGTTGACGTATTCGCGCATCACCAGCCCGTGCACCTGTATCATGTGATTTAGGTGCTAACATCAAGCATTGCAGATTAAACGTGAATAATAGAAGTTTCAAGATTTAAAAAAAACATGTTTCATTTTTTTATAAATTTAATTATTTTAAGTCGAACAATAGATAAAATGCTAGAAACATCGTAAATTTAAGTTTAAACGCATAATTTTTAAATTCTAAAAACCAAATAAAAGTCCTAAAGTTACAATATTTAACAATTTCCTACAATTTATATATTTTCATAAAAACATATTCGTTCAAAAAATAAATAAAACCTTGTGTATTAATATTGAAATTAAAAAGCAGATAGTTAATTGAAGTATTAATTGTTAAGTGAGATTTAAGTGTTGCTTAAGAGTGTGTTTGGACGGAGGATGTGGATTTATTTGGAGATTTCAAATCAATGTATTTGAAATTATAATTTTATAAAATCAATTGTTTGGTTGGAGATTAATTTTTCAAAATGGATTTAAAAAATTATGATTCATACAATTAGCAAGATAAGAGCAGAGTTGAAATTCAAATAGGATTCGCTTCATAAATCTCCATTTTCTCAGGCACAACTATCTAGTTAACTAAACAACATAAATCCGAAATAATTCAAACATTCAAAAGTGTGGCTTCTTAAATGCAAATCCCGTAAACAAAATAAACATCACAATGATTTTCAACACAAAGTATAATTATATCTTGTTTTACAAAAATAATCACGTAAACAAAATAAACATCACAATGTATTACGACACAGAAATATAGGATGCACTTGCAAAATTATAAAGGATTCTTCTTCTTCAGAACAAGAACTTACAAACTGTAACGAGTAATCACTAAAATTTCAGAACCATCCTCAAAAGAAAACCTAAAATTTTAAAGTGAAATCAATACCCAAGCATATAATTGAGCCCACACACAAAGAGATACGAAAATAAACATGTGCAAGTTTGATACAAAGAAGAGGAACTAGAGACGTGAGTGTGTACGACGAAGAGGCCTTGAGGATGTGACGAAGAGGCGCGAGGATATGAAGAAGAGGAGTGGATTTGAAATCCAAATCAAACCATTTTTATTTTGTAACCAAACAAGTGGAGTGGATTTGAGGCTGTAGATTTGAAATCCAAATGAGCTCAATCCCTACTCCCAATAGGCCTTAAGCGAACATTCTAGAACACTAGTATTTAATTGAAACTAGGAAATTGCAAAGAATTATCACATAAGAAATGGAATTTGCAGCAACTTGATGTCCCGCGTAATTCATACATGGTGGACTATACAAGGTACTTCCAATAACGACTCTTGGGGCATTAGGTACAAACACGACTCTTGGGGCATTAGGTACAATTTTAAGTCTTAGATTGTTCAAGTCAAAACGACTTGGTTGAACACTTAGAATATAAAGCTCAGTTCGTCCACCTTACATCCATTCTAGTAAATTGCATATTAGTTGGGTTGATTTATATGACCAGCATGCTTGATTAATTTGTTTCATTATCTTCGAAACTTAGTCGATCCAACAATTTCCATGTAAGACCTCGTTACAAATTTATCCGGACTAACAATAATTATACAAACCCGGATGATTAATTCGTTAAGGAGTTGGAAATTTTAATTTGAATTGAAGAAAATAAACAAGTAGTGGGATTTTGAGAAAACTCGGATAATTAAAAGCATAGACCTCGAATTAAGGTGTTTTGGATCGCAACATCTTATATTGGATTGGGGTAAAATACATGCCTATATATGTATATATACACGGTCAATATATATATTATATATATATATATATTTATATATATATATACCAAAATATACATAAGGATATACCATATATTTGTACAAAACATACCAAGGAAAAACTACAAATCCACTACCCAGGTACCATCGACAATGGCTCATTCTTTCCCATCTTTTCTTTCTCCCATTATCCTCTTTATTTTCCTCCTTAGATTCGAACCTTTGCTGCATTTTACTTCTGAAATGTGATCAAAACACAGATGCAATCAAGATTTTGTGAAGGAAACAAAAGACAGGAAAACCGAAATAGAGCAAGAACTTGAGAGGAAGAAGCAAAATATGTAGGATTCAGCAAATACAAGAAGCAAAAATGGGTATTGGCACAGGTGTGCTGAATCCTTGAGCATAGGACGACTTTGGCTCTTGATTTGACTTCAAATCTCAAACATTGGAAGATATATAAGTATATTTTTGGTTTATGAACATAACTTGGTGGAATTATTGCATTTAAATTGGAGTTGAGGTCAAATTTTTGCTGTAATAGATGAAATTGCTGTCAAAATTAATCTGCAGATTTCACTCTGTAATTTTGAATTTTAAGTATGGTTATATTATGAATTTGAAGATGGTCAAAAACTTAATCTGCAGATTTCACTCTGTAATTTTGAATTTTAATTATGGTTATATTATGAATTTGAAGATGGTACCCATAATAAAAGTTGTATTATTTTGAGTTAGCTTTAATTGGACACTAATATCAGCTAATTTGGAGTTGAGATGATAAAGTTATGATGATTTTACTAAACTATACACAAATCGAGTCTGCGTGTTCATGCATGTCACATGCAGTGTATTCTTCGAAATTATCGAAGAAATATGTTCCCAATTTGAAGTTGAGGTAAATAAAAAAGTTGTAGATCTTTGAATTACGTTCCATTTGATAGTAAGTTTAGCTAATTTGGAGTTAATATACAAAAGTTACGCTACTTTTACTAAATGATATCAAATCTGAAAAGAGGGTACCTTCGAGTTTTTAAGCTGAGATATTTTGAAAAAAAATGTACCTAAAGATGACCGAATTAGCTTAAAGCTAATAAAAGAGGAATTGTAGAATTTTGATTTATATAAATTCTCCCACTAGAGTCGGGTCATTTGGATGTCGTATGAATTAGTTATGACATTTTTATGAAAATTGGTCAAACTGGAACTCCGAATTTCCCTTGTTTTACATAAGCAATGTTTAGGCTCAATTTGCCTTAGGTAAGTAAATGAATCTGGTGAAATATCAAACATATGAAATGTCACATTTTGAGTTAGATTTCAAGATAAATTAGACCCATGTAATTTGGTTAACTATTGGAAAAGTTATGACCCAATTACTATGAGCATGTAAACTTAAATTTTAAGAAGTTGCTAAGGGTCGATGTTGAAAATATGAACTTGATATTATGTAGTATTGGAACACTTTGATGATATAATTGAGGTGCAAATAACCAGGTTGTGATATCCCCAGGTCAAATTGAGGAGTACGGAATTTGCTCGGTTAAGGTACGTAGAAAACCAATTCTATCACAATGTCCGACAAAGACGTGATATTCCTGGGCTATGATTTATTTGTCATTATATGATTCCTATGTGATTATAGGACATGTTGAACTGCAGTATATATGATTATATGATACATTGAACTGCATGAAATGCGATTTCATAATATATTGAGTTGCATCATATGAGATTACATGATACATTGAGATGCATGGACATTGGGCATATCATATTGATCTTACCGCTCCTTATACCATTTGATTATGATGAGATCTATAGTGTCATGGGGACGCTGGGCACGACGATGACATGCAGTTTAGGTAGAAATGTATTCACGCGCGTTGTCGCCGGACCTAGACACGAGGGATGCTGGGCACAACACATCGCAGTGTGTGTGTCGCCACCCTCTGCTCGAGCTTGATATTGTTGATGATCTTTCTTTTGATTTCAGACATATCGACACTCTGAGATTGTTATCTCATACATGCATTGCATTCATGCACCGCAAGCAACACATGCTACTTTGTCATACTATTGTGATTTTACATATTTCTCGTACTGGGGTTACTGACCCTGTTGTGGGGGCTGTCTTGTCTTCGTTGTGTGGGCATGACAGGGAGTACATGTGGACATCCTGCGGATTCTCGAGAGGAAGCATCGAGAAGTACCAGAGCTCTGTGAGGAGGAGTTTGGGTTATTTTTATCGAGAACTGCGTCACAATTTATGTTAAAGGATTTTTAATAAGAATTTATACACCGGGATATGTCCCGAGTAGATGTATTTTAAGTATGAAGTGTCTGGGAATTTGATTAGTACTTGATTAATGAATTATGTGAAATTATGATGGATGAGAAAATAGTATTACATATATTTTCGGTATTGACTAAAAAGTATATTGATATATGTAATCTTATCGAAAATTTTTAGGGCCAAGTCTTGGTACTTTTAAAACTAATCTTCCGTTGTTGACAGTAAAATCATCATTGTGTGATAATTAAACGTACGACTAAGACCGAGCCCTCACATTCCCTCTTTCAATAATAATAAAACTATTCAGTATCTTATTAAAACTTTCCTCCTTTTAAATTCTTCAAGATTACTTCTCCATCCTTTTCATTTAATAGTTTTAAAAGATTCTCCAATACATCTTAGTTTTGTTCTTTTTCAATAAAGAATTCGTTTAAAATAAACGAACTAAGAAATCCAGAAAATTAACTAATCTTTACTTCTCTAACCTCTTCTTTAAATACACTGTCCGTCAGTGAAGCCTTGGAGGGTCTGATCAAAAGGTGAGATTGACTCTTCAGCATATGGAGAAAAATAACTAATCTTTACTTCCATGACTGGTTCAGACCAGCAATCAGGGCAAGAGAGGAATCAGCATGGTTGGGCTCAGCATACTGTTTATCTAATAAGAACAGCAGGGGAGCTAGCCCAAAATCTCGTTCAACATCAGGGTTTAAATTTTTTTCTCAAAGACCTCGGAAGTTGGAATATGTTCATCTTCAACGACTATATCTTCCTCGGCAGCAAGTTCGGACAGTGTAGTAGTCATCTGCTGAAGTTCAGTAGTCCAAGATATCCAATTCTACTTCTGCAGGGTCTTTTGGTTGGATTGATTCAGCGGGAGCAAGATGCTCTGGGAGAGGAATAGTAGGCAGAGAGGAGGGGGTGACACTTTCTTCCATTTGGATGTCCTTCGCCACTTCAAGGATGATAATCGTCGTTTTTTCACTGTTTTTCGTTACTTTTCACATTGATTCTTAAATCATATTATATTTTGGTATGAATTTTGCGTGTTTTAGGAATTTAGGTGGAAGTGTGAGAAATTGACAGGAAGACCCCAAATTAACATTGAAAAAATGGAAAAAAAAACCAAACGAGCAAACATGTTTAAGGAAAATGAAAATCTCGAAGTTGAAAAAAATCTGCCTAGCGAGATCGATCGGACTCACAGGGTATTACCGGAGATTTGTTCAAAATTATGCTAACCGCACCTCGCTTCTCACAGACTTACTCAAATCAGGATAATTTATGTGGAATGACAAAGCCACAGAGACATTTAAAGCTCTAAAAACTTGTATGACCAGCCTTTCGGTGCTCGCCCTACCAGATTTTTCACAACCGTTTGAGCTCACCACTGATGCCAGTGGCATGGCTATTGGGGCTGTCCTATCCCAGCGGGATCACCCACTCACTTTTTTCAGCAAGAAATTGCTTCCCCGCATGCAAGCTGCGTCTACCTATATCAGAGAATTATATGCTATCACGCATTCTTGGCCGGAAATTTATCATTTATACTGACCAATGCAGCATCCGTCATCTACTCACACAAGCGGTTCAGGTTCCCGATCAACAGAAATGGCTAACTAAGCTCATGTGCTATGACTATGAGATCCGATACAAACCAGGGAAGGAGAACAAGGTAGCCGATGCCTTAGCACGAGTCGACATACCAGCTTGTATAGCCATAACAGCTCCCACCTTGCCACGGATTACCGCACTCAGGGAGTTTTTCTCCTATGCTTCAGCAGGTTTGCAATTACTGCAAAATATTAGAAAAGGTCCAATAACTAACAACCATTTTAAGATACATGATGGATTATATATTTCAAATTCGTACCTGAGGAAATAGGACTCCAAACCTAGATTCTAGCAGAATATCATGCTTCTCCTGTTGGAGGACACTCTGGGATCAAAGCCACCATGAGCCGAGTTGCTGCTTCTTTTGGCCTACCATGAAACAAATCATTAGAAGTTACATCATCAAATTCCCCACCTGGGAAGACCTCAGCATGGACTTCATCACTCATTTACCAAATTATTTCGGCAAAACAGCCATTTGGGTGATCGTGGATCGACTAATCAAGTTTTCACACTTTATATCTCTTCCAACCAAATACTCTGCTACGTACCTAGCTTCCATTTTTCTTATCTATGTCTACAAACTCCATGGATTACCAAAAACCATTGTGACAGATCGAGACCCCTTGTTCTTGAGCCATTTTTGGCGTGAGTTATTCCGCCAACTTGGTACAACATTAAATTACAGTAGTGCCTACCATCCGGAATCCGATGGCCAAACCGAAGTAGCGAGCCGCTGACTCCAAACTTACCTCCGGTGTTTCGCATGTGACGAACTCAAAATTGGTCCAGATACTTACCCCTCGCCGAGCACTGGTATTGTTGGGATATGCCCTAAGACAACTCATTAGATGATTGATTTTGGCATATAATGTAATATGATTTTAATAAAAGGCAATTCATTATTATATATTATTCCAGTATCTGTGTAATATGAATTTATATATATGTGAATGTCCTTAGAATAATATTGTATTATTCTTAAAGATTGTCCATAGTCAAGTATTATCATGAATAAGGATAATGATAATGCATTGAGGCTAGTATGTATTGATTGATGAATTGTTCATGGATATGAGATATCAAATCAACACATGGGTGCATGTTAGAGAACGATGTACTGGACATACCCACCATGAGAATGCTACATGGATAGTTATATGAACGTCATAAGCAATTCTCATAGTGATAATAATGTATGTAATCCTTACGACTTGAGATCACTAGAGATCCCAACATAAGGAGTTGTGTATCTTGATATTGTCAAACGTTACCTGTAACAGGGTAAACTATAAAGACATTCATTGGATACACCACAAATTATGTAGAGGGATGTTGAGTGATAGAGATAGGATTTGTCCCTCCTATATAACATGAGAAGTGTTTGGGCCCTTGATCAAGTGAGACTAAAATGCATGGCCATGCTCGAATGAGTCGATATGTGACATCGAGCTTATTCGTTATTCTAGTCAACTTGGGGATCAAGAAATAAAAGATTGAACTATACGAGTATGACTATTCCATGACTCGTGTTTAATCTAAACACATAGGACAAATGGATTAAGTTACATGGTTAATATTATCACATGCCATAGGTTATGTCGAGTCAATGACATTCTTGTAATTTGGGTAGCCTTGATGTGTTGCTAGATACCGCTCATTGCTTGTGGCATAAAATTAGATTTTATGTCACTGTCAACGTTGCAAGATCCTAACGGGTCGCATAAAAGATTAAATCGATAAAGGGTAGATAAAATTCATTGGATGAATTAATTTGATTAAGAAGAGTCTTAATCATAACATATTATATATACATACATATAATCTATCGGGCCATATAAATATATATATATATATGATATATATATATAATAGGCTATAGATATAATTAAGAAAGTGGTTTTGGGCTTTTCGAAAGCCTAAGGTTTAACTAGCCACCACCTTCATGTATATATGTCACTAGGTTAATAGGGCCAGACGTTAATTGTGAATTAACTAGCACCCTAAACCTAGCAGACAAAAGTGTAGACACGGCCGCCGTCATCTTTTGGGTGGTTCGTCACTTTCTGGTTGAAGATCAAGTCTAGCAACTTGTTCTTCAACATCCCTTCATCGACATAATCGTGTGGATACCGTAGAGGCATAACTTGAAAAGTTTTGCTACTGACTCGAGGACGCGTTGGACGTGCTACTTCGTGGGATTCGACTCAAACACGCTACAAGGGTATGATTCTTTTCACCCCGATATGATTAACTCCGTATAGGTCCTCGGTTTGGAATCCAAAATTATTTTATTTTCGCTGCGTATTTGCATGTTGGATACCTTACAGTGGTATCAGAGCCGTGTACATAGCTCATATCGGGGTTATGTGATAATTGTTGTATCATGTTTTGAATTATTGCTTACATGCTAATCGAAACTGTAATAACATATTAGATATGTTATAATCAATATATGAGATATGCGTGTGGAAAGAATCATAAAATATATATGATATATTAATTGTGTATAAGATACATATGTGTGCGCGACTGACTCTAGCAAGGCGGGCGAACGTAGCTCGATAGTCGGGCGAACGTAGCAAGCAAGGCAGGCGACCGTAGATCGAAACTCGGGCGGACGGAGATCGCAAGGCGGGCGAACGCGCCAACGCATGGGCGGGCGACCGCCCAAGGCCAAAAGGGCGACCGCCCAAGGCTGGGCGGGGGACCGACCTGGCTGGGTGGGCGACCGCCCATGCTGGGTGGGCGACCGACCTTGGATGGGCGGTGTCCGACCCGAGCGGGCAATATTTGTTTTTCTTTTCAAAATTTTATTACAGTTTATGGACATAGAATTAAATTTTAAAATGTTTAAAATTTAATTCATTAATTGTTATGATGTCCTAGTATGTTTTATGTGTTGTTTGAGCATGGTGAATGGTTATAGCCCTATGACCTATTAGATAGGAATTTTGTGAATGATTGTAATTTTAATACAGTCTGTGTGTCGTACCTTCTCTATTTTTTCTGACTGTATTCCCTCCCCTATGCTCCCCCTCGAATGTAACTCGAGGAATTCTCTATATCATGTAATTGTTATATAGTATAGTTAGAATTGTATTGATGGAGATCAATGAAAATGGACCATGGTGCCGGGACGAGGAGGCCATTCACAAAAGGACCAAAGAGGTGCTTGGAGAAGTTACCCTTAGGTTGACCTTCTAGATTTTCTCATTGGCTTTATAAAAACATTAGTTGGGGCTATAACCATGTCACGCTTATTTTATGTTGATGCATGTGATGCATGTTTATCGTTTTATTTAATATTGATGCTTGATATACATATATGTAGATATGTATATATGTATATGTACCAGACATATTTTCAATATTAATAAAATCATGAGATCAATAAATCCCTCATATAATATTAAGTTTTAGATGCCTTCCAATTAAAAATACTCGTCTTCGATTGAACATGTGTGGGTTTGCCAAAGCAAAGCACCGTGACAATATTAGTAAGGCGCGAAAGGATAAAAGTGATATCCATGTTATTTTAAAAATTGGGTTCGACTTAACTAGCGTTATCTCAATAGGATTGGGAACCTAGAGGCATGGGGTTGGATAATAATTCATTAGATAAATTTGAACAAATTGTTGTTCGTCCAACCATCCAATAACTACATGTGATGTAATTGACAAAGTGTTGTCTACCTAAATAACCGAGTCTTGGGTGATTAGCCAAAGCTAACTCAGGATTAGGTGAAATATCGATCTTGGCCGACTATGTTTTCGAGGGTTGATAATTTTAAAACAAATAGTGGGAGTGTCATTTAATATAAGACCTTATTAAATGGTTAATATCATAAACTTATTTTGCATATTTATATTGTAGATATCCATGGCATCAAACAATGTTACAAGCACACTTTCATTGCGATCGGTCCTTGAGAAGGACAAATTAAATGGGACAAATTTCCTAGATTGGTATAGGAATTTGAGGATTGTCATCAAACAAGAGAAAAAACAATATGTCCTAGATGAACCCTTACCTGCTGAGGAACCTCTCTTGACGGCTGCTAAAGCCGATAGAGATGCTTACAAGAAGCATTAAAATGACGCACTTGATGTTGGGTGCCTTATGCTTGCCACCATGAACTCTGAGCTTCAGAAGGAACATGAGGAAATGGAGGCGTTCGATATGATCGAGCACCTAAAGCAACTGTACCAACAACAAGCAAGACAAGAGAGGTATGACGTCTCTAAAGCGTTATTCCAGTGTAGAATGGTAGAAGGAAGTCTAGTTGGAACTCATGTACTCAAGATGATTGGGTACATTGAGAATCTGGAGAAGCTGGGTTTTCCATTGGACCAAGAGTTGGCCACTGACGTGATCTTGCAATCGTTGCCTGAAAGCTTCAGTCAATTTGTCTTCAATTACAATATGATTGAATTGAAAAGACTCAACCACAGTTGCTTGGCATGCTGAGAACTTTTGAAGCTAACAACAAGAAATCTAAACCTACAAATGTTCTTATTGTGGATAATAAGAGCAAATGAAAGACTAAAGCTAAAGGCTACAAGAAGAACAAGAAAGTCCTTGTTAAGTCTAAGCCACATGCTTCTGCACTAAAGCCAAAGGGAGGAGTGGCAAAAGAGGGGAACTGTTTCCATTGTGGTGAGACCGGACATTGGAAAAGAAATTGCAAAGTTTATCTGGAGGATCTTAAGAAGACGAAGGGAAGTGTGACTTCCACTTCAGGTATTTTTGTTATAGAAGTCAATTTATCTACTTCTTCATCATGGGTATTAGATACTGGATGTGGTTCTCACATTTGTGTTAATGTGCAGGATCTCAAAAGGAGTAGGTTGTTGGCGAAAGGCGAGGTTGATCTCCGAGTTGGAAATGGAGCAAGAGTTGCTGCATTAACAATAGGAGATTATTCATTATCTTTGCCTTCTGGCTTAATTTTAGATTTAAAAGATTGTTATTTTGTGCCTTCGATTACTAAAAACATTATTTCTATTTCTTGTTTGGACAAGTGTGGATTTTCATTTATTATAAAGGACAATTGTTGCTCCATTTATTTAAATGATATGTTTTATGCTAATGCACAAATGATTAATGGTCTTTATATATTAAATCTTGATATGCCTGTCTATAACTAAAATACTAAAATGATTAAGAATAATGATTCTAATCCAACTTATCTCTGGCATTGTCGCTTGGGCCATATAAACGAGAATCACATATCTAAACTTCATAAGGATGGAGTATTGGATTCATTTGATTTTGGATCATATGAAACATGCGAATCTTGTTTAATGGGCAAGATGACTAAAGCTCCTTTCAAGGGACATGTTGAAAGGACAAATGATTTATTGAGTCTCATACATAGTGATGTATGTGGACCGATAAGCACACATACTAGAGGTGGTTTTCAATACTTCGTTACATTTACTGATGACTTCAGTAGATATGAGTATGTGTATCTTATGAAACATAAGCATGAAACCTTTGAAAAGTTCAAGGATTTCAAGAATGAAGTACAAAACCAACTTGGTAAAAGTATCAAAAACCTTCGATCAGATCGAGGAGGTGAATACCTAAGCCAAGAGTTTCATGACTATCTAAAGGAGTGTGGGATAGTCCCACAACTCACTCCTCCGTATACTCCACAATGGAATGGTGTATCCGAAAGGAGGAATCGAACCTTGTTGGACATGGTTCGATCAATGATGAGTCATGCAGATCTTCCGATATCCTTTTGGGGACATGCTCTAGAAACAACAATATTCATACTGAACCGTGTTCCATCTAAATCAGTGGAAAAGACACCATATGAGATATGGACTGGGAAACGTCCTAGTATGTCTTTTATGAAGATTTGGGGTTGTGAGGCTTTCGTGAGACGTCACGCCTCTAATAAACTTGGACCCAAATCTGATAAGTGTTTATTTGTGGGGTATCCTAAGGAAACAAAAGGATACTATTTCTATTATCCCACCGAGAACAAAGTGGTTGTTGCTCGGACTGGTATCTTTCTTGAAAGAGAATTTATTTCTAGAGAAACCAGTGGGAGACATATAGAACTTAGTGAAGTTCAACCACAAGAAAACATTGAACGTGATATTGAGATGGAAACAGAGCAGTCACCACAAGTTGTTGTGGATGAAGTGCCTGCTCAAGAGACACAAGCCCTGCGTAGGTCTGTAAGAGACCACCGTGAGCCACAGATATATGGATTTCTTGTGACTCAACAATGTGACTTACTACTTATTGATGAGGATGAGCCGTCATCTTATCAAGAATCTATAATGGGCACTGATTCTGAGAAATGGCAAGAGGCCATGAAATCTGAAATGGAATCCATGTATGCAAACCAAGTATGGACTTTGGTTGACTCACCTGAAGGGGTGAGACCCATAGGGTGCAAATGGATTTTCAAGAAGAAGACCGACATGGATGGTAATGTACAAACCTTTAAAGGTCGACTGGTAGCAACAGTTTCAAACAAATTCATGGTATTGACTATGATGAAACTTTTTCACCAGTTGCCATGGTTAAATCCATTAGGATCTTACTTGCAATAGCTGCATTTCATGATTATGAAATCTGGCATATGGATGTCAAAACTGCTTTCCTTAATCGAAATTTACTTGAGGATGTGTACATGACACAACCCGAGGGTTTTGTCAATCCAAAGGATGCTGGAAAGATATGCAAGCTACAACGATCCATTTATGGATTGAAGCAAGCTTCTAGGAGTTGGAATCTTCGTTTTGATGATGCAATCAAAGAGTTTGGTTTCATCAAGAACGTAGATGAACCTTGTGTCTACAAGAAGGTCAGTGGGAGCATAATTATCTTTCTAGTGTTGTATGTAGATGACATACTTCTCATTGGAAATGATAGCCCTGCCTTGCAATCTGTGAAGATTTGGCTAGGGAATTGCTTTTCTATGAAAGAATTGGGTGAAGCCACCTACGTGTTAGGTATCAAGATCTATAGAGATAGATCAAGAAGATTACTTGGCCTAAGTCAAAGTACATACATAGATAAAGTGCTAAAACGGTTTAGTATGCAAGAATCAAAGAAAGGATTCGTGCCTATGACACATGGAATATATCTCTCGAAGGATCAGTGTCCTTCAACACAAGATGAGAGACAACGCATGAGTAAGATTCCATATGCGTCAGCTATTGGATCTATCATGTATGGCATGATATGTACTCGTCCCGATGTCTCGTATGCTTTGAGCATGACGAGCAGATATCAAGTTGATCCAAATGAATGTCACTGGATCGCTGTCAAGAATATCTTGAAGTACTTGAGAAGAACTAAGGATACATTCTTGATTTATAGAGGTGAGGAAGAACTCAATGTAATAGGTTACACTGATGCAAGCTTCCAAACCGACAAGGATGATTTCCGATCGCAATCAGGTTATGTGTTTTGCCTAAATGGAGGTGCTGTGAGCTGGAAGAGTTCAAAGCAAGAGACTGTAGCCGATTCTACAACAGAAGCTGAGTATATTGCTGCCTCAGATGCAGCAAAGGAAGCCGTTTGGATCAAGAAGTTCATTTATGAGCTTGGGGTTATGGCTAGCATTCTAGATCCGACTGAACTCTATTGTGACAACAATGGATCCATCGCATTGGCTAAGGATCCCAGATCTCACCAGTGATCCAAACACATACTACGACGCTTTCATTTCATTCGAGAAATCGTTGAAAGAGGAGATGTGAAAATATGCAAAGTACCAACTGATGATAATGTATCTGACCCACTGACGAAACCTCTGTCACAGCAGAAGCATGATCGTCATACTAGATCTTTAGGCATTAAGTACATGTTTGATTGGTCTTAGTGCAAGTGGGAGATTTGTTTGGATATGCCCTAAGACAACTCATTAGATGATTGATTTTGGCATACAATGTAATATGATTTTAATAAAGGCAATTCATTATTATATATTATTCCAGTATCTGTGTAATATGAATTTATATATATGTTAATGTCCTTAGAATAATATTGTATTATTCTTAAAGATTGTCCCTAGTCAAGTATTATCATGAATAAGGATAATGATAATGCATTGAGGCTAGTATGTATTGATTGATGAATTGTTCATGTATATGAGATATCAAATCAACACATGGGTGCATGTTAGAGAACGATGTACTGGACAGACCCACCATGAGAATGCTACATGGATAGTTATATGAACGTCATAAGGAATTCTCATAGTGATAATAATGTATGTAATCCTTACGACTTGAGATCACCAGAGATCTCAACATAAGGAGTTGTGTATCTTGATATTGTCAAACGTTACCTGTAACATGGTAAACTATAAAGACATTCATTGGATACACCACAAATTATGTAGAGGGATGTTGAGTGATCAATATAGGATTTGTCCCTCCTATATAACAGGAGAAGTGTTTGGGCCCTTGATCAAGTGAGACTAAAATGCATGACCATGCTCGAATGAGTCGATATGTGATATCGAGCTTATTCGTTATTCTAGTCAGCTTGGGGATCAAGAAATAAAAGATTGAACTATACGAGTATGACTATTCCATGACTCGTGTTTAATCTAAACACATAGGACAAATGGATTAAGTTACATGGTTAATATTATCACATGCCATAGGTTATGTCGAGTCAATGACATTCTTGTAATTTGGGTAGCCTTGATGTGTTGCTAGATACCGCTCATTGCTTGTGACATAAAATTAGAATTTATGCCACTGCCAACGTTGCAAAATCCTAACGGGTCGCACAAAAGATTAAATCGATAAAGGGTAGATAAAATTCATTGGATGAATTAATTTGATTAAGAAGAGTCTTAATCATAAAATATTATATATACATACATATAATCTATCGGGCCATATAAATATATATATATATATATATATATATATATATAATGATATATATATAATATGCTATAGATATAATTAAGAAAGTGGTTTTGGGCTTTTCGAAAGCCTAAGGTTTAACTAGCCACCACCTTCCTGTATATATATACTTGGTCATTAGGTTAATAGGGTCAGACGTTAATTGTGAATTAACTAGCACCCTGAACCTAGCAGACAAAAAGTGTAGACACGGCCGCCGTCATCTTTTGGGTGGTTCGTCACTTTCTGGTTGAAGATCAAGTCTAGCAACTTGTTCTTCAACATCCCTTCATCGACATAATCGTGTGGATACCGTAGAGGCATAACTTGAAAAGTTTTGCTACTGACTCGAGGACGCGTTGGACGTGCTACTTCGTGGGATTCAGCTCAAACACGCTACAAGGGTATGATTCTTTTCACCCCGATATGATTAACTCCGTATAGGTCCTCGGTTTGGAATCCAAAATTATTTTATTTCCGCTGCTTATTTGCATGTTGGATACCTTACAGTGGTATCAGAGCTGTGTAATATCGGGGTTATGTGATAATTGTTTTATCATGTTTTGAATTATTGCTTACATGCTAATCGAAACTTTAATAACATATTAGATATGTTATAATCAATATATGAGATATGTGTGTGGAAATAATCATAAAATATATATGATATATTAATTGTGTATAAGACACATATGTGTGTGCTACTGACTCTAGCAAGGCGGGCGAACGTAGCTCAATAGTCGGGCGAAAGTAGCAAGCAAGGCATGCGACCGTAGCCCGAAAGTCGGGCGGACGGAGATCGCAAGGCGGGCGAACGCGCCAACGCATGGGCGGGCGACCGCCCATGGCTGGGCGGGTGACTGCCCAAGGCCAAGAGGGCGACCGCCCAAGGCTGGGCTGGGGACCGCCCATGTCCAGGCGGGGGACCGACCTGGCTGGGCGGGCGACCGACCATGGCTGGGCGGTGTCCGACCCGAGCGTGCAATATTTTTTTTTTTCTTTTCAAAATATTATTACAATTTATGGACATAGAATTAAATTTTAATATTTTTAGAATTTAATTCATTAATGGTTATGATGTCCTAGTATGTTTTATGTGTTGTTTGAGCATGGTGAATGGTTGTAGACCTATGACCTATTAGATAGGAATTTTGTGAATGATTGTAATTTTAATACGGCCTGTGTGTCGTACCTTCTCTATTTTTTCTGATTGTATTCCCTCCCCTATGCTCCCCCTCGAATGTAACTCGAGGAATTCTCTATATCATGTAATTGTTATATAGTATAGTTAGAATTGTATTGATGGAGATCAATGAAGATGGACCATGGTGCCGGGACGAGGAGGCCATTCACAAGAGGACCAAAGAGGTGCTTGGAGAAGTTACCCTTAGGTTGGCTTGAGAAAAACATTAGTTGGGGCTATAACCATGTCACGTTTATTTTATGTTGATGTATGTGATGCATGTTTATCGTTTTATTTAATATTGATGCTTGATATACATATATGTAGATATGTATATATGTATATGTACCAGACATATTTTGAATATTAATAAAATCACGAGATCAATAAATCCCTCATATAATATTAAGTTTTAGATGCCTTCCAATTAAAAATACTCGTCAAGATGGGTTTGCCAAAGCAAAGCATCGTGACAATCTTAGTATGGCACGAAAGGATAAAAGTGATATCCATGTTATTTTAAAATTTGGGTTCGACTTAACTAGCGTTATCTCAAT
The DNA here is from genome assembly GCA_907163345.1 of Haberlea rhodopensis. NCBI lineage: Eukaryota > Viridiplantae > Streptophyta > Magnoliopsida > Lamiales > Gesneriaceae > Haberlea > Haberlea rhodopensis. Next base: position 453,364 of record CAJQUN010000022.1, on the reverse strand, counting down.
AGGATTGGGAACCTAGAGGCATGGGGTTGGATAATAATTCATTAGATAAATTTGAACCAAGTGCTGTTCGTCCAACCATCCAAGAATTACATGTGATGTAATTGACAAAGTGTTGTCTACCTAAATAACCGAGTCTTGGGTGATTAGCCAAAGCTAACTCATGATTAGGTGAAATATCGATCTTGGCCCACTATGTTTTCGAGGGTTGATAATTTTAAAACAAATAGTGGGAGTGTCATTTAATATAAGACCTCATTAAATGATTAATATCATAAACTTATTTTGCATATTTATATTGTAGATATCCATGGCATCAAACAATGTTACAAGCACATTTTCATCGCGATCGGTCCTTGAGAAGGACAAATTAAATGGGACAAATTTCCTAGATTGGTATAGGAATTTGAGGATCGTCCTCAAACAAAAGAAAAATCAATATGTCCTAGAGGAACCCTTACCTGCTGAGGAATCTCCCTTGACGGCTGCTAAAGCCGATAGAGATGCTTACAAAAAGAATCAAAATGACGCACTTGATGTTGGGTGCCTTATGCTTGCCACCATGAACTCTGAGCTTCAGAAGAAACATGAGGAAATGGAGGCGTTCGATATGATCGAGCACCTAAAGCAACTGTACCAACAACAAGCAAGACAAGAGAGGTATGACGTCTCTAAAGCGTTATTCCAGTGTAGAATGGTAGAAGGAAGTCTAGTTGGAACTCATGTACTCAAGATGATTGGGTACATTGAGAATTTGGAGAAGCTGGGTTTTCCATTGGACCAAGAGTTGGCCACTGACGTGATCTTGCAATCGTTGCCTGAAAGCTTCAGTCAATTTGTCTTCAATTACAATATGATTGAAATTGAAAAGACTCTACCACAGTTGCTTGGCATGCTGAGAACTTTTGAAGCTAACATCAAGAAGTCTAAGCCTACAAATGTTCTTATTATGAATAATTAGAGCAAATGAAAGACTAAAGCTAAAGGCTACAAGAAGAACAAGAAAGTCCTTGTTAAGTCTAAGCCACATGCTTCTGCACTAAAGCCAAAGGGAGGAGTGGCAAAAGAGGGGAACTATTTCCATTGCGGTGAGACCGGACATTGGAAAAGAAATTGCAAAGTTTATCTGGAGGATCTTAAGAAGACGAAGGGAAGTGTGACTTTCACTTCAGGTATTTTTATTATAGAAGTCAATTTATCCACTTCTTCATCATGAGTATTAGATACTGGATGTGGTTCTCACATTTGTGTTAATGTGCAGGATCTCAAAAGGAGTAGGTTGTTGGCGAAAGGCGAGGTTGATCTCCGAGTTGGAAATGGAGCAAGAGTTGCTGCATTAGCAATAGGAGATTATTCATTATCTTTGCCTTCTGGCTTAATTTTAGATTTAAAAGAATTTATTTTGTGTCGTCGATTACTAAAAACATTATTTCTATTTCTTATTTGGACAAGTGTGGATTTTCATTTATTATAAAGGACAATTGTTGCTCCATTTATTAAATGATATGTTTTATGCTAATGCACAAATGATTAATGGTCTTTATATATTAAATCTTGATATGCCTGTCTATAACATAAATACTAAAAGGATTAAGAATAATGATTCTAATCCAACTTATCTCTGGCATTGTCGCTTGGGCCATATAAACGAGTATCGCATATCAAAACTTCATAAGGATGGAGTATTGGATTCATTTGATTTTGAATCATATGAAACACGCGAATCTTGTTTAATGGGCAAGATGACTAAAGCTCATTTCAAGGGACATGTTGAAAGGACAAATGATTTATTGAGTCTCATACATAGTGATGTATGTGGACCAATAAGCACACATGCTAGAGGTGGTTTTCAATACTTCGTTACATTTACTGATGACTTCAGTAGATATGGGTATGTGTATCTTATGAAACATAAGCATGAAACCTTTGAAAAGTTCAAGGATTTCAAGAATGAAGTACAAACCAACTTGGTAAAAGTATCAAAAACATCCAATCAGATCGAGGAGGTGAATACCTAAGCCAAGAGTTTCATGAATATCTAAAGGAGTGTGGGATAGTCCCACAACTCACTCCTCCGTATACTCCACAATGGCATGGTGTCTCCAAAAGGAGGAATCGAACCTTGTTGGACATGGTTCGATCAATGATGAGTCATGCAGATCTTCCGATATCCTTTTGGGGACATGCTTTAGAAACAGCAATATTCATACTACACCGTGTTCCATCTAAATCAGTGGAAAAGACAACATATGAGATATGGAGTGGGAAACGTCCTAGTATGTCTTTTATGAAGATTTGGGGTTGTGAGGCTTTCGTGAGACGTCACGCCTCTAACAAACTTGGACCCAAATCTGATAAGTGTTTATTTGTGGGGTATCCTAAGGAAACTAAAAGGATACTATTTCTATTATCCCACCGAGAACAAAGTGGTTGTTGCTCGGACTGGTGTCTTTCTTGAAAGAGAATTTATTTCTAGAGAAACCAGTGGGAGACATATAGAACTTGATATTGAGATGGAAACAGAGCAATGTGGATGAAGTGCCTGCTCAAGAGACACAAGCCCAGCGTAGGTCTGTAAGAGAACACCGGGAGCCACAGAGATATGGATTTCTTGTGACTCAACAAGGTGACTTACTACTTATTGATGAGGATGAGCCGTCATCTTATCAAGAAGCTATAATGGGCACTGATTCTGAGAAATGGCAAGAGGCCATGAAATCTGAAATGGAATCCATGTATGCAAACCAAGTATGGACTTTGGTTGACCCACCTGAAGGGTGAGACCCATAGGGTGCAAATGGATTTTCAAGAAGAAGACCGACATGGATGGTAATGTACAAACCTTTAAAGGTCGACTGGTAGCAAAAGGTTTCAAACAAATTCATGGTATTGACTATGATGAAACTTTTTCACCAGTTGCCATGGTTAAATCCATTAGGATCTTACTTGCAATAACTGCATTTCATGATTATGAAATCTGGCATATGGATGTCAAAACTGCTTTCCTTAATCGAAATTTACTTGAGGATGTGTACATGACACAACCCGAGGGTTTTGTCAATCCAAAAGATGCTGGAAAGATATGCAAGCTACAACGATCCATTTATGGATTGAAGCAAGCTTCTCGGAGTTGGAATCTTCGTTTTGATGATGCAATCAAAGAGTTTGGTTTCATCAAGAACGTAGATGAACCTTGTGTCTACAAGAAGGTCAGTGGGAGCATAATTATCTTTCTAGTGTTGTATGTATATGACATACTTCTCATTGGAAATGATATCCCTGCCTTGCAATCTGTGAAGATTTGGCTAGGGAATTGCTTTTCTATGAAAGACTTGGGTGAAGCCACCTACGTGTTAGGTATCAAGATCTATAGAGATAGATCAAGAAGATTACTTGGCCTAAGTCAAAGTACATACATAGATAAAGTGCTAAAGCGGTTTAGTATGCAAGAATCAAAGAAAGGATTCGTGCCTATGACACATGGAATATATCTCTCGAAGGATCAGTGTCCTTCAACACAAGATGAGAGACAATGCATGAGTAAGATTCCATGCGCGTCAGCTATTGGATCTATCATGTATGCCATGATATGTACTCGTCCCGATGTCTCGTATGCTTTGAGCATGACGAGCAGATATCAAGTTGATCCAGGTGAATGTCATTGGATCGCTGTCAAGAATATCCTGAAGTACTTGAGAAGAACTAAGGATACATTCTTGATTTATGGAGGTGAGGAAGAACTCAATGTAATAGGTTACACGGACGCAAGCTTCCAAACCGACAAGGATGATTTCCGATCGCAATCAGGTTATGTGTTTTGCCTAAATGGAGCTGCTGTGAGCTGGAAGAGTTCAAAGCAAGAGACAGTAGCCGATTCTACAACAGAAGCTGAGTATATTGCTGCCTCAGATGCAGCAAAGGAAGCCGTTTGGATCAAGAAGTTCATTTCTGAGCTTGGGATTATGCCTAGCATTCTAGATCCGATTGAACTCTATTGTGACAACAATGGAGCCATCGCATTGGCTAAGGAACCCAGATCTCACCAGCGATCCAAACACATACTACGACGCTTTCATTTCATTCGAGAAATCGTTGAAAGAGGAGATGTGAAAATATGCAAAGTACCAACTGATGATAATGTATCTGACCCACTGACGAAACCTCTGTCACAGCAGAAGCATGATCGTCATACTAGATCTTTAGGCATTAAGTACATGTTTGATTGGTCTTAGTGCAAGTGGGAGATTTGTTTGGATATGCCCTAAGACAACTCATTAGATGATTGATTTTGGCATACAATGTAATATGATTTTAATAAAGGCAATTCATTATTATATATTATTCCAGTATCTGTGTAATATGAATTTATATATATGTTAATGTCCTTAGAATAATATTGTATTATTCTTAAAGATTGTCCCTAGTCAAGTATGACTATTCCATGACTCGTGTTTAATCTAAACACATAGGACAAATGGATTAAGTTACATGGTTAATATTATCACATGCCATAGGTTATGTCGAGTCAATGACATTCTTGTAATTTGGGTAGCCTTGATGTGTTGCTAGATACCGCTCATTGCTTGTGACATAAAATTAGATTTTATGCCACTGCCAACGTTGCAAAATCCTAACGGGTCGCACAAAAGATTAAATCGATAAAGGGTAGATAAAATTCATTGGATGAATTAATTTGATTAAGAAGAGTCTTAATCATAAAATATTATATATACATACATATAATCTATCGGGCCATATAAATATATATATATAATGATATATATATATATAATAGGCTATAGATATAACTAAGAAAGTGGTTTTGGGCTTTTCGAAAGCCTACGGTTTAACTAGCCACCACCTTCCTGTATATATATACTTGGTCATTAGGTTAATAGGGTCAGATGTTAATTGTGAATTAACTAGCACCCTAAACCTAGCAGACAAAAAGTGTAGACACGGCCACCGTCATCTTTTGGGTGGTTCGTCACTTTCTGGTTGAAGATCAAGTCTAGCAACTTGTTCTTCAACATCCCTTCATCGACATAATCGTGTGGATACCGTAGAGGCATAACTTGAAAAGTTTTGCTACTGACTCGAGGACGCGTTGGACGTGCTACTTCGTGGGATTCGGCTCAAACACGCTACAATGGTATGATTCTTTTCACCCCGATATGATTAACTCCGTATAGGTCCTCGGTTTGGAATCCAAAATTATTTTATTTCCGCTGCGTATTTGCATGTTGGATTCCTTACAGGTATAACACAAGTTTCCACTCAGCTATCCAAATGACCCCGACCACCACCATCCTTGACCACCTACATCCCTGGTTCCAGCGCAAATGCTGCCATAGACACCCCTCTTTCTAGCCGAGATGCCATTATTACCAAGCTCAAAGATACACTACAGTCCACTAGGCAACGGATGTAACAACAAGCCAATAAAAAACGAATAGAAAGAACATTTGAATCGGGATTGGGCTACGAAAAGTTATAGGCTTACCGTCAAATTACTCTTCATCCGCGCAACTCATAAAAACTAGCCAGGAGATTCTATGACCCCTTCCAAATAATCCGTCGCATTGGGGAAGTAGCGTATAAGCTCGATCTACCATCTTCCAGCCGCATCCACCCAGTTTTTCATGTTTCTCTAATCCACCCAGTTTTTAATGTTTCTCTACTACGTCTGTACCATGGTGATCCACCAGCAGCACCAGTCCAACTTCCTTCAATGGATCCTGATGAAAAAATTGTTCTCAACCCTCAAGTTATACTGGCATAATGGACACTCTGGAAGAAGGGACAACAAATTCGGGAGTTCCTTGTACAGGAATTATTACCAGCTGAAGAAGCGACGTGGGAATTAGCAGAACCAGTAATGTCTTCACGTCCTCACTTGTTAGCTCCAACCGGTGACAACTGGAGTCCTTTATTCAATGAATCTTCTACATACCATTCTGATTTGGGTCTTGAGGGCAAGACCCATTTCGAAGAGGAAGGAATTGATGCAAGCCCAACACTTCATCAACAAGCCCAGTACATAATGACCCAATAGGTCCACATGCGAGGCCCGTACGACAAAGACACAAACCAATGTGGACCACAGATGTAGCAGTTATAGGTAATATGTTGAACTATTTCTTCAATAATTGTCATGTGTAATTAGTGGTCATTAGTGGTCAAATTAGTTTAATTAATGGTCAAGTTAGTTTCATAGTTATTAGAGTAATTGGTAGTTAAATCATATTTATAAGGGATATGGATTTAGTGGATAATATCGACATGGCCACGGTTCGTGAACCGTCGGTTGACGGTTCGAAACCGTCGGTTCGACGGTTCAAAAGAGCTCGACCCTTAACCGTAACATTCGTAGACGGTTCCGGTTACGGTTCGTGAATCGTCGGTTACGGTTAACCACCGGTTACGATTACGGCTCGACCCTTATATTTTTTAAATTAAAAAAGTTGAAATTAAAATTTTATTTAAACATTTTAAAACTTACTATAAAAGAATCATAACAAAAAAAACAAAGGAAATGTAAGGGGGATGGGAGAGTTTGAACTTTTTAAGTTGCCATTAACTCTCCATATTCATATAAATCATTTAGCAATTTCTATGTTGAGTTCAACGAGTGATTATATCTAGTGGAAATTTTCTAGGTCGCAAGCCATTAATCTTACAAAACTTATCTCATTGTTTCATCAAACTCGATGAGACCACAAATAAGATAATATCATTTTAATTGATTGAATCTGATTATCTAACGATACTAATTTCATATGAAATTGGTATGAAACATATATAATTTTGATACTAATTACAAATGATATTGTTATGAAACATTTACAATTATGATACTAATTACATATGAAATTCGTATGAAACCTATACAACTTTGCTACTAATTACAAAAGAATTTGGTATGAAACATTTACAATTATGATACTAATTACATATGAAATTGGTATGAAAAATATACAACTTTGGTACTAATTAAAAATGATATTGGTATGAATTATGGTACTAATTACATATGAAATTGGTATGAAACTTATACAATTTTGGTACTAATTGCAAAAGAGATTGGTATGAAATATTTACAATTTTGGTACTAATTACTTATGAAATTGGTATGAAACGTATACAACTTTGGTACTAATTGCAAATGATATTGACATTAAACATTTATAATTATGATACTAATTACATATGAAATTGACGAGTATAACATTGAATTATTTGTTATTTGTCTATAAAAAACAACACAAAAGTTCTTGTTATGTTAAAAAAAGTCAGTAATGAGATTTGTCACTATCAATTTACATAAGAAACAATTGCGAGTAAAGTTATTTTTATGATGATTTCATTGATTAATCATAAATATATTAAGTTAGGAGTTATTAATTTATATAATATAAAGTTAGTAAATTATCATTCAATACGTTGTTCCCAAATCAGTATAAGTAAATTATTAAAATATTTATTGATTAATCAAATATTACATTATTGAGTTTCAATTGTAAGTCATATTTTGATAAACTAAGATATACTTATTTAATTATTATTATATATAATGTAAATCGAATAATGAGCATAAAGTACTTGTAGAATAATTATAAAAGGTATATAATATATTTGTTTTGTAATAGTTTGCTTCATTATTAAAATATTTTATTTTGCAACCACTATTTATAGTTCTTATTAATTTATCCAACATTTTTGTTATATTTAATTTGTTATAGATATGTTTTTATTATATAATATTTATTTAAGAGCATAACATATTTTTTTAGATAATTTTTATTTGTCAATATAAAATAGTTATTATTGTATTACACATATAATATATATGGTCTTTTAGTATATATAATTATATTGTCTAAAATAAAACAATTAAGACACTAGCTTAGTGGTAAGAAGTTGTATATACATGACAGAGGTCAAGAGTTCGAATCCTCAACAACATAATTTAATTTTAAATAATAAATAATTTAAAAAAAAATTCTGAACCGTCGAACTGGGTCAACAAGTAATCGGCCCGTTGACCTGGTTACGGTCCGACTTTATAACCCCGGCCATGTCTAGGATAATAAATAACCACGGCCATGTCTAAGGATAATATGAGCCTCATGTATATAATTAGTGAGTTAATGAATGAAAAGGCAGGAATCATTTTGCCAAAATCTCATCTTCTTAAACTCAGCCTTCTGCGGTGCGTTCCTCTCTCAAGTGTGTTCCTCTCTTAAAAGGGACAAATATTCATTGTAAGGACCCATCAATTGTTCAAGGTAATGCGCTATAATTCGGCTACTTTTTCAGCTTTTTTCGTCGGTGGTAGTTAGATTTATACGAGTGCTAGTTAAGGATGGATGACTCTCATTGTGTGTTGTCGTTAATGGGTCCTTAATGTGCAATCAGTGTGGCAGAGTTTGTCGAGTATTGCGACTTTTGTTATGGTCAGTACATGTTTGATAAAAGTCCATACTCCATAGTAGTGCAACGGAGGCAAATCGGTCGAGGAAGGTTTTGTTTGATGATCTTAGGTGTGATATCGAGTGACTCTAGGTGATTGGGTTTGCAAATGGTAAAAATCTGTTAATGGGCTTCAGTCCTTTTTTATCAGTATGCTTAACTGGTAAGACATCTTGGCGGACACGCTTATTGTTTTGAATTCTATATGAACCATTTTTTATGATTGAAATTTTGTGTTTATAAATAAAAAACGAAATATTGAAACTTCATCATCAATTTATTCGTGTACAATTGCAATTTTGTTTAGCAGGTAAAATTTGGCCATTGCTTAGATACCAGAAGCATGAACTCTGCTCTTTATAACATGAAACTTGTATTCAAAAGTTCCAATGAAGTTCATGTTTTGCGCTTCAATGGCCTGGCTGATTCTTCCATGTTTAGCATTTTCTTATAACTACCGAACGTAGTATTATTAGGATTGAGAACTTATCATTTATTCGTTGGTCATGGTATACTCTTACAGTATGGAAGCACTGTTTATTTGCATTGTATAAATCTCTTTGAGAAAAGAGGTATGCCATTTGTTTAGATGGACGAATTTTTGAAGAATACGCTCACAGCTGATGTAGTCGCTGCTTCGGCATCTGTGGCACTAGGAACTTCTGTCATTTATCCTCTTGATAGTCTCACGGTCTTGAAACAGGTTTGGACTATGAGAACTAGTGCATTTCTGTGGCATCTGGTGGAATTGCATCTTATCATTCCCTTAAATTTTCTTTGTTTCAATATCCATCAACACTAAAACGAACATAGAAAACAGGTTCGCTCCGATACTAGGAATCAGTTGGCTCTGGCTCAGATTCTTGCTAGAGTACAAGCTATATCTGGATATTCAGGTTATTTTTAATTACTCACTTTTCCCAATGTTTATTAGGTGTGGAGAGTTTTGTAAGTTGCAAAAGTATAATCTTTCATCGTTAAACGTATTACTTTTTGTGACAAAATCAATTTATTGATCAGGAATTGGGGATCAAGTTATGTGCAGTGCATCTTACCACTATATGCACAATGATATTTACATGGATTTGTATCTCTAAGTGACAAAATCTCGCTTAGTGAGTTAGTGGTAATTGAGATTTTGAGTTTAACTAATATTTTCTTGCTCCCGTCCATATCCTCGTGCAATTGTTCACCAAAAATCTCAACTACGTAAGCACTAGCATCTTGAGTTCCAAATACTTCTGGTGGCCACCGGGGAACCTGGCTGTGATACTTTCTCTTTAATTTTTGTGGATTTGACTGGCCGCTTGAAAATAGAAGAATTTGGGGAAATTTACGTTGCAGATATTGCCTTAATATGTGAATGATAAACATTAAACTTTTACAAGATGAAATACCTAAATTTGTAAAGGAATTAATCAATTTAAATGTTAGGAAATTAAATCAACTTAACTATTGTATGGTTTAGGTTTGTATAGTGGTCTAGGATGGTTGATTGCGGGGAGAACATTTGGTCTTGGAGTTCGCTTTGGTATTTATGAGATATTAACAGCCTTCTATAAAGGTATTTACTTTCTGCATATTTTTCGTTCTCTGGTTCTCTTATTCTATTTGTTTAATCTTTTCCTTCTCACTGAGAAATCGCTCCGAAACTTTAGTGATGGATTATGCAAATGTTTTCTATCAGGGGACTAAATATCTGAAAGCAAGCAGACGTAGTTTTATCAGGAAGGTCAAACAGACTTATATCTTGACCGACTCTCTTTTGATATCTAGTGTGCTAAAAGATATGCACTAGAAATTAGTAAATTATAGGAGTCACATAAGTCATGATGCCTAGATCAAACCTTTGCAACACTTTAAGTCATCATTGTGGATTTATAGCCTAGTTAGGTCGTGTTCTGTTCATAGAAGGGATATTATCAAGGGTGAGAGTAGTTGTTCTTGCCTACTTAGCTTTCTGTCAAAGTTATAACATTAAACAAGTTGCAACAATGTGGTTACAGCCACAGAGACAAGCAGTTCATATAATTGAATAGCTTATATGAGGAATGGAGTAAGAAATCATCATCATGAGAAATACCCTATTCTTCATGCACATGTGTGTACTCCACTGCTCATATAGAGTATGTTTGTGCGAGATTTTTATGCTGTGAGAATGCAGGGACACACCTTTATTCGTTTTTACCTCCAAGAAAATTCTACTGTGTATTAATGATTATGTTATGCTCACCCACATACTATTTTATGTCAGATGGTCGTGAAGATGCTTATGTCGATGTATCTGAGGCGCTAATGGCTGGGTTTGCTTCTGGCATGGTAGAATCTCTTGCAAGCTCTCCCTTTGAAATTATTAAACTTCGTGCCCAGGTGGCTTCTGCCTCTCGTACTCTGCACTCTTCATCGATTGCCGAAAAGAGTTCGGTTTCCCCTTACCCAGATATTCAAAGTTTTGCTCATAGTGATGATAAAAAATTTCCAGTTCATAAAGCAAAAAAAAAAACTTTAATTTTGCCCATGTGGCTTTTACCTAAAATCAAGCTCTTAATAGTATATGGCATTTCCATAAGATAACTGCCAAATGATTTGTGATGGCAAAATCTAAGTTTGGGCTGCTAATATATGACACGTTTTCAGTTGCATGTTCCCTCATGACATTCTATTGACCACTTCTGTTAATATTTTTAAGGGATGCAAGGGTATAACTGATTTGAAGTCTTCTCTTCAGGTAATGTTGACGGTATATGTTTGAGAATTCCTGATCTTCTCTGTGAAACTCGTGTATATAACTCAAATCGGTCCTTTGTTAATGACAGGATATATTTGCTGAGAACCTCATTGAGAAGAAAGACGACTTCCTTCAAACATTTTCAACTGAACACAATTTTGTGAAGTATGTAGAATCGTTTCCTATGCGTAATTTCATATATGCTGCTGCTTATCAGTTGTTATATTCTATTTTTGTAACTTCCACTTTTCATGCATTTAGAAATAGTCTCAAGTGCAGAAGTCTTGCAAAATAATGCTTCTAATAGTTGCAAAGGTAACTCCAAGTGTCGTCTGAAAGAAGAGCATGGTAACACTGAGGTAAATTTTGTCCTTTATTGATCCTCTCCATGTCAGTCAACGCAATACAACTTGGCTCATCTAGAATTTTATCTTTGGCGATTCCTATGTTACTGTTCTATAAATATCATGTACCAGTGTGTATTTATGATGTAGTTCCAATACAAAACACTTTGAATATAATTGCTCGATGTGGATTTATTTGAACCGTGATCACCAGTCAGCAATCATCAATGTCAACATTTGTGTTGCAATTTGCAAGTAGCTTGCCTTTATTCTTTTATCTTTTTTGTGGGGTGAAATGATTATTTACATAACTATTTACCTCGTCCTTCAGCATCTGGTGGGTTGACAATTGGTAACAGTTGTGCTGCAGTACTTGCTTTTGAAATGATTCTATAGTACCCTTATAGTTGCTGTTAAGCACATCTTTGCATTCTCTTGCATTGCCTATATCTGAGCTGAAGAGAAGTGTTACCACCATGGTCTTTGCGATTAATGATCAGGTATTAAAGACAAAATTTTCAAAATGCCATCTTCCGTTCGCTTCAGTGGGCAAAACAAATTCCAGCAATCGCTTCTAAATGTCAGCAAATCATCCTTCTCTGTCCTTGTGCTTCTATAAGGACTTTTTTTTACAATATTAGATTAAATTTTGATTATTAGGCAGCTTTGTTCTCCCTGAAAAGAGTTTATTTGCTGCAAAAGGATTTTTTCCTGCTCTATGGCTTGCTGCACTTGATCTATGGTACCAATCTTTTCAAGATTGCACTTTTGCCACTTTTCCTTCAGCTTGTTATTGCGAAACAACTTTGGTTCAGGCTGAGAATTTTTATTGACTTACAATTTTATATTGTTATTGAGAGAGAAAGACCATCTTTTATATATGGATCTACCAATCATGTTTCAGGATCTGAGTTTTAATCTTGATTTTGTTCTTCTTGGTTTCATTGTTTTAGGTTTACCGGGTTGGTGGTGCTACAATGGGACCTCTTCACTGCCGATTAGTCCCTCTTGTTCTTCTTCTTATTGATGGTGACTATCCATCTGTTTTTGGTTCACGAAAAAATAATCTTCTTGTATATACGACTCATTGCTGGCCAGGGGACGTGTTTGTTTTGACTTTTATTGTCGTGCTGCTGACACAGGTAGCAATCCTATTGATGTTACCGATCCAAGTTGGCAAATATATGTACTAGTGGGAAAGAGTCAACAAGATAGTTGTGAAATGTTACTAGGCTTTCCAGTTGTTTTATCGTTTTCATCGATACCCTACTGGCATGAGACTACGGCTTGGTCAGGTTTGCCTTTGTTTATATTTTGAAAAAATGGACTGGTAAATAAGATGAATTTTGTTGATTGACAGATACTAATCACGCCTCCCTACCAACGAAAGGGTTATGGTCGTAAATAATGTTGCAATATCAGAAAATGCTTATGACCCAACTGTTGAAGAACCAGTGGATTCCCTTCAACACGTGAGAACCTGCATTGATGTGCAGCGCCTGCTTGCTTTTTGAACCGATGCATAATTCACTTGATCCACTTGTTTCACTGTTGAAGCACAAAAACTTGTCAAAGAACAGCCAGCCAATTCGATGTGGACCTTCACAAGGTACTGTCGAATCTGTCCGAAAAAGTTTGAAAATCAACAAAAGACAATTTTTGCCGTGCTGGGAGATTCGTTTAGTTTGTTGCTGCCCTGAAGAGCACTGCCTTTAGGGGCATCATCCACCATCCATATAGAATCTTTTTTTCATTTAAAAAAAAAGATTCCAAATGAACGATGATGATGCCCCTAAGGACACTGCCCTTAAGGGCATCATCAAACAAACCGGGAGATTCTCATCTACCTTGGCTTAGATCCCATCGAGAAGTACATGGAGCATTACATGACCATTGTTTCGAATCGTGTAAAAGCTGCTGTGATTGGGAAAGATCCCATCGAGAAGTACATGGAAAAGTACATGGAGAATTACTAAAACAAGAATATGTTGAGGCGTATTATGTACGTTTGATGACTTGATGATAATTAGCTCATATTTAAATTTTTTGAAAATATGATCAATGGGACATTCACTGAGCCAGATTAAGTTCAGGATTTAGTTAATATATTTTTTATCCTTTAGAAATCTTTTCTTTTATATTTCCTAATTGGACCACTATTTATAATTAACTCTAACATCTCCCAAGAGATAATCTATTATTACGTTATATTTTAATTTATTAAATTTTACATTTGAATTCTCAAAATACATCTCACACAATTAAAAATTTGTATATTTCTAATAATAGTGGTGATACATTGAAACGCTTTTGTAGTTTGAGTTTATTTCCGTTTCAGTCTTTAAAATTTTCAGTAACTCAATTTAGTTCATAAAATTTTAAAAAATTTCCTGATTTTATTCATGATGTTAAGTCGGTCTTAAGAAACAAACGAATAAAGATTGTTTCGAGAATATTTTAAAATTTTAAACATTAGATTGGGCTAATTTGTTACCAATTAAGTCTTTAATGTTTTGAAAATATTCTCGATTAACTCCATATCCGTTTGGTTCTTACGATAAATTAACAATCGGGGCTGAATCGGGAAAACATAAAACTTTAGGGGCAAAATCGAGTAACTGAAAATTTTAGAGACTGTTCATAACATTTATTCACTCAGGTACCGTTTGAAGTGATGGATATGATAAGTAATGTAAAGATTAAAAAATTGTGAAATGATTGAAAAAATAGTATGTGATAAGTTATATGCTGTTTGATTGGAGAATAAGATGATTGATAAGGATTATTATATGGTATAATGATTAAAATACCATTATCATTATAATAATAAAATATAATAAAAATAATAGTATATATCTAAGAATCATAATATATATATATATATAATAATCATAATAGTATATATAATATAATATTAATATAATATAATAATCATAATATAAAATAATAATAATCATAATTGTGTGTATGTATATATAATAATAATTATTATTATTATTATTATTATAATATAATATAATAATAATATATAATATAATATTAATAAAATAAAATAAATAATAATAATACTAATATAAATAATAATAAACATATATATATTAATCTATATATAATAATAATAAGAATAATAATAATAATATATATATAATTTATATACATTATTATAATATATATATATATATAATCATAATATATAATAATAAACATAGTATATATATATATGTGTGTATATACATATATATAATAGTAATAATAATAATAATAATAATAAGAATAGTATATATATAATATATATAAATTATTATATTAATAACATATTATAATAATTATTATTATTAATACATAATATATATATATGCATATATAATAATAATAATAGTAATATATATATACACACACGTGCGTGTGTATATATATATAATAGTAATAATAATAATATATAATTATTTTTTGACGGGAATTTCAAATTTTGAGATAGTGAAAAAGGCGGGAATGGGCATTTATGTCATTTTGTTATAAAGTGGGATTAGAATGTGATAAATATGGTGTGATAATTTGTGTTAAAAATCGAAAAAAAACATGGAATATGAAAAGTAATACAAAGATTACTTTCCCTATCATGGACTCCAAACGGGCCCTCAGTGTATTCTTTGTAAGATACCTATGGTAAAATGTGTTATTTTAAAAATAAATATATACCAGAATTTCCAATATATTTGCTAATTGAATATTTAATATTCCAACACAAAAAATCATATTAATTCTTTCAAAATATTAATATTCGACCATATTAAAATTTAGTTATTCATAAAATGTATTAGAAAATAATATTCTTAGTTTTTGGGTAAAAATATTAAAACCTGATGATTTAGATTTTTCTACATGAAAAAATTAGTGGAATAGAAGTTGATTTCATGGGTTATTTAAATGTTTTTTTAATTTCTCTAGGACGTAAGAAGACATTAATGACTCTAATAAACAAGAAAATTACAACTAATGCCACTAGGGCTTTAAGCTCCTAACTCAAATGGCTTTTATAGTTGAGTTCCGCCCACCTCCGCACAATCCCCTTCCAGGTTTGCCTCCCTGCTTCTCTCTTGCTCAAACACGGTCACACTGATTGATCGATACATGAATTTGATCTATATTTCGGATCGAAGTTATCTAGATTAATTAATAATTTACTTTTTTTTAGTTGTTTTTCGCTAATTTGTTGCAAAAGCAGGTATAATACTTGTAGGATTAAGAGAAAATGGTTGAGAAAACGAAGGGAAGGAAGGATGAAGTTGTGTCGCGGGAGTATACCATTAACCTCCACAAGAGGTTACATGGCTGGTATATTTCTCAGTACTCATTTCTTGAATTTTTAATTTTTAATTTTTTTTGTCAAAACTTTTGGATTGTCTAATTTTGAGAACAAATTTAATTTTTCTTTAGAAGTGCCGCAGTGTAGTATGACTTATGATCGTTTGTTAATGTATTTGATTGCTGTTGCTTTATCATTCTGGCTGGGTTGAAAATATTTGCATTGCTGGGTGCATGTGCTGAGTTTTCTTATGATTTTCATTTAGCTGGTTTGCTTACCTGAATATATTTGTTAATATTTTCTCTATGGCTTACTGTAAATTAAGTGGAGTGGAATTGGTTTGTGGGCTTAGGCCTGAGAGGAGTTGTGAAGTTTCTGGAAGACTAAAACATGGATCAAGGGGTCACTGAACTGGATTATATGTAGATGAAACTTGTATGCAAGACACAATACCTAGGATGTGAAACTTGTGCTTTTAAAAGAACTTATAGAGGTTAAACTATATATCTAGTTGAGTGGAATGACTACTGTCTGCCCCCATGATCCACCCTTGTATGGATTTTTTGAAACTTGGGCTAGAATGGCTTGCTTTCCTGAGACGCTCCACATAAAAATGGACTGTTTGGATTCTTTTAATGTATTATGGGGGAATGTGTCTGGAAAACTTGTTTTCCATGTAAATAGATACAAGATGAAATGCGCTAAAATTTATGTGTTCTAAATTTTTTTAACTGCTGTTGCTTTATCATTCTGGCTGGGTTCAAAACTTCTCGTCCATTTGTAGATGGATTCAATAATATGTATTTTTTGAAGTGTCTAAAGTTGTGTTCTATTTGCCTTTAGATATGAGTTTTGTGTTGCACTCTCTTCTAATGTGAGTTCAATCAACGAACCTCTTAGATTACCATGGCTACCATATATTTATCATTTTATAATGTTTATAAAATCTCTGTCAACTCTGGTTGGTTTCATGCATAAGTTCTTGATTTGTTAACATCACAATCTTGTCTTTATGTTTCATTATGTACAGTTTGATGCCTATAATTGATACTGGTTTTTTATATATCCATTGCCTTTCAATAATTTTACTTCTTTGTGGATATTAATTAGCACCTTTAAGAAAAAGGCTCCCAATGCCATCAAAGAGATCAGAAAATTCGCGCAGAAGGCCATGGGTACCACAGATGTGAGAGTGGATGTGAAGCTGAACAAGCACATTTGGAGCAGGGGTATTCGAAGCGTCCCAAGGAGGGTCAGAGTTCGAATTGCTCGCAAGAGGAATGATGATGAGGATGCCAAGGAAGAGCTCTACTCTCTTGTTACCGTCGCAGAAATCCCTGCTGAAGGATTGAAGGGCTTGGGTACCAGGGTCATTGAAGAGGAAGACTAGATTACCAATTGCAGTATCAATCTTTTTTTTGTCAATTTTCATTATTTTAAGACTGTCTAGACGTGTAATCATGATTTTCGTTCGCGGTGGCATTAATGGTTAACTTAAGTTTTATTTTGTGTGGTTGAGGATATCTAAGAAGTTAATTGGTCGCATTTGGCTGGTCGCATTTGATTTTTTTATATAGCTACTGCTTTAAAAGTGTGATTGCTTATAAATTTGTGGCATCAAATTAAATATTATCACATGTGAAATAAGTGTCAAAACAATTACTAAACAAGATACTACTACAATTGAAAGCAATCAATAAACAAGCCTTCAAGCAAGTAGGTTTCTTTCATAACAATCAAAACAGATTCTTATAATGGTTACTGTACTAAACAACTTTGTCATATTTTCGCAAAGACAAACACAAAATTAATATAAAAATTCGACGGATTCATAAATGACCGTGTGTAAATTCACAGGTCTGCTCTCCCAGGGTATCTTGGGAATGGAATTACATCTCTAATGTTTTCCATACCAGTAGCAAAAAGAATCATTCGTTCAAAGCCTAGGCCGAACCCACTGTGCTTCACTGTACCATAGCGCCGCAGGTCAAGATACCACTCATATGGCTCTATAGGAAGACCCAATTCCAATATCCTGAGGTAAAGAAATCATCAATATCCATATAAGTGATCTAGCAGAAAAGTGTTCACTTGTGATCTTGGCATAGCACAGAAGAAACAATTGGAAAATCGAATACATCAATAAAGCTCCTCCTACCTGTCCCGGAGAACTTCATAATTCTCTTCTCTTTGGCTTCCACCAACAAGTTCTCCCACCTGATGACCACAAAAGAATCAATTATCAGGAGAAACTTATGATGTGCTTGTAGAAATTGTCGTTCGGAATGCTAAACAGAATGCTAAACGAAGAAGAGATAGTTGGACAAGAGCCCACCTTGGGTACAAGGACATCCATAGCAGCAACAGTTTTATTGTCTTCATTGACCTTCATATAGAAAGCTTTGATAGCTTTGGGGTAGTTATAGACAATAACAGGTGATTTGAATTTCTCTTCAGTCAAGTATCTGTGAGGGTCAAATGGAGATAAAATCAGTTACTTCTAAACTACAAGCCGCGCAGAGAGAAGATATAAATATAATGAACTGATAATTTACCTTTCATGTTCAGATGCCAAATCAATACCCCATTCTACTTTATTCTCAAATTTCCTAACTTTAGCAGCTTCCTCAAGAATGGCAACTGCCTCTGTGTAAGTTATTCTATGGAACTTGGATTTCGCAACCATTTCAAGCCGTTGGATGGCCGTTTTATCAATAAACTTGGTCATGAACTCCATATCATCATAGCAGTTGTCAAGCAACCACTGACACAGAAATCTAACATATGCCTCTGCACAGTTCATATCGTCCTGCAAAAGCATATCATATATGTCACTCCCATGCCAGTCCACAAATCAAACCATAAAAATAAAATAAAAAATTACAGGAGCACAATGCTTCCAAGTTTGGGGTACAGGATTATGATACCGTGGTTAAAGTACAGATCAATGTTTAGACAGGTCAGCATGCATGCCTTCTTGGATTCAGGAGAGTGATAGCATTAGTTCACAATACATATTCCAGCAGTTATTCATATCACAGTATCAGCCCATAAAATAACAAGAACTTTTAACTTGGGGGCACGTATTTCCTTGAGAAACAAGAGACTATCAGAAGCAGAATGACCGACTAAATACTGTAAAAAGAGAGATTACAGCCACTTTCCTCAACAACTGCGAAGAAAGAGCCATACTGATAACTAATCACGATATCATGCAGCCACATGACCGAGGTTGAAAAAACGAACAATATTTTCAGACTTATTTTAAGTCAGTAGGACTTGCACATTAGCTGAACTTTCTGTCAGTCAATCGTGTGGCAAACCATCAAGCTTAGGAAATGAATAATTTCAGAGCAGTTTCAGTAAAAAAGCAAGATATGCGTGCATATTAAACAAAAGTAACTTTTCCTCGTTGAGTGAAAATTCAGACTAATGACTCAAATACAAGTTCAGCAAAGATGCTTACACATGGCATACCTCTATATTTGCAAATGCTATTTCAGGTTCCACCATCCAAAACTCAGCAAGATGTCTTGATGTGTGAGAGTTTTCTGCTCGAAATGTAGGCCCAAAGGTATATACGCTACTGAGTGCACATGCATATGTTTCCACCTGCAGTTGCCCAGATACAGTCAAGAATGCTTGCCGGGCAAAAAAATCCTCTGAATAATCAATCTTCCTATCCTTCTTTGGAATGCCACCACTAAGCCTACATCTCTCAGCCAGCTTTAACCTTTCATTTAGCCTTGAGAGACGCTCTTTTGCCTTGGTGAGCTCAGCAACTGCAGCGTTAATTTTCTCCTTGCTTGCTTTAGCAGATTTTAGCTGGGTGATTACTTCTCCTTTCTCCTTGATATCAAGTTCAGCAGCCGCCAAATCAGTTTCTGAAGGGGGAGGGTTCTCTTTCAGCTCTTTCTCTAGTTTTTCTGCTTCACCAATTATTGTTGTGACTTGAAACATCTCCCCAGCACCCTCACAATCACTGGTTGTAATAATGGGAGTATGAACATATAGGAAACCATGATTCTGAAAGAATGTGTGGGTAGCATATGCCAGAGCATTGCGAATTCTGGCAACTGCAGAAATCTACACAACCAAAAGAGTACAATACTTGGAGTGAGAAAATATCAGTAGATATACGAGAAAAGTACGATAAAATTAGTATAAAAATTAATATATTTGTACAAGCACATAGAGGGATATCAAATGATGTAATGATCCAGGAGTCCAAGTTCTGTTGCCACTAGAGCTTAACATTAATACTTCCAAACAGCAATCATAAAGATAACCTTATAGAAGCAATTCAGACGTGCCTTGAATAGATAATTTTTTTACACACATAATCTCAAGAGTCCAATCATTAGCATTGGTCTAAACTACTTTGCTACAAATAACTAAAAGGAAGGTAGAAAATCTATAGTGTGAGGCAACATTTGACCAACTCCATCAAGTTTTACAGATCATACACTGTGAAAGTCCTACATGACCGAAATCAGTTTAATCATTTGTGTATTCATGGAAAAGAACAAGACAAACTCCCAAAATAACTTCCAATCAATCTCATATAAATAGGAACTATAAGCATCTTTATACTTAACAATAATGGGAAACTCCAAGAAATGGGCATGGGCATGGAAATGGGCATGAAAGTAATGAAAATCTAGTCTTTCCTTCTCTAACTCGAAAACAATAAAAACCAACCCTGTGAAATCGGGCAGGAGATTCTCCATCAAACAACGACAAAATCATGAAGAAATACACTCACAAAGACAATTAATTGACCGTGTGTACTAAACAAATCACATGCATATAACCCAATTTCCAAAAAGATTGTTACTTTACAAAATTCTTTAGCACTCGCACAACTACGGCCAATCAAACAAATACACGCCACATTAGATGATTTCAAAAAGTGTTAGTTCATACGGTATTAGTCCTCGGCCGAAGATGCATAACATCCCTGAGAAATTCAAGCGTCAATTTAGTCTTCGGCAACGGATACTTTCCCGCATCCACAGTCCCCACATCAATAACCTTCTTCACCTTAAGCTCAATCTTCTGCTTTACACCTTCCGGCGGAAGGTGGAGCTCACCTTCCACGTGTATACAGGTTCCCGTGGAAACGACGTCACTTAGCTTGTAAACGTCGGCTTCCACAATCACCTGCAAATTCCCAGGGCAAGATCCATCATTCACCTCCAAAAATGCGAAGGCCCCCTTGCCCTGCTCCCGACCCGTTTTAACCCATCCCCCGATTCGGACCCGCTGACCCGCCAGTCCTGCTCCCATATCGGGTCTACTCAAGATTGAACGTATCAGGACACGTTGGGAGAATTCAGCCTCCTGCACGCCGGAATCGTTGATGGCCAGCTTATCCAACTGCGGCGGCGCAGAAGCGTCTGACATTTCCGTTCTCTCTTCGGTTTTGTTTGGCGGAGAAGTACGAGGGAGCTTCGTTAAAGTGCATAAAACCCTAATTAGAGCTTTTATATGGTGGATCGTGTACAAGTCGTTTGATTCCGTATTTACGAGGAATCTTGGCCCTAATATGGATGGAGGATCTCGTCGCTGATTGGTCCATAGTTTCAGTAAAACATTATTATTTATTAATTTATTTCATTCGTATTCGATGTATGCTTAGCTCATTATAAATTTATGTTATTAATATAAGACATCTTGTATAAATAAATACATAACTTTGGGGTTTTTTTTAATAAAATAATCGGAAAAAAATCAAATTTAACAAGATAACCGATGTTCAAAAGAATCACTAAAATGATCATGTAGATGACACCTTCATTTTAATGCACCATCTGCAATAACGTCTTCATTATTTAAATTTTTTTTTTATTGAAGACGTCATATAAATGACGCCTTTAATAATAATAGATATAAATTCTTTGAAGTATAATATTCTCCAAATTCATGTTAGACGTTCAAATCCATGTCAGCTCATTAATGCAGATATATTGACAAATATGTTAAGGTTTTAATGATAATAATAATATCAGTAATACAAGATTAATAAAAAATTAATATTAAGTATATGATAATATAAAGTAAAAATACTAATATTAATAATAAGAACAATAAGAAATAAATTAATATATATATTAAACTACTAATATTAATACGAAGAACATTGATATTAATGTTAATAATTTATTTCTTAATATTTAATGTAACTTTTTGTTGGGGTTCAATAATTGCCTCCGTTTTGTGATCGATCGAACATGTGGCGCTTGTGCCAGTGTCTGATTGAAAAGATTGAAGTTTCGTCATTATCCTCTACATATATTATTAAATGTCGGTAACCTGTTTAATCTTAATTTTAATGTTAACAAAATTTATTATTGTATTGCTAACAAGTTTCATCAAATGTGCAACTTATTGAAGATGTGTTTACAATTTGATTATATGCAAAGAAAGTCACCTTGCTGAAATCCGAGCATCACTGATTCTTCCGATCATATTTCATTGCTCGAATATCAAAATGACACGCTTCCAGAGCGATTGAACAGTCAATTCAAAATATTAAAAGTCGTATTTCACACCATCATAGTTGGTTCAAAGGTTGATAATGAGAAAAACTGCCTAAAAGTTCTTGCTGGAATAACAACAATATTGGAGCAGTTCTAATATTTTGGGTATATGTCCCAGATCGATTATCGAGCTTATCGATTCTTGATCATCTGGAAAGCCAAGACAAAGTGTTATAACTTTCATGTTATTTACTTTTCCCAGAAATCAGTGAATTTAGAACTATACTCAAGAGATCGCTACATATAAAACAAAACAACAAGGTACCCAACTGGACAACTTTACACTGTTATCTATGGTTAGTGAAGTTGACACAATCTACCTGGCTAAGGGACGCTCAGCTAGACCCAGCAAGATCTCAAGCTGAATTTAGAAAAATAGTCCAGAATGCGAATATGACCACTGCGGATGTCAAAAATCATCTAGAACATTCCTCAATGATTATATTTTTTTATCCAACATTTAAATCATTCTTTGGGGCCATAAATACAATACTCGGAAGAACAAAAAGAAGATTCCAAGTAGAATGAAGACGATGAGCTTCAAAGACATATTACACCGGAGAGAATAGCACACCCCACAATAGCCACCACTTACTAAGCCAAATCAAATCATTTGTGCCAACTCAGTACACTCTAATATTTGTATAAGTGAGTTTAATAGAAACTGTTGTTTGTTACTGTAAGACAAATTATCTAGACATGGTCTTTCACTTATGAGACACTGAAAAATAAACTACTTGAGATGCTAGAAGTTTTCAGTCGTAAGTGTGACCTCTATTGGAGTGAGTTTATAGAAAGAGTTATATAAATAAAATTCTTCTAGTATAATCCTCACACGCGGTGGAAGAAAGAGAAACGTATAATGATTACATCACATTCGGACTTTCAGAAATAAAATATTTGTGCACTATATTTCTGTCTTATTTTAACTTGCATAATTTTACTTTGCTTAATCAGTTACAGAGCATGTTAGTTTGAGTTTCTTCCACTTGGTTTCTTGAATCAACTCGATCTAATCTCTAGACGTAGATATTTTTTAAGAACCAGAGCTACTGCAACTCACTTACCTGGAATCAGACATGTGAACCGATCAATCATTTAATTTCAACCAGTGGGTTCAGCACAGCAGAATCGAACCCCTTAATATCGATCATCATAAAAGAATATAATTATAACAGCTATTTCGTGCTTTATAAACTGACTACTATAACGATTTTCAGTGCCATTAAACCGACTTTGTGTAAATACATCAAAACTGGCAATATTTGTGTGGAATCTTTTTCAACCGGAAGAAGAGTGTAATATAAGATTTAAAATCACAGCATTGAGTAATAGAAAAAAATTTCAGCCTATATATTTACCCCTTTGCTAAACCACTTGACACTCCGATCCTAAAAATGTTGGATATTGCCAAGTTTTTGATGTGATGAAAAAAATATTTCAACTAATTAGAGTAACTATCGGTTTAGAGCATCAACACCATTTTTGGCGCTGGTTGAAGCTCCAACCGGGCGTCAGCCCCTGCGTCAAGGTTGGTGTCCGCTTGTTGGCGCAACACTGTCGCTTTTGCATAAAACTTCTGCGATTTTTTGTTTATTTATAAGATTTAAATATTTATTTATTTAGAATATATTTTAATTATTTAATATAAAATTAAAATAATTATTAATTAAAATAAAATTAAGGGAATATTCTTATAATATTCTTCTTGGAGTAAAGTTTGAAACAGATGAGTTGGGGATATGTTTTGGTGTAAAGTTTGAAGCAGATGAGTTGGATATGTGTTTTGAAGCAGACATTACAAAATTTTGGTGCAAAATTTGTATTAAAATTAAATTTTGAGTTGGAGATGACCTTGATACAAGTGATGTATAAGTATATTAGCTTACACAACAATTGAATGGCGTCTCTATGATGTTGGAAATGACTTCAATGAGTTTCTTCAGATCAAATACCCTAATAATATTTTTATAGTCGAAAGAGAAAAAAATATAGAACGATAACACCAGAACCTATATAAATCTATTGTCTATTCACTTTTTCACAATTTTTTATTTTAGTACTAATTTGACTTCTTCATTATCCTCCCTTGACAGCATTTTGGTTAAATCTTCCATATTTTATTGGTTAAACAAGATATGATTTTCAAAAAAGAAACTATGTTTTAACTGTCTTGGTGAATTTATAAAAAAAAATTATTCAAACTTTAGATTTGAGATATGAGTATGCTCTATTGATTCATTTTCAAGAATGTCTATTGGATTTCCAATTGTATTAAATATTCTCATATCTAGAGCTGTCAATTTGAGTTTGATTCGTTAGGCTAACCAAACTTTTCATACAAAAAATAAAAAGTTGGGTTAAGGTTTTAACGACCCATTTAGATGGGTCAAAATGAGTTAACCCGTATGAGGTATGATTTGAAGTGGGTTAATCTCAGGTTAGCTCACCATTTATTTTAAAAAATGGGTTGGACATAATATTTTATCCATTATTTAGTTCACAATGGCCCAAACCTATGTACTCTTAATGCAACACCCGTCGTTGGCTCCAATGTGATTCCAATATTTATCTCACTTTCTAGTGCCTAGAGATAAATGCCATTCAAAATGGGATGAATTATGGAGTCACATCCCCCATGACTTGTAATGTTCGACTACAAATTTTTTTTTTTTTTTGCATTTACTGTTTTTTAGCATTTCTTTGTGAAATTTCACCAGTTCATTGAAGAAAATAAATAAATAAATGAAACGCAACTTTTTTTTATATAAATTAAAGGGAGAATTGCAAGTATGTGTTGTTTACATAAACTTATTACAAATGAATCTGGAAAAAAAAATTATTACCAAAAAATTCACTTAGGAAAAAAATATATTCACATAAGTCTAATTTTTTAACTATTAATTTGAAAATGTGTTTTTAGTTACCAAAATACCCTTCAGTTGAAAACATCATATACCTAATTTCAGATCTTTCTTCTCTTCCTCATCCCGTCGCCCCACACCTTAAATTTTCTGCTAAAATTTTTCGGCGAATCTCAGATCATTTTTTTCTTCATCATCTCGTCGCCCCAACCTAAAAATTATTTGCTAAAATGTTCTGTACATGAAATATGTTTGAATCGAAACATCAAAATTGTTCGTAGCATTTGGAATCTTTTTAATCGAAGAAGACATCGAAGTACTATGCACATATTTCCGGATCTAATCTGCACATTCCATCGTGTGTGTGTGCTGTGTGTATATGTGAATTATAAATTTGAATACCGATCCTAAATTATAGACAACAAAAGTATGTTGGTGTGATTTTTATTTAAAAAAAATATATCTCATGGCTTTGACTGATGCATATGGATGAAGAAGTAAGGTATGCATTGGTGTTCGTACTTGTTTGCTCATTTCCAAAATTTACATCTTGACAGCAAGATTTTGAAACGAAGAAGATGACCCAGAGAAAAAGTAATTCGTGCACGAAAATTATAAAAAAATAACTGGTGCACGAAAGTTTTAAAAAGTAACTGGTGCACGAAAATATAACATTGGTGCACGAAAATATAACATTGGTGCACGAAAATCATAAAAAGTATCTGTTGAGTGAAAATGATAAAAATTAACTAGTGCACGAAAAATTATAAAAAGTAACTTGTGCACGAAAATATAACATTGGTGCACGAAAATATAACACTGATGCATGAAAATACAACACTGGTGCACGAACTTTGTGTTAATTAACTGATGCACAAAATTTGTGAAAAATAACTGGTGCACGAAATACAATAACTGGTGGAAATTAAATGGCTCGTGAATCACTTACTTAATTGTATGGTTCATGCATTACCCACTTGCAATTATGGTTCATGCATCACATACTTTTTTCTATGTTTCGTGCAACAGTTACTGATTTTACTTATCGTGCATCAATTACTGATTTTTAATTTTCGTGCATCAGTTACTGAATTTAATTTTCGTGCATCAGTTATTGATTTTCATTTTTCTTGCATCAGTTACTGATTTAAATTTTCGTGCATCACTTAATGATTTTCAATTTTGGTGTATCAATTACTTTTATATGTTCGTGCATCAATTACTTTTATAAGTTCGTGTACCAGTTAGTTTAAATTCATGAACCAGTTACTTTTTATAAGTTTCTTGAACCAGTTATTTTTTATAACTTTCATGCATCAGTTTACTTTTCATAATGTTTGTGCACCAGTTATTTTTATATTTTTTGTGCACCAGTTAATTTTTCTCGGTTTCATCTTCTTATTTGCAATATATTTCGTGCACCAGTTACTTTTAATAATTTTCGTGCACCATTTATTTTTTATAATTTTTATGCACCAATTACTTTTTATAATTTTCGTGCACCAATTAAGTTTTTTTTGGGTCATCTTATTCGTTGCAAGTTTGAGGCTGTAAATTTGGAAATGAGCAAAGAAGCACCGACATCAATGAATCATAACTATAAAATCGCAAAGGCGACAAACAGTGTATATATGTATATATACACTTACACTATAGACACAAACACACACATATATACCAGATTTGAAAAAAAAAAATGGAACGAAGTGATGGAATGAAAAATCGAAGATATGAAGAGAAAAATCAAATGTCAGAAACCGTAACTCCCGAGAGAGATTTACGACGAGATTTGAATCACAGTGGTGAAAGGAAGACCTCGAACGAAGTGCTGAAAGGAAGAGAATGAAAATTTATGAGATTACCACATTTTCTTATTAAGGGCACTTTTGTCATTTCAATCTAAAGTATATTTAAATGATTGCAAGTTTTTTTTCCGCACTAGGATGAATAAAGTTAAAGTGTAGTGTATCGGCCTGAATTTTGCCCTAAATTAAATGGGAAAAAATCAGGCCGGTCACATATGGTGAAAAATTGTTGAACCTAGTCAGAGAAAAAAACATTAAATCACTTAGGTCCCCTTCGGACCAAAAAGACAAATGTGCCCTTATTTTTTGCCTTCATTCTCTCCCTTTTTGATTTCTCTTTCATCCTTTTGTCATTCTCTCTCATCATTTTGTGATTCTCTATCTTTCATTTCGTATTCTCTCTTACTTTTTGCATTCTCTCTCTCATTTTTGCATTATCCCTCTTTCTTTACACCAGTTATAATTACATGCACATGTTATAAAAATTATATGCAACAGTTATGATTATGATACAACAGTTATAATTACACGCACCAGTTATAATTTACATGCACCAATTATAAATACATGCACCAGTTATAATTTAAATGCACCAGTTATAATTACATGCATCAAGTGTAATTACATAATTATATGCACCGGTTATGATTTCATTCACCAGTTATAATTATGATGCACCAATTATAATTGTATGCACCTATTATAATTTACATGCACCAGGAAAATGACATGCACCAGTTATAATATACATGCACTATGTGTAATTACGATGCACTAGTTATGATTTGATGTAGCAGTTATAATTACATGCAATAGTTATAATTTGCATGCACCAGTTATAATTTGCATGCACCAGTTATAATTACATACACATGCACCCGTTATAATTACATCTACCAGTTATAATTTGCATGCACCAGTTATAATTTACATGCACCAGTTATAATTTACATGGACCAGTTATAATTACATGCACCAGTATTAATTACACGCACCAGTTATAATTACATGCACCGGTTGTAATTACATAATTACATGCACAAATTATGATTTCATGCACCAGTTATGATTATGATGCACCAGTTATAATTTACATGCACCAGTTATAATTACATGCACCAGGAATAATGGCATGCATCAATTATAATATATATGCATAAGGTGTAATTACGATTCACCAGTTATAATTTGATTCACCATTTATAATTACATGTACTAGTTATAATCACATGCACTAGTTATAATCACATGCACCAGGTGTAATTACGATGTACCAGTTACAATTACATAATTTCATGCACCAGTTATAATTTACATGCACAAGTTCTAATTTACATGCACCAGTTATGAATATGATGCAACATTTATAATTACATGCACAAGTTATAATTTGCATGCACCAGTTGTAATTACATGCACCAGTTACAATTACATGCACCATGTGTATGTAAATAATTACATGCACAAGTTATAATTATAATTATGATGCACCAGTTATAATTGTATGCACCAGTCATAATATACATGCACCAGGTGTAATTACGATGCACTAGTTATAATTTGATGCACCAGTTATAATTACATGCAACAATTATAATTACATGCAACAATTATAATTTGCATGCACTGGTTATAATTAGATGCACCATGTGTATGTAAATAATTACATGCATCAGTTATGATTTCATGCACCAGTCGGATTCTCTCTTTTACTTTTTGCATTTTCTCTCTCATTTTTGCATTATATCTCTTCTTTTACACCATTAATAATTACATGCATAAGTTATAAATTACATGCACCAGTTATGATTATGATGCAACAATTATAATTATATGCATCATTGCACCAGTTATGATTATGATGCACCAGTTATAGTTTACATGCATCAGTTATAATTAAATGCATTAGGAATAATGACATGCACCAGTTATAATATATATGCATCAGGTGTAATACGATGCACCAGTTATAATTTGATGCAGCAGTTATAATTACATGCACCAGTTATAATTACATGCACCATATGTTATAACATGCAACATGTGTAATTACGATGCACCGGTTATAATTAGATGCACCAGTTATAATTGCATAATTACATGCACCAATTATAATTACATAATTACATGCACCATTTATAATTTACATGCATCGGTTATGATTGTAAGACCCTAACGTCCCAACATGTCAATAATGCAATTATGACGTCAATTGTGTATATAAAAATTTCTTTTCTTTAAAGAGTCATTACATGCTTCACATATTCTCCATGACATAAATAATACTCAGCATGGTATGATCACTTCTACCAGTAATAAGACTCAAGGTTCACCCATTATCATCACCATTGCACCACTTTTACATTGGGGGTTCTTATAAAAATTTGGACAGAGTCTCCCAATAATTTGAGCTATCCGAAAACAAAACACATCACAAAATAACTCACAGCCAGGGAAAAACACAATACTTAAAAGAAACTGAAACCCTAAGTAAGTTCCCAGCCAGGGAAAACACCATACTAAGAAGACAGCAAAAGTGGGCTACAACACCCTTATACAGTCCATATACATGCATCCAGATGCTCACATACGAGCAATAACTAAATGAATACCAATTAAATGCATAAATAATGTATGCCTTCAACCCATACTCAAACTACACTCTAGGAAGCAGCATCGTTCAACAAGTTTGAGCTTACCATCCCAAAACGCCGTAGTACATGTCGTACATGTTCTACCTGTTTCAACAGAAACAACCCCACACAGGGTGAGCATACCAACATCCCACTACCCATATCATAACAATGCATAAAGATCATGATATCACAATTTAAGAGTATCGAAAATCTATAAGATGTACTCCCTGTGAAGTTCTGAATCTGTACAACTTCCACGCAATGTTCCTGTTTCAAGCTTACACGCTTTCATAACATCAAGTTTAGTATCGTCACTATTACTCAACCACACGATGAATTCAATACAGCAAGAATCTATTATTTATGCTCAATCATAAATAATTCCATATCAATCCAATTCTGTCTATCAATCTATCTCACCCAACACTTTCTCATACTGGTCATGCCAAAGACATCCATACCCAACTCCATATCCGGACCACTTACATTTACGTGTCCACCATACCACATATTTCAAACTCAATTCACATAATACCCAATACCCAATCCGGACAAAGTACATTTACGTGTTCCCATACCACATATATCAAACTCAATTCACATATTCGTTCCCTTATATTCAGTTATCACAATTATTCACATATATGAATACTTGAATATGAAATAATTCATATTATACCTGCTTGTACGTCACCAAGTACCTTATAATCTGTGTTTACCGTCAAGTCATCCTCTTTGTTGTCCGAGAGCTCTAGAAGGCTCTACATGAACTTAAAGGTATAAGGGTTATCTCATAACCAATATTTGATGCATAAAATATCATAATAATTCATAAGTTATGCCCATAATATCACATAATCCAACCACCCAAAAACAAAACTCAATTTAGCCAATTAACATGTTCCAAACATCCAAACCAACACCAAAGTGATTCAAACCAAGACATGAAAGAAAGGATCCATGTAGATACGAGATTCTACCCTTTAAATCCAATTCCCTTAATCCCAACATAAAGTCATTTATTTGCTTAAATTCAACTTAAACAAATTAAACATGCATTGAGTTTCAATCTAAAACTCATATGATGTCCATTCAAGCATATACATCACCACAATCTTTATTCCAAGTTATAACTCACACTACCATGTGTCTAACCCATTTATTCACACACTACACATGTTCCAAGTTAAAAGGATCTCAAACCAAAGCCAATACAATCCTAAACAATACCATGATATTGTAATACCCCCGAAATGTTATATGATTATGTGCTATGATGATGATTTATGATATGTTTAAGGGTTGTGGTGTATTTCAATTGGGGGATTATATTATGATATGATGTTATGATTTAGGGGGTATGTTGGGTGTTTTAAAGGATGTATTAATTAAATGAAGTTATAAAATATCGAGTGAGGATATTTTAATACATCGTACGAAATACCGGGACACAATTAAACACCACATGACCACCCTACCACACCACCCCCCACCCACTCGGTCACCTCACCCCTCCCCCACTTGTTCAACCCATACCCCCACTTGCCCAACCAATGCTATCACTCATTGCTTGCAATCAACTCTCCTCCACCTCCTTCTCCCTCTCTTTCTCTCCCAAAATCGATGGAGTGAGCTGTAGATAGGAGAAGGAAAGGCTTGTGATTTTGTGTGCAAAAGCTTACCAAGAAGAGGGGTAAAGTTTTAATACTCTGTTTTTCAGAGTTTTGTTTGGGTTTGGTTTTGGTGGTGATGATTCCATGCATGCTAGTATAGGTTTGGGTGAAACCTTGGTATGAATGCTTACATGGAAGTATTATGTAACTACTATGTTTGCTCGAGCATATTACATGTTTTATGTGGTAGATTTCGAGTTATGAAAGTATATGCTCGAAAATCTGGGCAAAGAGATGCATGCTCTGTTTTCTGTAAAAGTTGGATGAGGTTGAAGATTTTGATGATGTTATGATGCATGTTAGCTTAGGTTTTGTTAAACCTTTGATTTAAGTACCTACATGGAAGTTTTATGAAGTTCCTAGCATGTTTGTTTGAGCAAGTATGATGTGTTATGAAGTAGATTTGATGATGTGAAATGAGGTCCTCGAAAATCTGGAAAAAAATCCCGATTTTCAGAGTGCTCGATCGATCGAGATTCTTGTACCGATCGATCGAGCGATGCAGAAGCTTTTAAGCATGGTTTGAATTTCAGGTGCCGATCGATCGAAGGATTTTCCGATCGATCGGTGAAGCTCCTCGATCGAACGGTAAAATATTTCGATCGATCGGTCGAGGCAGAATTTGGGCACTATTTTTATGCTTTCTCGATCGATCGAGACATGGGTTCCGATCGATCGAGAGAGGCAGAATCTTGGCAAAAGTTTTTAATTGTTTTATTTTGACAATGATTCATGATATGGTATCTAATATGGTATGTTGTGGTTATGTAGAACCATCCCAGGTATCAGCACAGTCAAGGAGATAAAGTCTGTTGACTCCTCCTCCTCCTTTTGAAAAGGTACGTAAGAGGCGTACGGGCATCGGACGGTAAAACATATCTCTACATTACGACTATGCTTTTATCGCATGAGTATTTATGATGAAATGATGACGCTATAAGATGTTTGTATATTTATACGATGTTATTATGTGGTAAGATGCCACGGGGTAAGATGCCCATATGGTAAGAGGCCATACGATGTTATTATGTGGTAAGATGCCACGGGGTAAGATGCCCATATGGTAAGAGGCCATACGATGTTATTATGTGGTAAGATGCCACGGGGTAAGATGCTCATATGGTAAGAGGCCATACGAGGTTATTATGTGGTAAGATGCCACGGGGTAAGATGCCCATATGTATGAATATGAATCAGGGATAACAAAAAGAAGTTAATGAAATAACCAGCATATTTACTTAACCAAGATTGCATGCATTTACTGTAATGTTTTTATGATGTTAAGTAAGATTGTATATGCTCATGATGTGTTGTCCCTGTAGGTACACTTTTGGACTAAAGGACTAAGGGTCGGGTTGAGGCAGTGAGCTACGAGGAACACAGGAATGTATAGGATTCAAGTCATGACTAGTATCTACTCTAGGAGTAGTGTAAACCTAAATGTTGACATTCTTTTGGGAATGTAATGAATTATTTTTGAAGTTTTGTATTTTGGCCTGTAATCCTGTTAGCTCATGTAACAACCGGAACCTTAAGATGTTATTTAATGCATGATTAGTCCTTCTTATGTCACTATAACACTGTTAAGGTGGGAAGACCCCACATGGCCACATTAGTGGTATCAGAGCAGTGGTTAGATAACCCGGGAATAAGTGAAGGGTAGCCTTAGCAATAAGTTGGCTAGGTGCTTACTTTTAAACATGTTTTATATGTATGTTTAATATGAAGTAGAAGATGTTATACTAACATATTTAATTATCTAACGATGTACTTTATGAACTGCTTTTGGTATTGTTGTTAACCCTTGTGTTGCAGCATGACAACAAATGTAGAACTGGGTGACGCTGTTAGTGTAAATGCAAGTGCTGGGCGTACGAATCCACTACCCCCACCAGCCTTGGGGGAAGAGCCCTCTGAACAACAATTATTACCCGGGGAGTTGAGCTTGTCTCAGTTTTTGACGTACCGACCTCCGATGTTCGAAGGAACGGAAACCGAGAAGTGGCCGAGGAGTGGCTAGAGAGGATTTGTGGCAGCGCCTTGTGCAAAGACGGCATGGATCAGATTAGCAGAATTTCAGCTGGTTAAGAAGGCACTGATGTGGTGGAAGACCACAGTGATTGAGCAAGAGGCTCAGGGTCAGGAGATCAATTGGAAACTGTTCAGGACTCGGTTTCTGACCCGCTATTTCTCAGCTGCTGCGAGACAGGCTAAAGAGGATGAGTTTACCAACTTAAGGCAAGGTACCATGCCTGTATGAGACTATGCTCTACATTACTGTTCTTTACTCCGTTATGTGCCCCACATTGATGCGAACACCCAGGCTAAGATGAGGAATTTTATGAAAGGCTTGAGGCCTGAGCTGTATGACAGGGTCGTCACTTATGGCCCTGCCTGTTTTGACGATGCGCTTTCACGGGCTGAGCTAGCTGAATTGGGAGTTGGTGCATATTCTGATGCCGTGCCACCTCCAGTACCCCCTCAGAAATCTACTTCTGACAATTTGAAGCCCAGGGGTGATCAGTTTAAGCCTAGGGGGAACACTTCAGCGTCGAGATTCGGTGGCAAGAGGCCCGAGAATCGTTGGAAGGGGAATCGTAGGAATGACGCCCCTACGGGAAGAGGACAGCCTCAGGGAGACAGATTTGGAAGGGTTCAGTGCACTCTTTGTGGGCAACCCCATTTAGCAAAAGACTGCGTAGGATGCTATGTTTGCTCGGCAGTGTCCCAACAAGGGAAGACAGCAGAACTCTGCGGGGAGGCCTGCGGACAGAGCAGCACAGCACATACCACCTTTTGCACCGAGGCAGTATGGAGGTCAGCCCATGGGGCCACCTCAGGGGCAGGTTTACGCTTTGACGAGGGAGCAGGCTACAGCG
This sequence comes from Haberlea rhodopensis, assembly GCA_907163345.1. Taxonomy (NCBI): domain Eukaryota; kingdom Viridiplantae; phylum Streptophyta; class Magnoliopsida; order Lamiales; family Gesneriaceae; genus Haberlea; species Haberlea rhodopensis. The sequence goes on along the minus strand of CAJQUN010000022.1, from coordinate 419,118 downwards.
GCTCCGGAGGAGGTTATAGCGGGTACGTGCCTTTTATTTACGCACCCTGATTTTATATTGATAGACACATGTGCGTCACACTCTTTTGTGTCGATGAGTTTTGTGGAAATGCACCACATATGCACTTCTCCGTCCCCCATGCCTCTTATGGTCTCGACACCCGCTGGAAGAAGTTTGACTACAGATCAGATTGTTTTTGATGGCCTCATTTATTTTGAGGATAACGAGTTAAGGTCGGATTTGATTGTACTGGGAATGTCAGACTTCGATTGCATTGTGGGCATCGATGTGCTGAACAAGTATCAGACAGTTGTGGACTGTAGACAGAGGACTGTCCGGTTCAGATCTAATTTGGGAGTCCAGTGGACATTCTATGGGGATTGTTCTCGTCCAAAGATTCCGTTGATATCTGCGGTCAAAATGGCACAGTTATTGGAACGAGGCCATACATGATATCTTATCTACGCTGTTGATATCACGGAAAAGAGGAAAGAGTTAAAGGTTGAGGATGTGCCCGTAGTGGCAGAGTTTTCTGATGTTTTTCCAGAGGAGATTCCAGGATTCCCACCGACGAGAGAGGTCGAGTTTGGGATTGAGTTACTACCGGGGAAGTCTGCAATTTCTCGTGCCCCGTATAGGATGGCACCAGCGGAGCTAAGAGAGTTAAAGATTCAGTTACAAGAACTCCTTGACAAGGGCTACATACGCCCTAGCGTATCGCCCTGGGGTGCGCATGACTTATTTGTTAAGAAGAAAGATAGATCAATGCGTCTATGCATTGACTACAGGCAACTGAATAAGGCCACAGTGAAGAACAAGTATCCACTTCCGAGGATCGATGACTTGTTTGATCAGTTGCAGGGCACGAGGCTCTACAGTAAGATCGATCTGAGATCGGGGTATCATCAGATACGAGTACGAGAAGATGATGTTCAGAAGACAGCTTTCAGGACTAGATATGGGCACTATGAATTTCTAGTCATGCCTTTTGGGGTGACAAACGCCCCAGCTGTTTTCATGAGTTTGATGAACAGGGTGTTCCAGCCATTTTTGGATCAGTTCGTCATAGTCTTCATTGACGATATACTCATCTACTCCAGGACTGAAGAAGAACACGCGGAGCACTTGAGGACAGTACTCCAAATCCTCAGGGATCATCAGCTATATGCAAAGCTCAGCAAGTGCGATTTCTGGTTGAGCATCGTAGTATTCTTAGGCCATGTTATATCTAGCAGTGAGATATCTGTGGATCCCAGGAAGATTGAGGCTGTGATGGAGTGGGCTGCACCCACTTCTGTACCAGAAATACGGAGTTTTCTCGGTTTGGCAGGGTATTACCGACGTTTCGTCGAGGGTTTTTCAAAGATCGCCAAACCCCTGACACAGCTGACTCAGAAAGGAGTCCCCTTCTTTTGGTCTAAGACATGTGAGGAAAGTTTCCAAGAACTGAAACGCCGCTTGACTACAGCGCCGATGTTGGTAATTCCGTCTGAGAATAAGAGGTTTGCCTTGTATACGGATGCATCACTGCAAGGTTTGGGCTGTGTGTTGATGCAAGATAAGCACGTGGTGGCTTATGCTTCGAGGCAGTTGAAGCCTCATGAGACCAGATACCCAGTTCATGACTTGGAGCTGGCGGTTATTATCTTCGCCTTGAAGATTTGGCGGCATTATCTTTATGGTACTTCATTTACCATCTTTACGGACCATAAGAGCCTGAAGTTCTTATTCACTCAGGCAGAGTTGAATATGAGGCAAAGAAGGTGGATGGATTTACTCAAGGACTATGACTGTGAGATTGAGTACCATCCTGGTAAAGCAAACTTGATAGCAGACGCCTTAAGTCGGAAGGTGAAGAGTACTGCTGAGGATGCTGAGTGCTTGTCGGCTTTGATGACTTCTTACTGCCATCTCAGGGTGGTTAATGGACCGGATCAACCAGAACCGGTCCGGTCTGTTTCGGTTCCAAACCGGAACCGGTTGATCCGGTTATAAACCGGGATCCGATCCGGGTTTTGCCCGGATCGGATCGGTTCCACAGGTCCGGAACCGCCAATCCGGCGGTTCCGGTTCCACCGGTTCCGGTTCCGGACCGGAACCGAAATTGGTGAAAAATTTAAAAAGGGGGGGGGGGGGGGGGGGGGGGGGGGGGGGGGGGGGGGGGGGGGGGGGTTCCGTTGGCCAACGGACTGCCGTTGCCCAACGGCTTAATTAAAAAGCAAAATTTTTTTTTAAAAAAAAAAAAATTTTGCTTCTATATGTTCCTCATTTTTCCTCTTCAGTTTTTCATCTCCAACTCTCTTACTCTTACAATCCTAATCTTGATTACAATTATCTCGTTTTTCCATATTTCCACTAATACGATGTCATCTTCTTCTACTGGTCGTGGTGGTCGTGGTGGTGCCTCAAATCCACATTTATTCCAAGAAAATTATGATATTTTTGCCGAGTTTGATAATGCTTATGATGTTGAAGAAGCGGAACACGTTGCAGAACCGGCGGCCCCCCAAAATCCGGCCTTTGGTGGGTCATCCGCGACTACTGCCGCTTCGAGTCGCACGAGTAACCGTCCCAAACGAAGCAAGGTATGGGATCATTTTGACGTCGAGACAAAACCAGGTACGAACGAATCTGTTGTTATTTGTAAAATATGTAAAACCACATATAATTATAAAACAGGTGGTTCCGCTGGCGGTACCGGAACTTTTAAGAAACATCTAGTTAACAAACATAATTTTGATGATGTTACTTTACAACCATTAGGTAGAGAACCAACCCAACTTCAAATTAATCCTCAGTCTGGCACTAATTTTATCTTAACACCGAAAATGAACAAAAGATTATTCGTTCGTTTTATTGTAAGATGCGAACTTCCTTTTTTGTTTTCTGAAAAAGATGGCTTTGTTGAATTTTCTTCTGGTATCCAACCATGTTTTAGACATATTTCTAGGCATACTTTGAAAAGAAATATTGTCGATGTGTTTCTTGATTACCGTAAGACTTTAGTTGATCATCTTTCTTCTATTAACTGCAGATTAAGTTTAACTACTGATATTTGGACGAATACCGCATTACTTTCTTTTCTTGTTATTACTGGTCATTGGATTGATGATACCTGGTGTTTGCAGAAAAGAATTTTGTCACTGGATGAATTAAAATCTGCACATACTGGTTCCCAAATTGCTAAATATATTGTTAATGTTTGTAGATTTTATGGAATTGCAGATAAAATTTGTTCGATTACACTTGACAACGCTTCAAATAATAACGCGGCAATGCGTGAACTTAAAATATATTTACGACCAATGCTTAATGGTGTTTTTTTCCATGTTAGATGTGCATGCCATATAATTAATTTAGCAGTAAAAGATGGTTATGAAGATGCTGAATGTAGTAGCATAGACAAACTTAAAAATTGTTGTCAATGGATACGACAATCACGCATTAAGCGTGATTGGAAACATACGTGTGCAAGTCAGAACCTTCGGTTTACTCTTTTTCCACCGCCCATTGTAAGTCGATGGAATTCTTTGCACAAAATGTTAGAATCGATGTTACCTTATCAAGATGCTTTAACTTCTTTTTATAACTCTTATCAAATGCCTGAAAGTGATGAAAGTTATTTATTGTCTGATAAGGATTGGTTTTTTGTTAAAAATTTAACTGCTTTGTTATCAACCTTTAAAGATGCAACAGACCGTTTCTCCGGTGTTTGTAATCCTACTTCTCATTATTTTCTACCACTTGTATTTAACTTGTTTTGCAAATTTATTGAATTTAGAGATGATATTGAGTTGACGTCGTTCGTTTATCGTATGGAGGAGAAGTTTAAAAAATATTGGGAACAAATTCCACACGTGCACTGTATATCTACATTGTTAGACCCAAGTCAGGGTGTAGGATCTTTCGATACTTTCTTTGAATATTACAGTACGTTTTTGGATAAGGATGTTGACGATCAAAAGACGTCAATCATGCATTCTCTCCAAAATATGTTTGGATTGTACCATAGTGAACAGGGACAGAGCTCATCGGCGCGTGTAGTAGGAGGAGAAGAAGAAGATGCTAGTCATTCACGAAGCGGAGGGATTAATCTGTTGCGGAGCCTTGGAAGAAAGAAGCAGAGAGGAAGCGGAGTGTCATCTACCTCTTCAAATGAGTTGCAGTTCTTCCTGGGTCAAATGTTCATTACAGATGAAAATTTTGACGTACTAGAGTGGTGGAAAGCAAACGCAAGACAATATCCAGTCTTAGCCAAAATGGCTAGAGATGTATTTGCAGTCCAAACATCCAGTGTTGCATCAGAGTCGGCATTTTCAACTTGTGCTCGGCTCATTGGAGACTTTAGAGTTTCTCTACAAGCAGAATCATTGTGCATGCTTACGCTGCTAAGAGATTGGTTCGATGCCGAGAGAAGAAATAAGAGAGAAGGAGGAATCGACGAGTTCTGCAATGAAAGTTCCGAAGAAGAAGAATAATTGGCCAAGACTATACTTATAAATTATGATGAGTAATGTATTTTTGTTATGAATTTCAAATGATGTATCTTTTATGTTGTTTTCCATATTCAATAAATGATATATTTCCTTTACGATTAAAGTTGAAAAAAAAAAAAACGGGTTGGCTAAACAGGTTCCGGTTGGAACCGGTTTAACCCGGTCCAATCCGGCAAATCGGACCCGGGGTTCCGAACCGGATCGGTTCCATGGCATTTGCCATCGAACCGAAACCGGACCAATCCGGTTCAGAACCGGATTGGTCCGGTTCCACTCGAAAGGAGTCCGGGACCGGTCGGATCCGGTCCGAATCCGGTCCGATCCGGCCCATGAACACCCTGACTGCCATCTGGGCTATGATTTCAATGTAGACACGTCGCCTGTGCGAGTGTCGACCTTATTGGCAGAGCCAGACATATTTGAGGCGATCAGGAAGGCCCAGAGGTCGGATCATGAGGTTCAGAGGTGGACACCATTGGTACTTCAAGGTCAGCCATCCAAGTTCAAAGTGGCTGAGGATGATTCCTTGAGACTGGGCAACCGATGGGTAGTCCCATATACACCAGAGTTGGGTAGAGGAATATTGGAGCGAGCTCATAGTAGTCGGTTCAGTATCCACCCAGGAGGAAGGAAGATGTACAATGACCTATGCAGTCAATTCTGGTGGAGACGCATGAAGCGTGATGTGACTGCTTTTGTTAAAAGATGTTTGATCTGTCAGTAGGTAAAGGCAGAGAGGCAGAGGCCTGGTGGCGAGCTGAAGAGCTTAGAGGTACCCTAATGGAAGTGGGAGCATATCTCTATGGACTTTGTGACCCACTTGCCAAGGACGGCCTCAGGATTTGATGCGATCTGGGTGATCGTAGATAGGCTGACGAAGACGGCTCATTTCATCCCTTACAATATGTCATTCACATACTTGAAGATGGCTCAGATGTATATACGGGATGTGGTAAGATTGCATGGTATTCCAGTCTCGATAGTGTCTGACAGAGACCCGAGGTTCACTTCACATTTCTGGGAGGGTCTCTAGACAGCTTTGGGCACAGAGGTGAGACTGAGTACGACCTATCACCCTCAGACAGACGGTCAAACAGAGCGTACCATTCAGACGCTCGAGGACATGTTGAGGGCATGTATTTTGGAGTTTGATACTCCGTGGCAGGATTCAGTGCCGCTGGTGGAGTTCTCCTATAATAACAGTTATCAGGCGAGCATTCAAATGGCTCCTTTTGAAGCTCTGTATGGACGACGATGTAGGTCACCGCTGTATTGGGAGGACTTGACTAGCAAAGCGGTCGGAGGACGGGATATGATCAAGGATATGGAAGGTAAGATAAAGTTGATACGCCTGAAGATGAAAGCGACCCAAGATAGGCAAGCAGCCTATGCCAATAAGAGGCGACGACCGCTGGAATTCCAGTTAGGAGACAGGGTCTTCTTAAAGATCTCGCCCTTCAGGGGTGTGGTTCGGTTTGGTATGCGGGGAAAGTTATCTCCGAGGTATGTTGGGCCATATGAAGTTTTGCAGCGTATCGGTACTTTGGCCTACCGTTTGGCACTACCCGCCATCCCTGTCTGGCATACACGATGTTTTCCACGTTTCTATGTTACGGAAGTATGAGCCAGACCCGTCTCATGTCTTACAGCCTACTGAAGTACAGTTAGACTCAGATGTGTCCTACGTAGAACGACCTATCAGGATTCTGAATCGAGAGGATCGCAGACTACGGAGCAAAGTTATACCGATGGTCAAAGTTCAGTGGGGTCGTCGGGGTGTCGAGGAGGCTACGTGGGAGATGGAACGGCATATGGTGCAGCACTATCCGGAACTATTCTCTGGTATGTTTTATGTTTAGTTTCGATATGGTGATGCATGTAGATTTTGAGGACGAAATCTTATAAGTAGGGGAGCAATGTAATACCCCCGAAATGTTATATGATTATGTGCTATGATGATGATTTATGATATGTTTAAGGGTTGTGGTGTATTTCAATTGGGGGATTATATTATGATATGATGTTATGATTTATGGGGTATGTTGGGTGTTTTAAAGGATGTATTAATTAAATGAATTTATAAAATATCGAGTGAGGATATTTTAATACATCGTACTAAATACCGGGACACAATTAAACACCACATGACCACCCTACCCACACCACCCCCCACCCACTCGGTCACCTCACCCCTCCCCCACTTGTTCAACCCATACCCCCACTTGCCCAACCCATGCTATCACTCATTGCTTGCAATCAACTCTCCTCCACCTCCTTCTCCCTCTCTTTCTCTCCCAAAATCGATGGAGTGAGCTGCAGATAAGAGAAGGAAAGGCTTGTGATTTTGTGTGCAAAAAATACCAAGAAGAGGGGTAAAGTTTTAATACTCTGTTTTTCAGAGTTTTGTTTGGGTTTGGTTTTGGTGGTGATGATTCCATGCATGCTAGTATAGGTTTGGGTGAAACCTTGGTATGAATGCTTACATGGAAGTATTATGTAACTACTAGTATGTTTGCTCGAGCATATTACATGTTTTATGTGGTAGATTTCTAGTTATGAAAGTATATGCTCGAAAATCTAGGCAAAGATATGCATGCTCTGTTTTCTGTAAAAGTTGGATGAGGTTGAAGATTTTGATGATGTTATGATGCATGTTAGCTTAGGTTTTGTTAAACTTTTGATTTAAGTACCTACATGGAAGTTTTATGAAGTTCCTAGCATGTTTGTTTGAGCAAGTATTATGTGTTATGAAGTAGATTTGATGATGTGAAATAAGGTCCTCGAAAATCTGGAAAAAAATCCCGATTTTCAGAGTGCTCGATCGATCGAGATTCTTGTACCGATCGATCGAGCGAGGCAGAAGCTTTTAAGCATGGTTTGAATTTCAGGTGCCGATCGATCGAAGGATTTTCCGATCGATCGGTGAAGCTCCTCGATCGATCGGTAAAATATTTCGATCGATCGGTCGAGGCAGAAGTTGGACACTATTTTTATGCTTTCTCGATCGATCGAGACATGGGTTCCGATCGATCGAGAGAGGCAGAATCTTGGCAAAAGTTTTTAATTGTTTGACAATGATTCATGATATGGTATCTAATATGGTATGTTGTGGTTACGTAGAACCATCCCAGGTACCAGCACAGTCAAGGAGATAAAGTCTGTTGACTCCTCCTCCTTTTGAAAAGGTACGTAAGAGGCGTACGGGCATCGGACGGTAAAATATATCTCTACATTACGACTATGCTTTTATCGCATGAGTATTTATGATGAAATGATGACGCTATAAGATGTTTGTATATTTATACGATGTTATTATGTGGTAAGATGCCACGGGGTAAGATGTTCATATGGTAAGAGGCCATACGATGTTATTATGTGGTAAGATGCCACGGGGTAAGATGCCCATATGGTAAGAGGCCATACGATGTTATTATGTGGTAAGATGCCACGGGGTAAGATGCCCATATGGTAAGAGGCCATACGAGGTTATTATGTGGTAAGATGTCACAGGGTAAGATGCCCATATGTATGAATATGAATCAGGGACAACAAAAAGAAGTTAATGAAATAACTAGCATATTTACTTAACCAAGATTGCATGCATTTACTGTAATGTTTTTATGATGTTAAGTAAGATTGTATATGCTCATGATGTGTTGTCCCTGTAGGAAGACTTTTGGACTAAAGGACTAAGGGTCGGGTTGAGGCAGTGAGCTACGAGGAACACATGAATGTATAGGATTCAAGTCATGACTAGTATCTACTCTATAAGTAGTGTAAACCTAAATGTTGACATTCTTTTGGGAATGTAATGAATTATTTTTGAAGTTTTGTATTTTGGCATGTAATCCTGTTAGCTCATGTAACAACTGGAACCTTAAGATGTTATTTAATGCATGATTAGTCCTTCTTATGTCACTATAAAACTGTTAAGGTGGGAAGACCCCACAGATATAATTCCAAAAAAGTAGGCTTTCATACTAAACATTTAGTATAGCTTTTGGCCACACTTGAACTTCACTTAAGCATATTAACAAACACCTTATAAGCAAGTTCTTCAAGGTAAAATCAGCCCCTATAAACAACCAAGACAACCCCAAAAATCAAGTCATAGACACCCCCACAAACTCAATACATAGCATCAAGTTTCTGACTCCAAAACAAATCAAAATCCAACCAAAACAACAAGATTTTCGAACCATAGTAGCGTTACATTATTGAACCCAATAGCAACCAATATTTGTACCCATATCAACATGAATTTTCGAAATAACAGCAACATATTTTTTTTTGAAAATCCTCACAGCAAGATTTTGATCCAAAACTGGTAGAAATTCGAACCAAAGAAACAAGAGAATCATTTAGCACCAACATACATTCCAAACACACACAGAAATGTACACTCCCCTTCACTTGGCCGACCACTAACACATGCACGGAATACGCACAAAACACACAGGGAACGCAGCAAAACATGCACAAATTTTCCTTCCCCACACTCAACTCCAATAAAGATTTGAAATCATCAAAAACTCTAGCCCACAAGGTATAAATTAAAAAAAAAACTAAAATCGAAATCTTCCCTACCAGACAGAACCATTCGGCCGCACTAAACCCTTCCCAGAGGCAATAAAATGTCGCCCAATGCCAAAACAATCCAAGGAAAGATAAATTAAATAACAAGGAAGAGAAATCACTCACCAACCTTGATGAAATCTTTGATTTCGTTCGGTTTTCTCAGCAACAAAGGGGACTCGGTTTAAGGGGGAAGAAATCGCATGAAGGGGGAAATGAAAGCAATCGGGTTTAGTGTGTGGAATAGGAGAACTATGTGTTTTTTTTTATTCCAACTCTATTTTAAATTCTATACTACTCAATTCTATCTCTTCCCTTTAATTAATTATTTAATAAAATCTCAAATCATAATAATCAATTTTATTTGCAAGAAACCCTCTAACTTTAATCTACATCACATGTTCAAACCCGAAATCATTTATCCCAACTCCGGTCCAAAGCCCGATGCCCAAGAATTAAATCCCGACATATCATATAAACATAATATTAAATCCAATAAATAATTATCAATTATTCTGGGTATCACAATGATTATGATGCAACAATTATAATTACATGTACCAGTTGTAATTACATGCACAAGTTATAATATCATGCACTTGCTATAATATCGTGGAAAATTAAAATTTTCATGCACCAGTTATTTTTTAAATTGTGCCAATCGTAAATCTCGTTTTTTTAAAAAAAGTTAATGGCAAAAGGAGGAGAGAGAATGCAAAAAGTAGGTTTCAAAAAGAGTAGAGAGAAATGAAAAAGTATGAGAGAGAATGCAAAAGGTAAGAGAGAGAATGCAAAAAGTAAGTGTATTTAGGAAATGAAAAAAGACATTTTTGAAAAAATGTTTGGAAAATGGACTTATGTGAAAAAATATTTATCCACCATGTATTTATTTGTACACTTTTTAAAAAATGGATATTTATATGAAAAAGTTGTTTGGTAAAAGTCTATGTTGCACGGATACGGGTACGCGGATACGTGGATACGCAGATACGGGTACGATTACACGGGATTTTCGAAATTTGTAGGATACGATACGTCCGGATACGGCAAATTATATTAATTTATATATATATAAATATATAATTAATAATATTTGTAAGAAATCAAGTTTCAAGCATATAATCAACATTAAACACATTAGAAATCAGAATAAAGTTGCAAACTCACCAACTTCACGACCAATGGTAAAATATTAATCCAGGACATCTAAAAAATTTCAAACATATAATCGACATAAACACATTAAAGTGGTTAGGAAATAGGGATCTAGTTAAATAATTTAATTTTAATTACAGTTTCAACCCTATTTTTTAAAAAAATTCAGAAAGTTCCCGTATCTAACCCGTGTCGGATACGGTCAGCGGCGTATCTTGATCGTATCCGAACGTATCTTAAATAACTTATTTTTTGTCCCCAGATACGCCACGTGGCGTATCCGATACGTATCGGTGCCGTATCCGCGCTTATCCGTATCCTAGAAGTATCCGATACTTGACCATGAAATTTTTTGAAGTATCGGTGCAACATTCGTAAGAGTACTTAAACGTAAATTTTCCTGTTTTTTAAAAGGGAAAATTTCAGGTCGGTACCAGATGGTAAAAGTTTTTTTCGGCCCAATCCACCAAAATATTTTGTTTTCGACTATGTCCATTTTAAGTTAAAATTACAAAATTATCCCTCACTATCTTCTTCCTCACGTCTGTTCGGGTAGCAGAGCTCCGTCGCAGTACTGTTGCCCCCTCTTCGCAATTGTTCTTTCGCGTTTGTGCGTGTTCTCACTAGCAGGGTTTCTTGGGCCTAATCTCGATGACGCTTGGTGGTGATGGCTGCGCTCTTCCATTTTTCTTTCCAATATTGCATGTTCAGCAGAGAGCTCCACAGATGATGAGGAAGGGAAGCAAGAATGCTTCTTCGGTGGTTGTTGTGGTGGTCCTAGTGGTTGGTTGTTGTGGTGGTTTTGTGGGCTCTAATCTTAATTATCAAATCCAGAATCAACACCATGCCTGTGAATTATTGAATGATTAGAAAAATAATAATGTCGTGGTGCTATGTAAGGAACTGAAGGAGAAATTTTTGAATCTCAAATTAATAATTACCTTGAATGCCACAAATACAAAATTAAGCATACATGTGTACTGAAACCCTCATTACCAAAATGTTTTTTTGTTAAATACAGTACATGAGTCTACCGATACATGTAATTTACATGCACCGATAGACTAAGTTTTTGGTTAAAGACAGTACATGGGTCTATAGGTGCATGTAAATGACATGCACCGATAGACTCAGACAATGTATGTAAATTACATGCATCGATAAACTCATGATACATGCGAATTACATGTATCGATAGACTCGGGTGGTGCAAGTTCTTGGGAATAGTAACTTTATTTAATTTCATCTTATTATTATATTAGTTTGTTACATCTTGTAGAAGACAAATTTAAATGCTGCAAGTCTACATGATTCTACTATATTATAAGGTTTATTTATTTATCTTTTTTTCCTATTGTTAAGTGGAAAGTTCATGCAATTATATATAGACAAATATATCCACAATTATATAGACAAATATATCAACAATTTGACTGGGTTTATTATTGTAGACATTCATAATACTAGTAGGATGAATCTTCTAAAGCATATTTCCCAACGTGAATTAATTTTTTTTATCGCTTACATAATTGTATCTTTTTGGATAAAGATAGTATCTGAGTCTATCGATACATGTAATTTACATGCACCGATAGACTCAAGCGGTGCATGTGAGTTAGACTCGGGCGGTGCATGTAACTCACATGCACCGCTGGGTAATTTCTGGTAATATATGAGTCTAGGGTGCATATGATTTACATGCACCGCTAGACACAAACGATTTAACAGTAGTTTGTATCGGTGCATGCACCAATGGTTTCATTTAATCAGTCGGTGACTCGGTGTATGTAATATACATACACCTATAGAATCAACTGCTTCATATAATTACATGCACCAGCTGATTTAACAAGGTGATTAACATAAATAAATTACTGAAACATGGTTTAACATTAAAATAAAATGTTTTAATATAAAACATTCTTGAATAAATCTGACTAGAAGTCAGTAACAAACAATACAAAAACAAAAAGTTCTATTTAAGGAACAAAGCACAAAAAAATGATTCGAGACAAACATTTTCCAGTAAGCTAATTTTAAAAAGTGCATACTTTACATCTTCAAAATCGTTGATCATCTCTCAACTCTCCCGGAAAACAAATTACCTATAAAATAAATTAGACGATGGAAATTGGAGAAACTTAACAGTTGGAGAGCTTCAAGGAGCTTGTATGCTCTTCGTCGGTCCAACTTTTGAGTTACATGCACCACAAGAATCTAGCAATGCATGTAATTTACATACACCAGCTAGAAAACTACATGCACCGATAGACACAAAGTGGTGCATGCATATTATATTTGCATGCATTGCTTGAGACACATGCACCGCATGAGTCTATCGCTGCATGTAATTTACATGCATCGATAGACACAAACGACACACTAAAATATCATGTTTATTTCATTCATCTATACAACTTCTAATCTCTATCACTTTTACCATTCTCCATCTGTTACACCACATCCTCCTCATCCCTCACCTCCTCCTCGGTCACCTACTCAATCACATCCACCTTCACCCCTCCAACATGCACCCACATATTCTACTTCATGGACAAAGACGAGATGTAAAATGCAGATAACTTATTTGGAAGAAATTTTCAAGAATGTGGATTTAGTTGGAAAATGTTTTGAAAAGTGTCACCCGTATGTAATTTTCTCAAATTAAATTATATTTCGTGGGCTGGCCCATTTTGGCGCACTGGGCTAAAGAAGCACTTATTTCAAAAGTTTATAATACTGGCCAATGTTTAAACAATCCAACCCATTTAAACTCATCACCACTTAAAACCTTAAGCCCTAGAGACCTTCCGTTTCAGCACCATCTCGGCGGCGGAAAGAACCCTCGAGGCATCTCGGCGGTTCAGAGAATACCACCATGGGTAGGTTTTGCTAAGATTTCTTATCAATCATTGATTTATCTGGATAATTTTCGATTGATTGCTGTTAATTTGGCAAAATTTTGCAGGTAAGGTACACGGATCACTTGCGCGTGCAGGAAAGGTGAGAGGGCAGACGCCGAAGGTTGCGAAGCAGGACAAGAAGAAGAAGCCCCGCGGCCGTGCTCACAAGCGCATGCAGTATAACCGCCGCTTTGTCACCGCCGGTAACCTAATTTTCCATCGTTTTTCTTTTGTTTTTTTGAATTTTTCTATTCCTACACTCTTTCCATATGATTTAGTTTAGCTTGTTGGAAACCAATCAAAACAAATTTCACCGTTTCCTTGTTTCGGTGTTTGCTTCCAATTTTTTTAGTTGACTTGCTTGAAAATATTTCGTTGAAGCTGTTTATGCTTAGGTGACCCTGTTTGAGCTTGTGGATATTAAGTAATAGGTAAAATTTCATTTTCAGTACTATAAGTAACTATTAGTTTTAGTTTTTAAACTATTAATCCAAAATCAATGTTACTCCTCTTTGTAACAATATTGTAAATTTTCTGTAAATTTTTTCCCAAGTTAGTATAATTGGTGCAAGTGATGAAAATTGATTGCTCGAATATAATTTACTTAACTGAAATTGACACTTCCAACAATTTCATGTTAAAGTTTAAGGCTACAATTTATAATCAATAAAATAATTGTCCATGTGGCTGAGAGCCCTCACAGCCCAGGCACAACGACGCAATTATCAGGGGCATGCTCTACATATGAGCTAATAGCCCGTTGTTCAGCCTCCAGTGTATGAAGTTTTTGGCATTTGTAGGCAGAGATTTTATTTGTTTGGTCAATATTTTTCATCAATCACTTTTAGCTATTCGTGGAAAATGTTCTTGATTAGGGAGAAAAATAAAAAAATTGTTCTTTTCACTAAATTGATTGATTACTGGAGAAGATTATGACCAAATTCATTACTTTAGTATGACTAGATGATAGATGGTGATGCATTTTTTCGGTTATAGATTGCTTTTTTATGGACAAAATATGAAGCTTTGTTGATGATAGTGTGACATCGAATTTGTTGTTTGTTCTTCTTTGAACTGTTTGCAGTTGTTGGCTTTGGTAAGAAGAGAGGTCCAAACTCATCAGAGAAGTAGAATAGAGGTCATAGTTGTGTGGTTGCTTTGGCTGAACAAGATTTTGGAACTGGATTAATTGTTCTTTCTCATGCCACAGTATTGTTAAAACTCTGGGATTTCAACTTGTCCGCCTTTCTATTTTGCTTCTTACTTTGTTGAAATTGAACATCCTTATTACTGTATTAAATATACTATTAGCCTCAACTGTGAGTGGTTTCTTGGATAGAGCATTTGTTTTGTTTTTATTTATATTAATACCATAGTTATCAAAGGCGCTAGGCATCAAAAGGCGATGAATCATGGCCTGGCTCAAAGTGCTAAGCGTCGGGCGAAGCGTGGCCTAATAGACGTCAGAAGTTGAGAAAAAATAAATTTTAATATTTAGATATTAATATTTTTTTCCAAAATGCCAAACTATATATCTAAAAAGCTGCTCATATTGTAATGTTTCATTTCTAATACAAAAATTTACTACACAAGAGAGATTTAATAAAAATGAATGTCATTCAATATTAAATCAGAATTATTAAAAAAAAAAGAAGCAATAAATTAAATATGCTTGATTGAGTTAGAGTTCATTTTATTCTTAAAATATTTTTATTCTATTTTCAAAATATATTTTGTTTTACGTTAATTCTTATAATTTATTAATACCTATTTATAAAATTAAAAAAAGTAATTATAATTAAATTTTACATTTGATATAATTAATAATGCATATGACTTGTTAATATCCTAATATAAAATAGAGGAAATTACACGTAAGTATTACTTTTCAAAACTTGTTTCAACTAAATCTAGCAAAATATTTTTTTTTCAACTAAATACATTTTGTAAGAATCTTCTTTCAACTAAGTCCATTTTTATAAAACCCTAATCTAATTAGTCCTTTGATATTTCTAAAACACCCTTGTTCTAAAAACCAATTTATAACAGTTGAATTATATGTTCCTCGTCGTGAGAGTTGGTGATTGTCGCATGTTCTGGGAAATCAGCAATGGTAGTTAGGCGACGAGTATGGAGCGGTGGCGCTGTTGTGATGAGGCGGCGGCGACTCCTTTTCATTTTGCCAAATGTCATTCTTCTCCAACCACGGAAAACCGACGTTTTGTTTCAATTTTATTTGCTGTTTTATGGTATTTTTGGATTTACGTAACATTGAACTTTTATTTCAATTTTAGTGCAGATTATGTGTTTGCTAAAATGTCTCTTTAGGTAAACAATTTTTTTTATAGCAAATTTGGAAAAGATAAACAACATATCATCTCATTCGAAAAGTTTTGATTTATTTTTTTTCCACTTTCATTTGTTTATGTATAATATACCAAGTAAAAAGTAGACTCTAAAATTCCATTTTCATTTGTTACATATTGTTTTCATTGCTAAACTTTCAGACATCATGTCACTACATTAGTGGAATGTCCTATAATAACATAAACGACGTGTATATTAAATTCCTGACAATATATCAGTGGGGTAACACAATCTTATCTTCTCAAATCAAAGTTGAAGAACTAACAATTTTAAACAAGCAAACAACACATAGAGATGCATGTAAATTACATGCACCGGTAGACTCAAAATTTGCATTGTTTCTCAAATTAGTATCATTTACTCTTTTGTACAAGCGTGGAGATAGTATAAGGTCCTTTCAGGTCTTCATCACCAGTATATTGTATCTTTAATTTGTTATAAGATCAACAAGCAAGCAACATATAAAGGTGCATGTAAATTACATGCGCCCCTAGTTTACCGGTGCATATAAATTATATGCATTGATTATCTATATATTTGAGCAGTAGTCAATGCATGCATATATAATATATATTTGAGCAGTAATCAATGCATGCATTTTGATATTTATGAATAAATATAAATTGCGTGTCAGCTTTATACATATAAAACAAAGAAATATATAATTTTATACTTCATATATATGAAATTAAGTAAAACAATAGTCCTTCCATGTTTCAAATACAATAATATAATTTTAAGAGATGCACTTATAGTCTGCCGGTGCATGTAAATTACATGTATCGGTAGACTCAAAATTTTACCGGTGCATGTAATTTACATGCACCGGTAGACTCAAAATTTGCATTGTTTCTCAAATTAGTATCATTTACTCTTTTGTACAAGCGCGGAGAGAGTATAAGGTCCTTTTAGGTCTTCATCACCATTATATTGTATCTTTAATTTGTTATAAGATCAACAAGCAAGCAACATATAACGGTGCATGTAAATTACATGCGCCCCTAGTTTACCGGTGCATGTAATTACATGCACCGCTAGTCTACCGGTGCATGTAATTTACATGCACCGATAGTAGGGCTGCTTACCGGGCCGGGTCAAACCGGACCCGGCCCGGATTCGGACCGTTAAGTCCGGTCCGAAATCGGAACCGGACTTAACGGTTCCGGTTCGCCCCGGAACCGGTTAGAAACCGGTCCGGGGCGGTCCCGAAGAAGCAAACCGGTAGGATCGCCGGTTCCGGTCCTACCAGTCCGGTTTCGGTTCCGAAACCGGAACCGGTAGATTTAAAAAAATAATAATATTAATAATAAAATAATAATAAAAGAAGAAGGCAACGTTAACATTGTTAACTCCATTTTATAATTCATATCAAATGCCTGATAGCGATGAAAGTATTTATTTGACTAATGAGGATTGGGAATTTGTTGAAAATTGTGTATCATTGTTAGGTACTTTCAAAGAAGCGACGGAACGTTTCTCTGGTGTTACTTATCCAACTTCCGTTTATTTCCTTCCTTTAGTATTTAACATGTTTGATAAATTTATAGAATTTAGAGATGACTATGACTTGCATGCTTTTGTTAGTGCAATGGAAACTAAATTTACAAAGTATTGGGAACAAATCTCACCCGTGCACTGCATCGCAACATTGCTAGATCCTAGTCAATGTTTAACTTCATTTGAGATATTTTTTGAATATTATGCTAAATTTTTGGGGAAGGTCGTTGACGATCAAAAGACGTCTACAATGCAATCTCTCCAAAATATGTTTCAATTGTATTATAATCAACAGGCAAGTGAATCATCGCAACAAAGGCCTGTTGAAGAACAACCCCAAGCTCAATCTAAAGGTGGGGGCATCAATTTGCTTAGAATGCTGGGCAGGAAAAAACTTAAGGGAAAAGGACCTTCTACTAGCACGTCGACTGAGTTGCAAATTTATCTGAATTATCAATTTCTAACCGAAGACAACTTCGACGTCTTACAATGGTGGAAGTCCAATGCAGCACAATTCCCTATCTTAGCCAAAATGGCTAGAGACGTGTATGCTGTACAAGCTTCAAGCGTCGCTTCTGAATCGGCATTCTCAACATGCGGCCGTATTATTGGAGACTACAGAAGTAGTCTATCAGCTGATTCGTTATGCATGCTCACGTTACTTAAAGATTGGTTTGAAGCAGAATGCAAAAATAGAAGAGATGGGACGGTTGACGAATTCGTAAATCATTATGACGAGCAAGAAGAAGAGAACGCCAAAACAATACTTATCAATTACGAAGACTGCTAAGTACTAAATTGTAATATTTTTTTATTTAGATTTTCAATTGTCATGTCTTTACAATTATTTGTATGCTGATGCGAAAATTCCCTTACCGCAAGCGCACGGTAGTCAGATGGATGCTAGAAGTATTTAAACACATAGACATGTTTAAATAACCCATAAAAATTGTTAAATTTCTAAACCCTTTAAAAGTCCGTGTGCATCAGATACGGAAAGTCTCCAAAATTACCAAAATTCCATTGGCGTAATTACGCCTCCGAAGTGGCATAATTACGCCTGTCGATGTGTCACAAAATTGGCTTCCCGCGTGGTAGGCGTAATTACGCCGCCAAAGTGGCGTAGTTACGCCACTTAAATTCGCAAAAGCCGTAGCTTAGGCGTAGCTACGCCTGAATGGGGCGTCTTTACTCTTCATTCAAAAAAAAAAAAAAGGAAAATCCGATAAGGATCCGAACCAAACCGGAACCGGTTCGATCCGGTTCCTTAACGGACCGGACCGGTTCCGCCCAGGTTCCGGACCGGACCGGTTCCGCCCAGGTTCCGGACCGGACCGGTTCCAACCGGTAAGCAGCCCTAACCGATAGTCTACCGGTGCATGTAAATTACATGCATCGGTAGACTCAACATTTGCATTGGTTATCAAATTATATAATAAATAAGTATCATATAGTAAGTGTTAAAGACGATCACAAATAACACTTAAAATTAAGACATGTTTGTGTAATATATTATCATTTGAAAAATAATAGAATTTTGTTATGAGATTATGCAATAATTTATCATATAGTATATATTCATCCATAATAAAAATTTAATTTCTAAGTAATATATTGTATCTTTAATTGTTATAAGATCAATTGTAAAAATTATAAAATGAAAAATTAATTCACATTTTTTTGATTTGATCATTGTTATTTAGTAATTAGATAAAAAAAATCGTATATTAGTGCATCTCCGCCTATCGGTGCATGTAAATTACATGCATCGATAGATTTTAGCAAGTCGGTGCATGTGAATTACATGCACCGCTGAGTCTATTTTGGTGCATGTAAATTACATGCACCTATAGACTTATACTATATTTAACCAAAAAACATAGCCTTTTATATATAATTTTGAATATGTAACATTTTTCCTCGTTAATTTTTTTTAATTAATAGCAAACTGAAATAGAAGGCTCGAGATGTGAAATAACAAACTGAATAAGAAAGCAACACATAAGTATAAAGAAGCATGTAAGTTACATGCACCAATGAGTATCGGTGCATGTGAATTACATGCACCGATAGACTCATGAACTGTCGGTGCATGTAAATTACATGCACCACTGAGTCTATCGGTGCATGTAAATTACATGCACCGATGGACTCATGAACTGTCGGTGCATGTAAATTACATGCACCAATGGTTTCAATATCATTACATTCTCAAAATTTTCATTCAAACAATTGATCGAACATCTCAAATACATTATAATTTTGAGTTTTACATTAAAAATATACAAACAATCATTACAATAAAATTGAAACTCATAATAAATATAAAATTTTCATTCAAATGTTTGATCGAACAATTCAAAATATGTTATACTTTTACGTTTCACATTAAAAATCTACGTACAGACATTACAAAAAAATTGAAATTCATAAGAAATATAAAACAAAATCAACACAATCGGTAAATAGATGATAAATAGAAGAATGCGATGATTTTGTCTTCTTGCACAACCTTTTTGTTTTCGTTTCACCAGTGCGCGCAGCTCCGACGCCATGGGAGGAGCGACAAATTCCGACGACGGCGTTGGTGGTTGGGACATGTGGCTGATGTGAGGGTTGGGGACTAGGGTTTTGATGTTGAAGGATTTGATCCAAGGAAGACAGAAGACTATTTTGGTCATTTTGACCAAAATTGGACCTAGTTGAAAGAAATTTTTTTTGGGTGACTGGGCCGAAAAATCTTTTACCAAATAGTACCGGCCCGATTTTCCCTATAAAATATAGGGTTTAGGCTTTAAAATTGGCTTTGGGCTTATTGAAAATATGATTTGGGCTTATAATTTTTAAAGTAATTTGAGTTCAATCCTATCAACACTCTTTATTTCCATCAAAAGCCATCATCTGAGGCTTAAGCCCCAGACACCTAGGCGCTGAATAAGCTCGGCCCCTCTCACGCATCAGAGGCGCCACACTCTGGCCTGACGTGGCTTCTCGTCTAGGCGAGGGCTTTTTACAACCATGATTAATACATGAACATGAAGAAAGTTCCATGATTTTTATACGAGGAACAATTTCATTGATAAATCTAAATCATACAGTCGAAGGATTATACATTATTCGTGCAAATGTTTTGAGGAATAAGATGACATTGGTGTTCGTACTCTCGACGTAATCATGCTAATATAAGTTGCCAACCAAACCAATAATGAACTAAAAAAAGTTTTTTGAAATCTATTTCATCCAACAATTTCCTTTTCAAGATTCCATTTTACTCATCAAGAAACATGTCAAGTGGCAAATAAACGACATTATGACACATTTGAGCAAGCTTGATTTTACCTGAACACTTCCTCTGAAGTGAGATCAAAATGCCAACATTTCATAGTAAGTGTAATACCTATTTCATACATAACAATCCATTTTCTTTTCCATGAATGCTGTAGTTACTCAAATGACATAAAATTTCACATAAATGAAGGAGCAAAATTTACCTGATCTCATTCCATGGGCTCCTAATTATCTGGTCAAAACTAAAATGGGAAAATTACGGGCCGATACACTTTCGTAAAACATAATCTATCCTAGTCTAGCGAAAAAACATTAGTTGATATAAGTCCATTCTTGGTTGAAATGACAATAATAACCCCATGTGGTCCAGGTGGTCCAAGTGGTCCACGCGGTCCAACCAATCTTTAATAAATTTGCATTCTTAGCCCCTAGAAAATGTTTAAAGAACAAATATGCCACAATATACTATTCATCATCGTTTTCATCGTAATATTTACCAAACAGAAACATTATATGAACATGAGATCCATCAGTTTTTGTCATCTCGAGATAATCCCAAGAGCATACTTTTGCAAAGGACTCACAGTTTATATAGCGTTCGTCTAATTATAATTCAAAACCCGATTTGAAGATCATGTTAAAAATAAATAAAAGGCCTAACATGCTTCTGTATTACAATAAAAATTTTAACAAACTGAAAAATACCATTTTGACCATAACGGCACCGGGTGAGGTGGGTCGCAACTTCCACCAGTCGAACACTTACTGCCTCCAGACTGTTTTACGAATGACTCCTCACCATCCAACATCAGCTCACGGGCGAGGCTAGTCTGCCAGTTATCCGACTCCTTCAGAAACCGCACAACACAGCCCTAATTCGTTTCCTACCTTAGGGCGTAAGGTATAATCAAGATATAAAAAAGATTTAAAGAAATATGGGAGATAGCTGGGCAAAAGCCTTATTTTTATTCTGGAATACTTATAACATCTATTACATTAAAACGTCTCCTTTTGGGAGGAGACGGACTTGTTTAGCCTCTCATATATATGAGGCTTGACTAAAGAACACATAAACTTGCAACAAACAGATTAATATTACAGACACTTATGAAATTAAAGAAAGAAAAGAAATATTACCAAGCTAAGAAAGCTGAACCTTGGAGACTGCAATATTTATTTTCAGAAAACTATGGAGAATTTTCGATGTCCTTAGCTTCCTGAATGCCTTGATATTTATAGAAGTCTGGAGGTGGATGTGGAATCCGGACTTCAATTCTTGTTTATAATCAGACGTCATTGCATGCGTCTTCTCTCTTGTTTGGTATCTTGTGGTCCCTTCGACTTTCGGCCGAAGAGCGGTCCTACCATTTTGTTTTCTTTTGCAAATGGTAGTGGTTCTCGTCAGAGTCACATGACTCTTGTCTCCCCGTGGTCCCTAGAAATTTGGTTTTTGCAGTCCGCGTGGGAATCTTCCATGTTTGCCAGGTCCTGCTTTGTCCTCTTTCTTTTGGTCCCTTTTGATAGGGAATCTTTTCCCAAACAGTGGCTCTTTCTGTTCTGGGCAGCTCGGGCAGATGTAGTCTTGCCATCTTCCCATATGAGCCATGTTGCAGAACTTCCGGCTAGTTTCTTTAGTTGCCGGAATCTTGTTTTCCCATAATATTTGCCTCTTCTTTTCAAAGATGTCCTCGGCAAATTTTGTAGTATGGCTTCTCATGGCGTTCACCATGAATGACCTGTTTGCTGTTTTTTGGAAAATTTTGAACGGATACTTGACTTTGTCCATCTCAGTGAGACAGACCCATAAACCCCATGCTCTTCTGGTAGTGATATCGTCCTCTGTGAGCGGGGAAACTAATGTTGTTCCTTCGGGCGGTGGTTTAATTTGATCCATCGCCTTCCAGTTAGGCCTCTGTAACTTTACAAAATGAAAGCTAGGGTGAAGGCGTTTCCTGTGATTTCTGGGGCTGCAGTTATGAATTTCAGCTACAAAACATCTCATCGTCCCAGTGTATGATGAGTCATACACTCCTTCATAGATCCAGTCCGGTAATTTTGTGATTTCCGGAAAACTTGATGCTGTGGTAAGGACTGAGGCTAGGCAACCAAAATCAAACCACTCACGAACACTTTCTGGTTTGACACCAGGATGCATCCACATTATTGGGTATTTTCCTGACCAGTCTGCTGTAATTTTTCCAGGAATTATACCCATTCTTGTACAAAGTTTCTCCCATGATCTTTGATAATCCTGCAAAGGGGAAGTTGGGGAAACAATATTCTCGTTAGTATTAACCTTAGATTTGCCCGCCGATGGCCTAAGATTAATCTCTCCTTCTTTAACCCCTGAGGTACTGGGTTGGCTTGATTATTCAGATATCCCTGTTACATTGGAATCAATTTTTTCTTCTGTATCTTCCCCGAAAGGATCAATACTAGGACCTGTAGTGGCGGTACTATCCTCCACACCGATTGATGAGTCCGGCTCTCTGAAACACGACTTTAGCTTCACTGCTTAAGCATCCCGTCGGAGGGGAATATAAAGACTGTCTCATAAACAGGTGTGGGCCTGCATGGTAGCCTTCATAGTCTGTTGAACCTTCGTGAAATCCAGTTCCTGTACTTGACCCGCAACCTGAGAATTAATCACCAGGCCATTGATCTTCTTGTCTAGCTCCTCCAGATTTTCTCGGAGGTGCTTTGATCTCGTGATGATGGAATTAGCTTCACTCGCTTCCATCTCTCGTCAAAAAATCTGCAAGAATATTTTTATCAAATTTTACAATGACAATATCATAATCATAATATTGGCATTCAGCTTGCCATCTTAACAGTCTAGCCTTTTCTGGTTTTGATTCAATTTTATTTTTTAAAAAGGCTTTGACATTCGTATTATCTATTTTTAAGATAAATTTCTTTGCAAGTAGGAAAAGTGGTCATTTCTTAAAAGCCTTACGAACAACAAAGAACTCCTTCTCGTTGATGTGCCATCTGATAGCTTCGTTGTTATCAAATAGCTCACTGCAATATCTGCATGGCACTTCTCCTTCTAGTGTATTTTTCATGAGAACTGCAGCCCACCAATGATCACTGGCATCTGTGTATAATACCAGTTCATCTTCGTTGTTTAGTATTGCAAGCTTTGGTAGTTGTCTGCAAACCTCCTTTAGCTGTTTGACAGCTTGTCTGTGATCTTCATTCCACTCAAACTTAACATCTTTTTTGAGTAGTGGACTGAACACCTTCCTGTGGTTTGCTAGATTGTTGATAAACATCCCGGCAAAATTAACAACTCCTAAAAAACTCTGAAGTTGTTTTAAATCCTTGAGGTCATCCGGATATCCTTGTACTTTTTCAACAATATGATTTTGCAGGATAATTCCAGATTCGTCGATCTCGACTCCAAGGAACTCGATTTGTCTTGTAGCAATTACTGCTTTCTTTTCGGAAAGCACTAATCCTTCCTTGTAACAAACGTCTGAAAAGATTTCCAGATGTTTAAGATGTTCTTTCATGTTTTTTGACGCTATGAGGATGTCGTCAATATAAACGAACATGGAGCTGAAGTAATCCTTGAACAAATTATCCATCTTTCTTTGATACATCTGGGGAGCATTTGCCAATCCCATTGGCATAACATTCCATATATAATGTCCTTGTGGTGTGGAGAATGATGTAAACTTTCTGCTTGCTTCCTCCATTTTAATCTGGTAAAACCCAGATTTGCAATCGAATTTAGAAAACACTTTGGCATTCTTGATGCTATTACCCAATGTTCTCTGCTTGGGATAAAATATCAATCGAACTCCAAGATTTCGTTGATCCCTTTATAGTTGATCACCAATCTCGGCTTTCTTCGTTTAATTTCTCCATGATTCCTTACAAGAAATCCTGGGCTGCTGTGTGGAGAAATACATGCTGAGATTAACTTAAGGTCAATATGCTCCTTAAGTATGATCTGCATATCCTTCTGATCTTCCTGGTTCATGGGGATCGGCCTGTACCTAACAAACTCATTTTCTTTTCCAGTTTTCACCTTCAAAGTAGCTCTGAGCTCATTTTTGTTCCACCACGCTAGTGGATCCTCGTTGCAGTTCCTACGAATCTTCCTTTTTACATCCTCTAAAGTGATTCACTCTTCCACGGTAGTTTCAGGTTGTGGAACTTCTTCTCGTAACGCATTTTTCAGTAGCAACAGGGTTTCTGGAGTTACTCTTCCTGCTCTCTGAAAGACATGATATTAACCCAGTCAAAAGTTTGCGAATCCCTTTCACTAGGACCTTGTTGTCGGAACTGAAGAATTGCCTCATCAAATTTTCGCTGATCTTTCATCTTTGGGTGTCGAAGTTTTCCTTTATCACCACGCTTGTTGCGAAAATGAATGGGGAATTTTCTGTGAAACGCCTCCCGTAATCGTTGTACCATAATCTTATGATCACACAGAGTTGTGAAAATAAGTCTTCTTGTTTCATTCTCTTGAGTGAATGTCTTGACGTCTGTAGGAAATTGTTTCCTAACAGCATATCCGCACATGTATCATGGAAATATATAGGTCGAGTTTTGACTTTGTACCATGGGGTACCGCATGCTCCTCCGATAATTATTTCCGCTCCCCGGACTCCTTCATTAAGAATAAGGATCCGTTTGGAAAAATCTCTTCCGGCAATGGCTGGTAATTTCTCACCAACTTCTTTGGGTAAGATTTCTCGCATGGCAGTGCATATTCCAGCTACTGGGTCAATATAGGCTGCAAAATATTCTGCCCGGTACTTCTCATATAACATCCCAACGGAGATGTATATTGAGAATGGACTGGTGGTCATCGAATTCGATATCTTTTTCCGTCGACCGTGAATTCCATTCCATCTTGCAATCTTTCTCAAGGTTTATGTTCCTCGAGAAATTCAATCCCCAGAATAAGCTGTTCTGGGATTCGTCCGGCAATTCCTTCAATTGTGAGATCAATTTCACCAATTTGAAGGTTTCCTTAAAATTTGCCAAATGTAGGTTGTTGCAAATAATATAGGACATCGCAGGGGAAGATATTGTTCTTCTCGGTGATGTCAAAAACTATCTGCACTTCTCTCCAGCCTTCTGGGCATTTCAGTTTTCCTATTGTTTGGAATACATCAGGAACTTTCTGAATTCTGCTTGAGGCTGCCTTCTGTTTCTCCCCTGGATAGTTGCTGGTTAACCTATCATGTTGGAAAGACATCCTTCTTGGCTTGATCATGAGGCTCCTGCTTCTGTTCAGAACAGGTTGATCTTGTATCCTCATGTCGATATCTCATATTGTCAGAGTATCAATGATGTCCGGCAATACTGCTTTGGCGAAGTCTTTGAAGATTCTGGGGACTTCGATGAATTCATTTCTCAAGAATACATCGGAATGATGAGTACTCGAGAGTGCGTATGACACCTTGTAGGTGATCGAGTAAGGCATGTTCCCTTCTTTTATCAAATCTTCTCTTTTAAAATCTTGATGAAGAGTGAGAACTTTGTTGAAGTCTCGATCTCCTAAATTGTATGCAATCCTCGGATAGATGTTGAAGGCCATCTTTCCTGCATACAGATTTCATGCCACTGCTCCCAAACAAGAATCTTTGAGGTTCGGGATTCTCTTGTCAAAGATCGTCAGGTTGAGGGGCGAATCAATTCCTTCCTTGAATGTTGCTTTAATGATAACTCTTTTGGCTCCGATATGAATCCATGAGAGTGTATTAGCAACCTCTCTTTTGACCTTATTTCTCTGTAGGGGATTAACTGCATCTCAATTTGGTTTCCCGTGAATTCCATTGGAATCACAAATTCACCTGTTGTTACCCTATGGATAATCTGATGCTTCCTGCTACGAAGACCAATCATATCCATGGCTTTTTCTATTGCTCCAATTGTAAATCCATCATACATCTGAAGTTTTGGCTCTTCTTTCATGATCCTCACAAGGGTTTTATGAGAAACAGCAGTATGCGAGAAAACCCCCGACGGCTCTTCTCTAATCACGTGCTGAAGGAATTCTCCTTCACTCTGATTCTGAGCTAGATTCACCTCCATGCTCAGAATAGATCTCTTCTTCGTATATGCTTACATCTGAGGGAATATCCTCAAATTGATACACCTGCACCAAATCCTGAAAATAGACAGCATCCTCAAATTCCTTGGTATGCTCGAACTGTCTTAATCCCCGGCTTTGGTTTTCTGGACAATCTGTAGAGATATGTCCTCTTGTTCCGCATGTCCAGCAGTTACAATCTCTGAAACTCTCATTTGCACGAGTAGGTGTGCGTCTGAAAGTTCTCTTTGTTGGTGTTCTGCTAGAACTTGCTTGGTTAGAACCTGTTGACGATATTCTACTCCTTGTTGGTCCTGATCTTTGTCCCGATCTGTAGCTTCGGGCTTTCTGCTTTGACCAGAACTTTCTAGGTCTCCATGAAGACCTACTTCTTCTTGAACTACCTCTTCGGGCATATGGATGACTTCTGTGCTTCTTCATCTTTCGCCTTTGTGGGTAGTTCCCAATGATTGTAGGGATATCATTTCCCGTACAACAAAGAAGAGCCATTTTGTTGATTCCTCTGAGCTTCTTGAAATTTTTCTGGAGCTTTGCTTGATAGCACCACTCCGCCAGTTTTACTTTGAGAAATGACATTCTCCTGGACACCGTCTTGATTGCATGCGGTGTATACTCCTGGATAAGCATTTCTCTCCATGGGCTCGGAATTTTGGCAAAGAACAGCTCTGCTGCATCCTTTTCCGATATCTTCGACTTCCATCGATACTCTGTAAAGAGTTTGATGTATTCGTCTACATAGCAGATGTCATGTAGTTCCAGGCTAATTATAGTTTTTTTCTGTATTTCTTAGCCTTTTCTTCCTCCATTCCTTCGAGTAGCTTATTCCGATGAAACAGATTTTGAAGAATCTCACCATCTTGTCCACGATCTCTTTTAGGGACTCTCCGGCTAAAACTTCTTCCTTGGTTCCTGGGTCTCTAAGATCCCAGGCAATCTTGACTGATCCTTCCAGACTTATTTTTAGAAGTAAAATGAATCCTTCTTTGCTTAAGTCAAGTGTTCCTGCTGCTATTCTCATTGCTGAAGCCCATTCATCAATGATAATTTCTCTGTTTTTGAAATCCAAAATATCCATGTTGAGCATAAGTCCATATGGATGGATTGGATCTAGCTGCGATTTCCCATAGGGCGTCTGATGAATATCTGGCCTTCGGGAACGGTTCCTTGTTCCAACTGGGGGATCCAAAGTTGCTGAAATGAAATCTTCCCTATGTGGCATACTTTGATCTCCTTCGGGTGGATTGTGTGACCCGAAACTCTCTTGTGGTGGAGGTCTTTGTACAAGCTCTCCTGTCTTGATTTCTACGAGATTTAATCCCGCAAATGAATCAGCAAGATCTCGTAGATCTTCCAGGTTGATCTTTCCATTACTTTGTGGGAAGTATGGGCTCTCCTCGTAGGACTGCAATCATTTTTTCAGTCTCAGTCAAAGGCCTTTGGGCCTCCTCTGCTTTCCCCTTTTGGTGTAAAAAGAGTTCTGTTCCGTAAGATGGTGGCAACCATCATCCGTTCATTCTTCCTGTCGGACTTGGCCTTGACTCCAATTCCTTCACTCGGGATTGAACATCTTGAAGGTTTTCAAGAATCTCCTTCTGATATTTAATCATAATATCCAACTGACCTTGAATCTGATGGACCTGGGCAGGGACATGGTATTGAAGGTAACCATAGCGCTGCACTGTCTTCTGGATTTCTCTAAGATCTTGGGATATCTTAGAAGAATCTGGCTCGATTTCTCGAAAGGTTGGTTCTCCCATCCTAATCATCTGGTCCAGACCCTGTTGGATCATTGGTGGCTGGAACCACATCTTCATGTTCAGGATGATCGTCGTCCTGAAGTTCTGCTAACTCGAACTGTAGTTTGAGGTTCACTTGATGGAGCCTCTTCGCCATCCTTTCGAGTTTCTCGTAATTGGTTATACCGGGTGTGTCTAATAAACCTGTTCCTCGTAAAAGTTTCCACTTATGGCTGAAACGTTGAGCTTCTGCCATATGCTTTTGATTTAGTTTTTTCAATTTCTGGAAATACCACCTGTAAGCATGACACTTCGAACATTCGTTCGGGTCCATGAATTTCTTGAATCGTCTCCTAGGTTACAAATTAATATTCAAGATATTATCATAGTATTTCCAGAATAAACCAAGGCTCTGATACCATTTTGTGCCAAGGATCGCAAAAAACGGGGACTTGTAAAAAGATGAAGTTAAATGTTGCTTTTTTTATAAATATAAGGATATAAAAGATAATTAAATATTATATATGGACTTCTTTGTAATTTAAACAAAAGCCTAAAGGATAGAATGCAATATATCAAACTATTGAGGGGTAAAAGAGTAATCATAAAATACCAAGATTTGAAAATTTGAAAAGTGGACCTATTTCAACAAAATTGTTTCCAATTTGGCTTTTTATACACTAAGATTTTTTCCCAAGACTTAAGTAGATTTTGTGTCACCAAAGTGGACTTTCATGTAATTTCCCCAACTAAAATTAGCTGCCCAAACATTCAAAAATCAACTGCTGCAGAAAAGACCCAGAAAAATTTGACGACCAAGTCGACCACCAAAGCCCATAAAAGGTATCACTTAACAGTCACTAGCCTATAGGTTAGTTGGCACCTATTTGTAACATAAAGACTCAAGTTCGAGTCCTCCTTTAATACTCCTCTCCTCATATAGTGTAGGATTGTGTAAAAAAGAAAATCATAAAAGGTACCAGCATCTGCGAGAAACACAATGGGTTTTAGGCAAGCCAAATCTGTGTCGTGTGTTGATTGTTGCCTTGTAAAAGGCGTGATAAAAAATAAGGGAAAATTCTCCATAATTTCTTGGTTAATTTTGTGGAGTTAAAGACAACTTTTGTATGTAATAAATAAAGATTAAATTTTTAAAAAAAATTATATTTATATATTTAAAAAATTATGATGCCTACATCATGATCGAATTTACCTGCTTTGCCGTGTAGACTCTGATTGCACATCAGAAAGCTACCAACTTTGAACTTTCCCCATTTTCTCGAATAATAAATTCAACATTGCCCGAATCATCAACGCGTTTAAGCAGACCCCATAAACCAAATATTCGAAATACCCTATCTTTCTTCCTCCGAACTTAGAAGCGATCA
This sequence comes from Haberlea rhodopensis, assembly GCA_907163345.1. Classification (NCBI taxonomy): domain Eukaryota; kingdom Viridiplantae; phylum Streptophyta; class Magnoliopsida; order Lamiales; family Gesneriaceae; genus Haberlea; species Haberlea rhodopensis. Next base: position 389,640 of record CAJQUN010000022.1, on the reverse strand, counting down.
ATTGTCTGAACAGATTATTCTGAGGTACTGTTTTGATTTTTTGTTTTAGTCGATAAAGTTTTGATTTTTTTTCCATATTTGTTTGAGGAAATTTGTAACGAATGCTGGAGTCTGGAACTGGATTTTTATGTCGTTATTCTTGATGGTTGATTATTATCTTGCGGTTTTGACAGCATTATTTGAAGAGGAGGAGTTGTGATTGGCGCGGATTTGTTTGATCAAATTAAATCTAAGATGTTCTCCCGGATTTTAGGCAAACCTAAGCAAGAGACAAGTGCTCTGACCACTATTGACAAATTAAACGAGGTATAGTTGTTTGCTTGTAATATCAAATAATTATTTTTGATCTGTTCTTGTAAAAGAGATTTTGTTAGTTAATCATGCTGAGGTTAAATTTTTCTGTCATGACTCATGAACGTGAAGTTTGCTTGGAGAAAATAATAGGATGTATTTCTTTGACGATCTGGATCTTAATTGAACTTTTGTTCTTGTTGATATTCTGTGAACATTTCTTCTAGAGGAAAGAGGGCCTGTGGATGATTTAATTCATATGTTTGATTGCCTAATAAGTTTAAAATTGTTCCTTGAATACTGCGGATTGATAAACGTCCCTATGTGATTCCTTTAACTTTACAAATCACACTTCTGTATTTTGGTTGATGGATTGTGTTTCTTGTGTATGAAAGGAGCTTTTTCTTCACGCCAACAACCTTTTAGAAACTATAGAATTAAATTCTTCTTTAATTTGTTGAAAATGTCTATTTGGATTGGGGATTAGCCTACCCTTACTGAAATTCAGTTATCTAAAGTCTGTACCAAAATTTTGAAAATTTATATGGCATGTTGGTGGGGAATGGATTTAGTATAATACCCAGTCAGCTGTCACAAAGCGAAGTGGCCAAGAATTAAGTTAAATTTAAGAGTAACATAAGACTTCTAAAGTTCACGACAATATATTGTTATTGTCTAATGTGTCTCTTTAGTTCACTGCCCCCGGGCATTTGAAGGGTAAACATCGGTTCTGTGGAGTGGTTCATGTTTGTGTATTTCATTACTTTATGTGCTCAAAACTAACAGTAAGAGTATGATAGTATTTCTTGATTGAGAATTAAATATGATCTGAAAATAAATATGACGCCTTTGTATTGTCACCAGATTTTTTTATGAGTTTGATGATTGTTATCTGCCTGTTTCTATATTGTGAAATATATCCTTTCCTTTTCCTAGACTCTTGAGATGCTTGAGAAGAAGGAAAACGTGCTACAAAAGAAGGCTTCTGCAGAAGTTGAGAAGGCCAGAAACTATACAAAAGCAAAGAACAAGAGAGGTATGATAATGTTTACGGGCATTCCTCTTAACCCTAAAATTCATCTCTTTTACACTTTTTTCTTTGTAGAAAATGGTTCCGTTTCTAGTTTGTGGTTTCTTTATCTGAATTCTTGTGTCGTGTGTAGCAGCAAATTAATGGTTCATCTTGCACGTAGTCCTAGTTTTTGTAGTTTCTCACTTGATTTCCCATATTTCTACATGTATGAATCTCATTGGTTCACTGTCCCCTTCATAAATAGTGGTAAAGGGAAGTATCTTTAGTTCATTTTTATGGGTGTAACTTGTTCTCGTGTTTGCCGGAACAGATTCTGCCTTATTTTATTCCTGATTCTTCTTTTTAAGTTGGTGTAAAAATTTTCACAAGGATTCTCCAACTGACCTGTGTTTTCAAAACATATTAATACAGCGGCTATACAGTGTTTGAAGAGGAAGAAACTCTATGAAGAACAGATTGGGCAACTTGCAAATTTCGAATTACGAATCCATGACCAGGTGTACTTGATGTTTATTGAATGTTTTGAATAGCATTGCATTGTCATCTGATGAATTTCTTCTTACACTACTTGCTTTGTTGCCCTGTTTAAATTCTTTGTAGATGATATTGTTAGAAGGTGCAAAAGCTACTACTGATACTGTAGATGCCTTGAGAAGTGGAGCAGCTGCAATGAAAGCAATGCAGAAAGCAACGTAAGTAAACCGGCCAAACTAACTAGTGTGTCCTGAAGTCTTTGAAGTTCTCACAAGCACTTGATTTATTTAGTTCGCAGTGCCACTTGTTTTGTTGCTAGCAATTGTTATGTAAAATTTTTATTTCCACACAGGAATATTGACGACGTGGACAAAACGATGGACCAGATAAATGAACAGACGGAGAACATGAAGCTTATACAGGAAGCTCTGGCAACACCTGTCGGTGCAGCAGCTGAGTTTGACGAGGTTCTGGCTGATTTCTCAGTACCAAAGTTTATCTACATGTGTAACGATTCTCTAATGCATCGATTTAAATATATTCGGCTAATGCAGGATGAACTGGAGGCGGAACTAGAAGAATTAGAGAGTGCTGAGTTGGAGGAACAGCTTCTCCAGCCTGCAACCACGGCCCCTGCTGCTCCAGTGCAGGTTCCATCAGGCAGAGTACCTTCTCGCCCTGTTCCTCAGAAACGGACAGAGGAGGAAGAAGAACTTGCTGCTTTGCAAGCAGAAATGGCGCTCTAAATTAGTCGGTTTTCTTGGTTGGATCGATGATTTAGTGTAATTTTTAGGGAGGTGATCTACCACTAACTGATAGTACAGTGTAAACATTGGGATTTCGGACTTGGTTGAACAATGGTTCCTTTTTTTTAATAATTTAATGTAAAATATGTGTATTTAATCTGTTACAATGGGTCTTTTGCAAAGAATAAATTCGCATAATAAAACTCGAAACTGACCATGGATATAAAATTAAACAATAACTATTTACTTCATATCTTAAATTTATTGGGTGATTGCTCACAAATTACAAATATGAGAATTGAGAAAGAAAAGAGAATGAGGGTGTGACACTTCTGTTGCAGCAAGTATAAATTCATGTACACGCAGATATCTCTTCACATGGACCATCTATCTATGTAAGTGTACTAATTTAACTTGAAAATATATTCAGATTGTTGTAATGGAATAGTTCAACAGGCGTAGAAGCAGCTAACTAGTGGCCGTGTTGGGTTTGTGGCCCAATTGTTAAGCCTCCAAATATTTAAGTCTATTAAGGCTTTAACCTTAATTAACCTACCCTAATCTCCTTGTTATAACCCCCCATTTTGTCTGATTTGGTTTAGCCGCAATCAACCATCGTGAACCTCATTACATACGCCTTCTTCTCCTCCTTCTTTGTCCATTTGCTTTTGTGCTTTGGTTGGAGGACTCTGTGTCCTGTCCTTTCTCGGTGGGGGTTGAGGCTGGTGTCGTGCGTTCTGTGCGTGGGAGTGGTTCTGTCCAGTTGATGGCAGATTGAGGTTCCTGTCCTTTGCTGTGTGCGACGCTCAGGCAGTGGTCGCGCTGTAGAGTGGTGTTGCTGGCCGTGTGGTTTGGGGATTGTTTTCTGTTTCAGTAGCTTTGTGCTTAGCTTTGTGCTGTGAGTTGACAGATTGTGGGGTGTGGTGTCTTTACCAAGTGGTCTTTACCTTGGATTCTCTCCATGACGTAAAATTGGAATAACAGCATATCTGAGCCGGAATCTATATCCTTTTTTGATATTAGTATTATATTCGTATATTGTGTATTTGTATTTGTTTTGCAGGTACACATGGCGATGCCAAGACGGATACCCTCCTAACTGTGGTATCAGAGCGGCTATCCGCGCCTGGTGGGTGAACAACGACGCTAGGGCAGCGGCTGTTTGGCGGTTCAGATTCTGCGCCAGTTCGGCTTTTCGGTGGAAAAACCCCATAGCGTTGGCCTCTGGGTTGTAAGTGATTGGCTTGAACCCTAAAACTTTTACTGCTTTGTTGAGCGTCTAGGTCTTAGGTTCTGAGGCTTGTTTGCTGTAGAAAACTAGGAATTTGTGTGATTTTGTGTTTTTCAGTGTGGCTCACTGAAATTATAAAATTGTCTAAAAACTTTCAGTTTTTTCGTTATCTGTGCCTGTTTTGTGTGGTCCTGCTTCTGCTGCTTACTTTGTGTAATTTGTTAGCCTGTGATTTAGTATGCGTTATTTTGCTCTTGTGCAATAGCTTCTATTTCTGGCTATAACATGGAACCCTTCAATGGAAAATCAGATTTTTCTATTTGGCAACAGAAAATGAAAGGAATTTTAATTCAACAGAAAGTGTTTAAGGCGATAGGTGGTAATAGGGGTGGTTATCGGATCAAACCGATCCGGTCCGGACCGGAACCGGCCGGTTCCGGGCCCGTTATGGGCGGAACCAGTCCGATCCAGTAAGGAACCGGATCGGATCCGATTCCGGTTCCACCGGTTCCGGGTTGGACCGGTTCCAAACCGGAACCGGATTTTTCTTTTCTTTTTTTTTCTTTTTTAAAAAAAGGAAAAAATGAAAGGATTTATCGAATTTTTTTTTTTTTTAAAATGGATCCGGTTCCGGTTCAATCCGGAACCGGATCCGTTTGGTCCGGAACCGGTAAGATACCGGATCCGAAACGGTAGAACCGATCCGGTCCGGTATCAAACCGGTTCAGGACCGGTTCGGGACCAGTTAGTCCGGTTCCGGTTTTGGACCGGGTCCGGATCGACCCGGTCCGATAAGCACCCCTAGGTGGTAATTATGCTGATGATATTACCCCTGCTAAGAAAGCTGAAGATGATGAATTTGCTTACTCTTCCATAATCTTGAATCTATCTGACTCTGTGCTTAGAAAGTGTGGTAAACTTAATTCTGCAAAACTTCTTTGGGAAAAATTAGAAGAGCTTTATACGGAAACCTCTTTGCCTAGTAAATTGTTTTTACTTGAAAAAATTTTCAGATTCAAGCTTGACTTGAACAAAGATGTTGATGAGAATCTTGATGTGTTTACTAAATTGATCAAGATATTAAGTTAACTGAAGATAGGAATATTGATGATTATACTCCTATTGTGCTTTTAAATGCTATTCCTGAGACTTATAGTGATGTCAAATCTGCTATTAAGTATGGTAGAGATTCTATTACGCTTGACACTGTGATTAATGGTCTTAAGAGTAAAGAACTAGATTTAAAAGTTAACAAAGGTAGTAAGCAAAATTCAGATGAAGTTATGCATGTTAGAGGTAGGTCTCAACATATGTATAACAAGACTAGGTCGTCTAGGCCTAAGAACAGAAAGTGCTTTAACTGTGGTGATCCTAATCACTTTAAAGACTCTCCTAAAAAGAAAAACCAGAAACAAAATGATAACAACCAATCTTATGAACAAGTGAATCATGCTTCCTCATCCGGTGAAAACTCGGATCATATCTTTATGGTGACTGATTTATGTGATGCTGTGAATTCTGTGCATTCATCTACTGTGTGTGAAAATGAATGGCTAATTGATTCTGGTTACTCTTATCACATGTCACCCTTTAGAAATTTGTTTTCTAATTATAAAGAAGTTGAAAATGGTTCTGTTTCTATGGCTGATGAGAAACTTTGTAAAGTTGCTGGCATTGGCGATGTTTATTTGAAATTTGATTCTGGTTATTCTATGACTCTAAAAGATGTGAGACATGTTCCTGCTTTGTGCAATAATTTGATGTCTTGTGCTGCTTTAGAATCTGATGGTCTTGAGGGTAGATTGGGAAATGGAGTTTGAAAATCTTAAAGGGTTCTTTGGTAGTTTTCAAAGCTGAAAAGAAAAGAAATCTTTATGTTTGCAAAACAGAATCTGTATATGATAATGTGAATTCTGTGACTGATGACTTGACTGATCTGTGGCAAAGAAGATTAGGTCATATGAGTGCTAAAGGTCTAGAGATTTTGCATAAAAAAGGTTGTTTTGGTAAAGACAAGTTGTCTTGCATGCCTTTCTGTGATTCTTGTGTTTATGGCAAACAACAAAGAGTTAAATTCCCAGTTTCCCCTTCCCCTAATGTGACTAAGAGTTCTGTGATTCTTGAGTACTTGCATGCTGATGTGTGGGGTCCCTCTAGTGTTCCTACACAAGGTGGTCATAGATACTTCCTATCTGTGATTGATGACTTTTCAAGAAAAAGTATGGGTTTTTCTAATGAAAAATAAATCAGATGCTTTTGAAAAGTTTCAAAATTGGAAGATTTTGATTGAGAACCAAACTGGTAAAAAGATTAAGAAACTCAGGACTGATAATGGCTTGGAGTTCTGTAGTTCTGTGTTTGACAATTTGTGCAATGAATCTGGGATTCAAAGGCACAAGACTGTTCCTTATACCCCTCAGCAAAATGGTGTTGCTGAGAGGATGAATAGGACTCTCCTTGAGAAAGTTAGAAGTATGCTTGCATCTTCTGGCCTCTCAAAGAAGTTTTGGGGTGAAGCTGTTGTGACAGCTGCTACTTGATCAATAGATCTCCTTCTGTGCCTTTAAATGGTTTGCGTCCTGAATCTGTTTTTGTTGGTAAAGAACTTGATTTTTCTAATCTTAAAGTATTTGGTTGCTCTGCTTTTGTGCATAGGAAAGGTGATAAACTTGAACCTAGGTCTACTAAGTGTGTCTTCCTAGGTTATCCCGAGGGAGTTAAGGGATATAGACTATGGCTAAGAAGTGAACCTGGTTTTAAAAGTATTATAAGTAGGGATGTAATTTTCAATGAGTCTGAAATGCCTTGCTTGCTTCCTTCGGTGCCTGTTGATGAGTCTGAGTCCAGTGCTACTCCTAGCAAGGTGGAGCATTTGTCTGGTGTGCTTCCTGTTAATGATAACAATGTGCCTTTTGCTGAAAATCATGTGAACTTGCCTGTTAATGAACCTGAGATTCATGAAATGCCTGAAAATCATGATATTGTTGTTGAACATTAACATGTTGTGCATGATGAATTGGTTGCTAATGAACAAGAAGATTTGCATGATTATCAATTGACCAGAGATAGGGCTATGAGAAACATAAGACAACCTGCTAAGCTAAGTGATTTTGACCTTGCTTCTTATGTGTTCAATGTGTTTGAATCAATTGATAACTGTGACCCTAAAACCTACAATGAAGTTTTGAAATCCAAAAATGCTAATGACTGGCTGTGTGCTATGAAAGAGGAAATGCATTCTTTGATTGTGAATCATACTTGGATTCTTGTTCCTAAACCTGTTAATTGGTCTGTTGTTGATTGCAAATGGTTGTTTAAGGTTAAGAATGAAAATGATCTGTTAGGTTCAAAGCTAGGCTTGTAGCTAAAGGTTTTACTCTAAAAGAAGGTGTAGATTTCACTGATGCTAAGCCTGTTAATGTGCCATTAGTTGCTCACTTTGTGTTGAGTAAAGATCAATGTCCTAAATCTGATTTTGACTTTGATTCTATGAAGAATGTGCCATATTCAAATGATATAAGATATGTTATGTATTTGATGGTTAGTACTTGGCATGCTATATGTTCTGCTGTTAGTTGCTTAAGTAGGTATGTGTCTAACCCAGACATGGTGCATTGGAATGCTGTTAAATAGCTGTTGTCTGTAGTTGTTAAACTCAAAGGTTATGTGTTTAATCATGCTGATATGTGTACTAAGTGTTTGTCCCTTAGTAAGTTTCAATCATATTTAAAAATTTTAAAATTTGATACTTGTTATTGATGCATGCTTAGTCCATTGGTTAGTGTTTTATAACCTGATGTGTGCTCGTTATAAAACTGTTACCCTGGTTACTTTCCCACTTTAACTTGCTGTGTGCTTGTTATTGTTTTTTCTTGTCTTTACTTTGTGTTTTGACAGGAACTTGGTCCACACAATTACTTTGTGTATTGTGGGGACCATAAGGCGATGATGATGTCTGCTTGTGTGTTTTCCCTACGTCTGAAGAGAAACCGGTATTGGGCCAAGGTGGAGATTTGTTGGGTTTGTGGCCCAATTGTTAAGCCTCCAAATATTTAAGCCCATTAAGGCTTTAACCTTAATTAACCTACCTTAATCTCCTTGTTATAACCCCCCATTTTGTAGCCGCAATCAACCATCGTGAACCTCATTACATACGCCTTCTTCTCCTCCTTCTTTGTCCATTTGCTTTTGTGCTTTGGTTGGAGGACTCTGTGTCCTGTCCTTTCTCGGTGGGGGTTGAGGCTGGTGTCGTGCGTTCTGTGCGTGGGAGTGGTTCTGTCCAGTTGATGGCAGATTGAGGTTCCCGTCCTTTGCTGTGTGCGACGCTCAGGTAGTGGTCGGGCTGTAGAGTGGTGTTGCTGGCCATGTGGTTTGGGGATTTTTTTCTGTTTCAGTAGCTTTGTGCTGTGAGTTGACAGATTGTGGAGTGTGGTGTCTTTACCAAGTGGTCTTTACCTTGGATTCTCTCCGTGACGTAGAATTGGAATAACAACAGATCTGAGCCGGAATCTATATCCTTTTTTGATATTAGTATTATATTCGTATATTGTGTATTTGTATTTGTTTTGCAGGTACACATGATGATGCCAAGACGGATACCCTCCTAACAGGCCGTATACTGGGATATGGAGTCATGGACACAAGTCTTGTTCATGCTTGCTGGAGCAAGTTCCATACGTTACATGCCTACTCCAACCAAAATTTAAAATTGTCGTCAGATTAGATTTTTTTTTTTGGGATAATTGCATTCACACCCCCTAAACTTTGACCTATTTACAGAAAGCTCTCATCGACTTTAGAAAATTACAGAGACCTCCCTCCAGACATAACACCGTCAAAAACAATTAACAATGCGTGAAATGAAGTTTTTGCCCTCTTGTATATTTAATATAAAATTATCAAACATTACAGATACACCCCTTATACTATATCTAATATAAAATTATCAAAACATTACATATACACCCTCTCTAGTATATTATATACGTATATGGTAGTTTGTTTTCAAAATTTAGATTTTTATCCCGTTCCTCAAATTATTAATCATATATTATTTTAAATCATTTTTTGAAAGTACGATGATTATATATTATCAAGTTCGGAATTTTTGGCTGACCAATATTTATTGACGTCAATTTCGAAAATGACAATCGAACATAATATTTTTTAATTTGACTTTCAATTCGATTTAATTCAAAATATTACACAATGTTGTTATTTCTAACAAAAGTTTTTAAATGATATATATTGATTTTTATGGTATATATTGATATTTTCCAAGATTGAATAAAAATGATAAAATTATTAGGAAAATATAAAAGATTTGAGTAAGTAATAATTATATTTGAAATAAACAATTCGAAAAATAAAATAATAGTTATATTACGATCACACCCCCTATAAAATATCATAATTACAAAGACACATCATCTAAAAATTTAGGTCAAAATGGTGGTCAAAGTTGATCAGAGGTAATTTGGGGTTTCCAATAAAAATTAGGGGAGGTTTTTGTAACGGCCGTTATCTTTACTAACGGCAGGGAAGATCTCTGTAATTTTCCAAAATCGATGGGAATTTTCTGTAAATATACCAAAGTCGATGGGGTGTAGATGTAATTATCCTTTTTTTGGATGATATTGTAGTTAACTCCGTCGGTGATATGCATAGATGTCTGTCTTAAGCTAGGATAAAGGAGGATGAGGGTAACGGTACGCCTGTGATAACCAACTGAAAAAATTAGACACATCTAATATCATGAACCATAATACGACGATACTGTAGTTGCATGCACAATTGTGGCAGGATACGTATGTTTTGGAGTGTGGTGCACCACAAAACAAGGCCCGCGCCACCCACCCACCCCATGTAATAGGTGGGGTTATACCTATGTAGCATAGGCCCCAATATCATTGTCTTTCTTTGATGGGGCATCTATGTGGGACCCGATTCGGGCACAAAATATATAATCCCTTATCTGGCACCACATTCCCTACTATATAAAAATATAGATATATTTGTAGGGTATTACTTTAAAACAATCCATACATAATAATTAATCATATTACGTTAGCGGAAGTGTTCAAACAATTAAATATATTTCGTTAGCGGAAGCGTTCATAATATCTATTAACAAAATACAATCCCGACAAACTCATTTTAATGATCTGATACTTAACCAAAGAAGAAACTACTATCAGTACTTGATAAGCCAATATTTCCATTTTCCTTATTATCCCCTGATCCTGGATCCCGTTCTCCTGTATCTGGAACTCATGATAAATAACAAAAAGAAAACAGAGGTTAAGTCTTTAAGGACTTAGTGAGGGAATAACAATAGCTTTTCATGTATATAATAACAAATAATGCAATCTGTCGATATGATATGTCATGTAACAAGAGATAACACTGCGATCAAATAATATTTCAATGAAACGATGACGTTTACGACTTGAGAAGAAATATCGTGAGCTAAAGAGGTGGCTCCCACCCGACATTAAGGTGTAACACTTTTCCCCACGTATCCGGATCAGGAAATATGATCAACGAAACAAAGACGAATTAGGACAATAGAATGAATATCGTGGGCTAAAGAGGTGGCTCCCACCCGACATTTAGATGTAGCACTTTTCCCCACATATTCGAATACGATCCAATACAAACATTCATTTACGAGCCGACCATTCTCCGGACCGATGCGGTGCGCGTTGTTCAGATGAACCATATACCCGGATTCTCATCCGTTGTTCATTGGACTCACTTTCCGGGCCGAGGCCACGTTGTCCAGTGGACTCATGTCCAAGGCTCAATTCATTCATTCATTCATTCATTCAAGGGAATAGATTAGCGATAAACGCGGTACTTTCATATGCAGACAATATGATCAATGAACATTATAATGAACAACATGATAACATAAATGAAAGGTACGATATTGAATAACATTTACAGTAAGTTCCAGGCCAAATGCCAAAGAGGCTATATAGAAAGAAATCGGTAATACACCTCACTATATGCAGACAATATGAGCAATGAAATATTTGCACAAACATAAATGAAATGTACGATATTGAATAACATTTACAGTAAGTTCCAGGCCAAATGCCAAAGGGGCTATATAGAAAGAAAACCGTAATACACCTCACTATATGCAGACAATATGAACAATGAAATATTTGCACAAACATAAATGAAAGGTACGATATTGAATAACATTTACAGTAAGTTCCAGGCCAAATGCCAAAGGGGCTATATAGAAAGAAAACCGTAATACACCTCACCTCATTACGCTATCTTGACTTGATTGGCTCGATTTTGAACTCAAATGCCAATAACAATCCTATGAACATAATATAAGGTAATTTATAATGATTATCAATCTAAAGGTATGGTTTAACATTTTAAGAATCATTTTTTTGTACGAAACTTATCCGGGTAATTTTAATCAAACATTGGAAAATTCATTAAAAATCAATTTTAACTCGAAACTTCACGAAACTTTCCAGAACTGCCTTAAATCAGTCCAGCAACGTTCGGAACTCGGAATTTCAATAAAATTGCCGGCGCGTGAGATACACGCGCCACCGTGCCGGCGCGTGGGAATTATCCGGCAACCACGCGCGGCTGAAATTTTTACAGGATGTCCGCCTTGTTCCGATCTACGACTTCTGTTTAGAAACCATTTTGAAATTCCCAGCTGATTGTGCCCAGATTTTGGTTTTATAAAATGACTTACTAGTGTATTTCAGTCGCCGGAAAATAGTGATTCCGATGATCTGTAGGACAAACGGCCGGCACCGGTGTAAATTAAAACATATTTGGAACACTTTTGTTTATAAAACATTTTCGAAATCCATATTAAAACGCGTGAATTCGAAGCTTGAATCTGCTACCTCAAAATAACTTTCTGGACAGATTTTTCAGTAGGTGTTCTTCAAGATTTTGATTTTCTGGGCGAAACTGGTGGTGATGTTTGACACACCTCCTGTACGAAATGTTTTCTGGGTGGAAATAGCATTTACTGGAATTTTCTTAGAATTTTTGAAAGAGGATTTGGGTTTATTCTGGATTTATTTAGAGTTTTGGATCACTTGGCACTCATCTCTCACCATCCTCTAAGCTTTTTCAGATGTTGGGGCACGAAAATTGTCCTAAGAATGAGGATGAGGGGTCTTATTTATAGGCAAAATGTGCAAGGGGGTGGTGTCTTGTGGTTGGCCAAGTGTGAGGTTAATGTGTACTAGTAACCATGGTGAAAGTTATCATCATTTGTCATGATTTATCTGTGGGACCCGATTCGGGCACAAAATATATGATCCCTTATCTGGCACCACATTCCCTACTATATAAAAATATAGATATATTTGTAGGGTATTACTTTAAAACAATTCATACATAATAATTAATCATATTACGTTAGCGGAAGTGTTCAAACAATTAAATATATTTCGTTAGCGGAAGCGTTCATAATATCTATTAACAAAATACAATCCCGACAAACTCATTTTAATGATCTGATACTTAACCAAAGAAGAAAATACTATCAGTACTTGATAAGCCAATATTTCCATTTTCCTTATTATCCCCTGATCCTGGATCCCGTTCTTCTGTATCTGGAACTCATGATAAATAACAAAAAGAAAACAGAGGTTAAGTCTTTAAGGACTTAGTGAGGGAATAACAATAGCTTTTCATGTATATAATAACAAATAATGCAATCTGTCGATATGATATGTCATGTAACAAGAGATAACACTGCGATCAAATAATATTTCAATGAAACGATGACGTTTACGACTTGAGAAGAAATATCGTGAGCTAAAGAGGTGGCTCCCACCCGATATTAAGGTGTAACACTTTTCCCCACGTATCCGGATCAGGAAATATGATCAACGAAACAAAGACGAATTAGGACAATAGAATGAATATCGTGGGCTAAAGAGGTGGCTCCCACCCGACATTTAGATGTAGCACTTTTCCCCACATATTCGAATACGATCCAATACAAACATTCATTTACGAGCCGAGGTGAACCATTCTCCGGACCGATGCGGTGCGCGTTGTTCAGATGAACCATATACCCGGATTCTCATCCGTTGTTCATTGGACTCACTTTCCGGGCCGAGGCCACGTTGTCCAGTGGACTCATGTCCAAGGCTCCATCCATTCATTCATTCATTCATTCAAGGGAATAGATTAGCGATAAACGCGGTACTTTCATATGCAGACAATATTATCAATGAACATTATAATGAACAACATGATAACATAAATGAAAGGTACGATATTGAATAACATTTACAGTAAGTTCCAGGCCAAATGCCAAAGAGGCTATATAGAAAGAAATCGGTAATACACCTCACTATATGCAGACAATATGAGCAATGAAATATTTGCACAAACATAAATGAAAGGTACGATATTGAATAACATTTACAGTAAGTTCCAGGCCAAATGCCAAAGGGGCTATATAGAAAGAAAACCGTAATACACCTCACTATATGCAGACAATATGAGCAATGAAATATTTGCACAAACATAAATGAAAGGTACGATATTGAATAACATTTACAGTAAGTTCCAGGCCAAATGCCAAAGGGGCTATATAGAAAGAAAACCGTAATACACCTCACCTCATTACGCTATCTTGACTTGATTGGCTCGATTTTGAACTCAAATGCCAATAACAATCCTTGAACATAATATAAGGTAATTTATAATGATTATCAATCTAAAGGTATGGTTTAACATTTTAAGAATCATTTTTTTGTACGAAACTTATCCGGGTAATTTTAATCAAACATTGGAAAATTCATTAAAAATCAATTTTAACTCGAAACTTCACGAAACTTTCCAGAACTGCCTTAAATCAGTCCAGCAACGTTCGGAACTCGTAATTTCAATAAAATTGCCGGCGCGTGAGATACACGCGCCACCGTGCCGGCGCGTGGGAATTCTCCGGCAACCACGCGCGGCTGAAATTTTTACAGGATGTCCGCCTTGTTACGATCTACGACTTCTGTTTAGAAACCATTTTGAAATTCCCAGCTGATTGTGCCCAGATTTTGGTTTTATAAAATGACTTACTAGTGTATTTCAGTCGCCGGAAAATAGTGATTCCGATGATCTGTAGGACAAACGGCCGGCACCGGTGTAAATTAAAACATATTTGGAACACTTTTGTTTATAAAACATTTTCGAAATCCATATTAAAACGCGTGAATTCGAAGCTTGAATCTGCTACCTCAAAATAACTTTCTGGACAGATTTTTCAGTAGGTGTTCTTCAAGATTTTGATTTTCTGGGCGAAACTGGTGGTGATGTTTGACACACCTCCTGTACGAAATGTTTTCTGGGTGGAAGTAGCATTTACTGGAATTTTCTTAGAATTTTTGAAAGAGGATTTGGGTTTATTCTGGATTTATTTAGAGTTTTGGATCACTTGGCACTCATCTCTCACCATCCTCTAAGCTTTTTCAGATGTTGGGGCACGAAAATTGTCCTAAGAATGAGGATGAGGGGTCTTATTTATAGGCAAAATGTGCAAGGGGGTGGTGTCTTGTGGTTGGCCAAGTGTGAGGTTAATGTGTACTAGTAACCATGGTGAAAGTTATCATCATTTGTCATGATTTATCTGTGGGACCCGATTCGGGCACAAAATATATAATCCCTTATCTGGCACCACATTCCCTACTATATAAAAATATAGATATATTTGTAGGGTATTACTTTAAAACAATTCATACATAATAATTAATCATATTACGTTAGCGGAAGTGTTCAAACAATTAAATATATTTCGTTAGCGGAAGCGTTCATAATATCTATTAACAAATACAATCCCGACAAACTCATTTTAATGATCTGATACTTAACCAAAGAAGAAAATACTATCAGTACTTGATAAGCCAATATTTCCATTTTCCTTATTATCCCCTGATCCTGGATCCCGTTCTTCTGTATCTGGAACTCATGATAAATAACAAAAAGAAAACAGAGGTTAAGTCTTTAAGGACTTAGTGAGGGAATAACAATAGCTTTTCATGTATATAATAACAAATAATGCAATCTGTCGATATGATATGTCATGTAACAAGAGATAACACTGCGATCAAATAATATTTCAATGAAACGATGACGTTTACGACTTGAGAAGAAATATCGTGAGCTAAAGAGGTGGCTCCCACCCGATATTAAGGTGTAACACTTTTCCCCACGTATCCGGATCAGGAAATATGATCAACGAAACAAAGACGAATTAGGACAATAGAATGAATATCGTGGGCTAAAGAGGTGGCTCCCACCCGACATTTAGATGTAGCACTTTTCCCCACATATTCGAATACGATCCAATACAAACATTCATTTACGAGCCGAGGTGAACCATTCTCCGGACCGATGCGGTGCGCGTTGTTCAGATGAACCATATACCCGGATTCTCATCCGTTGTTCATTGGACTCACTTTCCGGGCCGAGGCCTCGTTGTCCAGTGGACTCATGTCCAAGGCTCCATCCATTCATTCATTCATTCATTCATTCAAGGGAATAGATTAGCGATAAACGCGGTACTTTCATATGCAGACAATATGATCAATGAACATTATAATGAACAACATGATAACATAAATGAAAGGTACGATATTGAATAACATTTACAGTAAGTTCCAGGCCAAATGCCAAAGAGGCTATATAGAAAGAAATCGGTAATACACCTCACTATATGCAGACAATATGAGCAATGAAATATTTGCACAAACATAAATGAAAGGTACGATATTGAATAACATTTACAGTAAGTTCCAGGCCAAATGCCAAAGGGGCTATATAGAAAGAAAACCGTAATACACCTCACTATATGCAGACAATATGAGCAATGAAATATTTGCACAAACATAAATGAAAGGTACGATATTGAATAACATTTACAGTAAGTTCCAGGCCAAATGCCAAAGGGGCTATATAGAAAGAAAACCGTAATACACCTCACCTCATTACGCTATCTTGACTTGATTGGCTCGATTTTGAACTCAAATGCCAATAACAATCCTATGAACATAATATAAGGTAATTTATAATGATTATCAATCTAAAGGTATGGTTTAACATTTTAAGAATCATTTTTTTGTACGAAACTTATCCGGGTAATTTTAATCAAACATTGGAAAATTCATTAAAAATCAATTTTAACTCGAAACTTCACGAAACTTTCCAGAACTGCCTTAAATCAGTCCAGCAACGTTCGGAACTCGGAATTTCAATAAAATTGCCAGCGCGTGAGATACACGCGCCACGGTGCCGGCGCGTGGGAATTCTCCGGCAACCACGCGCGGCTGAAATTTTTACAGGATGTCCGCCTTGTTACGATCTACGACTTCTGTTTAGAAACCATTTTGAAATTCCCAGCTGATTGTGCCCAGATTTTGGTTTTATAAAATGACTTACTAGTGTATTTCAGTCGCCGGAAAATAGTGATTCCGATGATCTGTAGGACAAACGGCCGGCAC
Organism: Haberlea rhodopensis; assembly: GCA_907163345.1. Taxonomy (NCBI): domain Eukaryota; kingdom Viridiplantae; phylum Streptophyta; class Magnoliopsida; order Lamiales; family Gesneriaceae; genus Haberlea; species Haberlea rhodopensis. The sequence goes on along the minus strand of CAJQUN010000022.1, from coordinate 373,365 downwards.
CGGTGTAAATTAAAACATATTTGGAACACTTTTGTTTATAAAACATTTTCTAAATCCATATTAAAACGCGTGAATTCGAAGCTTGAATCTGCTACCTCAAAATAACTTTCTGGACAGATTTTTCAGTAGGTGTTCTTCAAGATTTTGATTTTTTGGGCGAAACTGGTGGTGATGTTTGACACACCTCCTGCACGAAATGTTTTCTGGGTGGAAGTAGCATTTACTGGAATTTTCTTAGAATTTTTGAAAGGGGATTTGGGTTTATTCTGGATTTATTTGGAGTTTTGGATCACTTGGCACTCATCTCTCACCATCCTCTAAGCTTTTTCAGATGTCGGGGCACGAAAATTGTCCTAAGAATGAGGATGAGGGGTCTTATTTATAGGCAAAATGTGCAAGGGGGTGGTGTCTTGTGGTTGGCCAAGTGTGAGGTTAATGTGTACTAGTAACCATGGTGAAAGTTATCATCATTTTCATGATTTATCTGTGGGACCCGATTCGGGCACAAAATATATAATCCCTTATCTGGCACCACATTCCCTACTATATAAAAATATAGATATATTTGTAGGGTATTACTTTAAAATAATCCATACATAATAATTAATCATATTACGTTAGCGGAAGTGTTCAAACAATTAAATATATTTCGTTAGCGGAAGCGTTCATAATATCTAATAACAAAATACAATCCCGACAAACTCATTTTAATGATCTGATACTTAACCAAAGAAGAAAATACTATCAGTACTTGATAAGCAAATATTTCCATTTTCCTTATTATCCCCTGATCCTGGATCCCGTTCTCCTGTATCTGGAACTCATGATAAATAACAAAAAGAAAACAGAGGTTAAGTCTTTAAGGACTTAGTGAGGGAATAACAATAGCTTTTCATGTATATAATAACAAATAATGCAATCTGTCGATATGATATGTCATGTAACAAGAGATAACACTGCGATCAAATAATATTTCAATGAAACGATGACGTTTACGACTTGAGAAGAAATATCGTGAGCTAAAGAGGTGGCTCCCACCCGACATTAAGGTGTAACACTTTTCCCCACGTATCCGGATCAGGAAATATGATCAACGAAACAAAGACGAATTAGGACAATAGAATGAATATCGTGGGCTAAAGAGGTGGCTCCCACCCGACATTTAGATGTAGCACTTTTCCCCACATATTCGAATACGATCCAATACAAACATTCATTTACGAGCCGACCATTCTCCGGATCGATGCGGTGCGCGTTGTTCAGATGAACCATATACCCGGATTCTCATCCGTTGTTCATTGGACTCACTTTCCGGGCCGAGGCCACGTTGTCCATTGGACTCATGTCCAAGGCTCCATTCATTCATTCATTCATTCATTCATTCAAGGGAATAGATTAGCGATAAACGCGGGTACTTTCATATGCAGACAATATGATCAATGAACATTATAATGAACAACATGATAACATAAATGAAAGGTACGATATTGAATAACATTTACAGTAAGTTCCAGGCCAAATGCCAAAGAGGCTATATAGAAAGAAATCGGTAATACACCTCACTATATGCAGACAATATGAGCAATGAAATATTTGCACAAACATAAATGAAAGGTACGATATTGAATAACATTTACAGTAAGTTCCAGGCCAAATGCCAAAGGGGCTATATAGAAAGAAAACCGTAATACACCTCACTATATGCAGACAATATGAGCAATGAAATATTTGCACAAACATAAATGAAAGGTACGATATTGAATAACATTTACAGTAAGTTCCAGGCCAAATGCCAAAGGGGCTATATAGAAAGAAAACCGTAATACACCTCACCTCATTACGCTATCTTGACTTGATTGGCTCGATTATGAACTCAAATGCCAATAACAATCCTATGAACATAATATAAGGTAATTTATAATGATTATCAATCTAAAGGTATGGTTTAACATTTTAAGAATCATTTTTTTGTACGAAACTTATCCGGGTAATTTTAATCAAACATTGGAAAATTCATTAAAAATCAATTTTAACTCGAAACTTCACGAAACTTTCCAGAACTGCCTTAAATCAGTCCAGCAACGTTCGGAACTCGGAATTTCAATAAAATTGCCGGCGCGTGAGATACACGCGCCACGGTGCCGGCGCGTGGGAATTCTCCGGCAACCACGCGCGGCTGAAATTTTTACAGGATGTCCGCCTTGTTCCGATCTACGACTTCTGTTTAGAAACCATTTTGAAATTCCCAGCTGATTGTGCCCAGATTTTGGTTTTATAAAATGACTTACTAGTGTATTTCAGTCGCCGGAAAATAGTGATTCCGATGATCTGTAGGACAAACGGCCGGCACCGGTGTAAATTAAAACATATTTGGAACACTTTTGTTTATAAAACATTTTCGAAATCCATATTAAAACGCGTGAATTCGAAGCTTGAATCTGCTACCTCAAAATAACTTTCTGGACAGATTTTTCAGTAGGTGTTCTTCAAGATTTTGATTTTCTGGGCGAAACTGGTGGTGATGTTTGACACACCTCCTGCACGAAATGTTTTCTGGGTGGAAGTAGCATTTACTGGAATTTTCTTAGAATTTTTGAAAGAAGATTTGGGTTTATTCTGGATTTATTTAGAGTTTTGGATCACTTGGCACTCATCTCTCACCATCCTCTAAGCTTTTTCAGATGTTGGGGCACGAAAATTGTCCTAAGAATGAGGATGAGGGGTCTTATTTATAGGCAAAATGTGCAAGGGGGTGGTGTCTTGTGGTTGGCCAAGTGTGAGGTTAATGTGTACTAGTAACCATGGTGAAAGTTATCATCATTTGTCATGATTTCTTATTTTCTTCTTTTTATTATTATTATTATTAATAATTATTATTATTATTTGATATATTTTGTTATATTAATAATATTCAAGTTGTTTTACAATAAATTTATTTATCTATGTTCTACTTGTAAATATATTAGAGTAGAAAAATAAAAATTATAAATCACTTTATTAATAATTTCTTGATTATTCTTTTGGTACTTATAATTGTTTAAGTTATTTATTATGCTTCTATCTATTTTATTGATATGCATATTTAGATATAAAGTCTATTAGTACAAGTTATAGCCATACACTTATTTATTTATTTATTTGTAAAGTTTTTAATGAATAATATTTTGGTCCAAAAATATTCATACTCAAGAATATAAAGATATTTTCATATAATTTTTTATGTAAATTTAATATTACAAGTAATATGCGCATTCACTTTGTGAATGATTTTAGTTATCGATATGTTTCACAAATATATAATTTCCAATAAATAGTTATATTGTTTATTCTTTCTTTTATTATTTATTTTGATGTATGAATATTTAATATATTAAGACGATTATTTTATTAACATTTCAAATAGCTTCAATTTATTTTTGTCAAATTTTTGTAATTGAGAATTTAGGGGTGTTACAATCTAGTTCTTAAGATAAACTTCGATGGTTCTTAATTTTATGAGTACGTAGTTTTCTTTAAAAAATCAAGGTAAACTTAAAAAAAATTGTCTACCGTAATAGTGAAATATTAGTCCAAAACTTTTAGAATTAATTAAATATAATCTTAAATTTTTGTTTTTAATCTCATTTTTTTGTTTTTAACCAAAAATAATATCAAATCTCTCTATTTAATTATGAGTCTAATTTTGTTAAATAGCTAGTATAAAAGAAATCTTTTTAAAAAGTAAATTATCAATGATGTATCACATTCTTCTGATTAAATTCTTAAAACTACCTTTTTTTTAATTTATAAATATCACAAGTAAATCAAAGATATACAACTTTTTTATGAGTTTTTGGCAGATTACTCCCATAGTTTTTTAAATAGGTAGATTATTTTTTATGGTTTAAAAATAGATATTTTACCCCATGTGTTTTATAAAATAGGCAGTTTATCCCCTATGATTTGAAAATAGATATTTTACCATGTGGTTTACAAAATAGGCAGTTTATCCCATATATATAGGATGTATTTCACACTTATTCACAAGAGCGACGGAGATAAAGAAAGCAATTTATCGCTCCTCGCAGAAATGAACGGGAACGGGAACGAGGAGATTTTGATCGAAGAAAACAATCTAATTGCATAAAATAATTGGAATTAAATACATACAATGCTATACGCCTCAAAATATAATATCAATCACTTAAAAAAAAGTGATTTTTACACAGTTTCTGCTCCATTAATGAATCATGTAGGTAATAGCCAAAGCCATCAGCATCAACAAATAAGCTATTCCCTGATCAATTGTTACCCCTACAAAAGCCACAGACAACCAAATTATTCAAAACCCATCAGAGAATTATAACCACAATTACTTATGCATTTAATCTGAATGGATTGAGGAAGCCGTCAAAAGAATTATTAAAAAAAAAAAAACGATTTTAATTGAAATAGGCGATTATAAAGAAAATTCTGGGATATTTGAAAAATAACATTGATTTTTTTATTTGTAACCATTTTTAATGAATTTGTTTGCAAAATAATCTTCAAATACATGTAAAAAATAAAATTAAAAAATTTATATTTTAAAATAATAGTCAAACCAAACGTCATTTGTTTAAATAATACAAAGAATTGTTTAAATAATACAAAGAAGAAGAAAAAAAAAAAGACAAATGAGAACATACCATCATTTGAGATAGGCGCTGGTGCTGGTTGAGGAACTTGAGCATTAATGGCAGGAATCATCAAAACCAAGAAAAGAGCTAAAATTGCCATCACGGAGTACAATCTCAAAACCTCCATTATAATCCTTTTATTTTATTTTTTGGTCTGAAAGATTAAGAATCTTGAAAACCCAGAAAAATTTTGGTCGTGAAAACTCAAATTTTTTTTTTTTAAAATGTAGTTTTATTTAAAATTTGGAAGCAGAGAAGGAATAGAATTCCCGAACAAGGAATCCAAAGTTTTGCCTACCAGATTATAAAGGCCACCAGATCCGTTTCATAGCCGTTGTGGCGGACACGTGTAGAGTCAGAAATGGCAGCACGTTGTAGGTACAGGTATTATGGAGCTGTGCAATGTATTGACTGAATCCAAATTCCACTCTGCATAAACGTCAGTCAGAAAACGAGATGGGGGGCTACAAGATTTAATAAAAAAATAATAAAAAATTATAGTTTGTAAATAAGAGGAATTTTCGTGCATAATTTTTAAAAAAATGGAGGAGATTTTTTGTCTATTTTTAACATGGAGAGTTTTGTATTGAATTTAAGAAAATATAGAGATTTTTTAAATTATATTTATAAACACGAGATGTTTCATACAGGGTTTAAAAAAATAGGAGTTTTCTTTTGCTTAAACAGTAAACACCGGACACATAACAACTCCACTACAGCCACGTTAGAACTCTTACTAGTCCGGATCCCCCCATCTCCCTCCGAAGAGTGAGGAGAATAATTCTTTTATTCCGAACTCTACCCTTTCTCGTTGCCTTAGGATAATAATTGAATTTTCGTGCATGTTTTAAGAAAATAAATTCCGTACATATTTCTATAACATATTGGTCAAACTTTCATTCTACCCATTTTAATTTTATTCATTTTTACTAAAAAAAAAAATTGAATTTTAGAATGGCTGACGTTTTCTAATTGACAGTTAAGTGTGAACAGAAGTTGGCGATTAGTTAGGATGCGTTTATAATTCCTCATTCAAAGTAATTCTATGTTGATTTTGCTTAAAGTTGAAAAAAATTACTATTGAAAAAAAAAACAGTTTAATAAACTTCAATAATTGCAAAAGTGTCACCAAACAGCTTAAAGCAGTCGAAAATATGTACTGACCTGATTATCTACTTATGTTTTTTCTGCTTATTTTTAGAGAAGCAATAGCAGAAGCAAGTAAATAAAATACTCAAAATCTACTTTTTTTATCTTAAAAACTGATAAACAGTTTACAAAAGCATTTATAAACATCCAATTAATAATTTTCTTAGAAAAGTCAGCAGCGACTGTCATATAACTTTGACTAAACTTTTTTCTTGTATTAGTCTTGTATTTGCAATTGATCACGACACCCTTTTGCCCTTTCAGCTTCTAGAGAACTTCACTTTAAAAAACAACGTTTCGAGATTTCACGTGCTTGATAGAATTAGGAGAATCGATCGATTTTATTAGAATATATAATTATTATGCGATCATCTTGTGTGAATACCAGTTGCAGCTTGAACAAGAAAGAGTTGAAGCTGAATAATGTAAAAAACAATGGTCCGGTTTGTCATTTATTGATAAACTTTTCATTCACTCACTTGTTGCAAGAAACTTACAATTGTTTTCTCTATAAAATATCTGTATTATGAATAAGATCCTTTTATTTCAATAATAGCAGATAGACCACCTGAAAAATAATTATATTAGAAATTCATCATCTGTAGTTTGTAACAGCTATAGGGAAAATTATATATGTCTCTGGCACGGCCCGTAAATCCGTGCCGGGCCGGCACGGCCCGCTACAGAGAGGCACGGCCCGTCTCTAATTTTGCCTGCCGTGCTGGCACGACCTAAATCATATATATATATATATTTTATTCATTTTTTAATTTTTTTTTGTTTAATTTTAATTATATAAATATAATAATATTATAAAAATATAGATTGTCACAATATACTTGTAAAATAAAAATTTATTGACTACGAATTGAAAAACTACAAATTACATTGAACAAAACAAAATAATAAATTACAAGAGAGTTTGCTAGTTTTCTTCATTTTCATCTGAAGAAACATCATGTCCTCACAAACCTTGTAAGCGGCTATCAGCACAGTCCTTTAAAAGAATACACATCTCCACAGTGTTTGGTTTCATTCTACTTCTTTTTTCATCAATGACTCTTCCACCTGCACTAAAACAAGACTCCGATGAAACTGTGGATATCGGAAGAGTTAGTAGATCACGTATGGAAAGTACTGGCCAAATGCTAGCATTGTCTTTCCACCATGCCAAAACATCAAAAGTTTCTAATTCTTCTTCACTAAAATTTATGACTTGGTTTAGATATAACTGAAGCTCAGTAAATGAAGATGTATTAGAACTAGAACTAGAAGAAGCGGAAGTAGTGTCTTATCTTTTTCTTAACATTGTCCACACAGAACCCTTAAAAATTATGAATGCATCCGATTTAATAGTATTCCTTGAAAATATTTTATGTTGATGTTGCAAACCTAAATGAATATAATTAGTGAATTTGGCATCCGCCCCCATTGAAAAAGGTTTATCCGCCCATACGATGTATTTAGCTAATTCTATCCTATCTCTTTCAATATTATAAGTGAAAATACATAAACTTGAACTACTACTACCAGTACCGAATTGTGAAAGAGTAGTTTGGTTACCATCAGTTGGTTCTCTTTCATGTTTAGCCATGTGTCTTAGTAAATGACCTGTACCACCAGAAGAAGCATATGAATAATCTTTTTTACATTTTTTACAAACTGCCATTGATTCCTTTCCCTCAACATTTTCTACATCGAATAGTTGACATACATTACTAGTTCTTTTTTTTTGAAGTTCTTCTATTTGATGATTGAATATTTGGTGTGCTTTCTTCATTTTCTTGAAATTGATCTATTTCATCATCATAATTCACATTATAAGATGAATCGACCATTATATATATAGACTACAATTATCTAATGCAACAAATATAAAAGTTACCAAATATTTGCTATGAGGAGTATTAGCTTTGTTGGTTGTGCTTGTATTGACAAACGTAAGACAAACTTCTTTCTTGTAAACAAATTGAGAGTATAACGTTTCAAGTATATAGAGCTTAGAGATTGAGAGGATAAAATGTTTCCTCAACATACACATATATATAACAACCAAAAAATAATATATATTTTTTTAAAAAAGCCGTTCAACGGCACTTTTGTGACCGTTGGCCATTGGCGATCGATCGCCATTTATGTGGCGATCGATCGCCAAGCCCGTGTATAGCCTACTGCCTCTAGGCGATCGATCGCCACATAATTGGCGATCGATCGCTGATTTTTTAAATAAAAAAAAAAGAGAAAACAGTGTTGTGCCGTGCCGTACCAGCCCACGGGTTGGCATCCCTTGGCCCGGCACGACCCATGTTCCGGGCCGTGCTTGGCACAGCACGACACTGTAGCAAAATAGGTCGTGCCGTGCCGCTCCGTGTCGTGCCTCGTGCCGTCCACTCCGTTTGACATCTCTATGTCTCCCCTATGATTTAACGTAAAAATACATAGTAGGGAAAATACAAGTTATCTTTTAAATTAGGAGGGCTAAAAACAACAATTATGAAAATCGAAGGATGTTTATATGTAATTCACTATTTCTCATGATCACCATATTTATGTGAAAATGACTAATCAATCAGTATACGGTAATGAAGTAATGTATTTATAGTGCTCATGAATATAGATTTAGTGGGGTGGTGATTTTTCAATTTCGAGGATAGGGAGTCTATTTCCACAATTTGAACATTGATTTTCAAGCTATCTTATACTAAAGAATGAGTGATTAACTTGTTTTCTGTAAAATTAGAATTATTCGTCGTGTTTAGATACTTACTCTTTGTTAGATAATTATTTCAACATTTGTTATAATTATTATAAATTTATTTAATAATTTCAAAACATCTTTCAGTAATTAACACTTACGAATTGTGATTTTCAAAACGAAATTAGAGTTAAGAATCACAAGTTCAATATTATTGGTAGTAAGGTATGTTTCTTCATTTGCATTATTTACTTGGTATATAGGCATGACGAAATGATGAGGGTCATTTCTTATGTCAGAGTAAATACATCAAAAAATTGTTTATGAAAGGTGTAAAGTCTTACAAGTCTCCTATGACTACATTTTTACAGCTCTGTCTAAAATTAATTCTTTCAATGATGGTATGGTAGAATGTATTCCAATTTTGCTATGAATTTACATAAGATCTTTGATTCATGGTGATTTTACATTATGAAAAACATGCGAAAAGTGAAAAGTGAGTAATGATAATTTTAAACCGAAAATGGTGGATTCACTTCACCAAATGTACTATTTGTCGACAGTCCAAATTGTAGTGTGCAATTAATAGGTGGTCGCTAGGTGGGAGTTGGGGAGATGACGGACGTGCATTTAATGCACATCTTCAACCCTATCAATAGAACTCCTATTTCATTTCAATTCATCACATTTCAGAGTGTTCTCTCATATCTCTATATTTGAGTGTGTATTCTATAATATTTGTGAGGTAGATTTTCTCCTATATTGAGAATGTTGTTCTCTTTGAAAGATAGTGGAATCTTTTCATATTGCCCGTGATTTTTTACCCTGATAAGTTTTAGGGGTTTTTCACATAAATTCTGGTGTTCATTATATTCTTCATTTTTGCTATTTTCTATCTCACGTTGCCGCACATGGAGCCAACAACTGGTATCAGAGCCTCGTTGTAAAAATATTAAAAATTCTAAGTATGCTATGTTGTTGCAGCCTTGACTGATCTTCCACATCAAAAAAAGTTTTTGAGATATTTTTTTAGGCAATTTTATTGTTGTCAGAATGGTGGCACGGTTCGAGATTGAAAAGTTCAATGGAAGTAATTTCATGCTGTGGAAGATGAAGATGCTTTGCGGCTAGATAAACCGGCGGATATCACAGGCGATGAAAAGTCGAATGAGATGAATGATAATGCTATTGTCAATTTGCGTTTGGCTCTAGCAGATGGAGTATTATCAAGTATTGCTGGAAAGAAAAATGCAAAAGATGTTTGGGATACTCTCGTAAAATTGTACGAGGCCAAGTCACTACACAACAAGATTTTTTTAAAGATAAGGCTTTATACTTTTCGGATGTCGGAATCATCATCGGTGACCGATCATATCAATACTTTGAATACTCTATTTCCACAGCTCACTACTTTGGGGCATAAAATAGAGGAAGTTGAATGTGCGGAGCTTCTACTTCAAAGTCTACCGGAATCATACGATCAACTCATCATCAATCTGACCAACAATATCACTAATGATATGTTAGTATTCAATAATGTTGCAGCAGCGGTTCTTGAAGAAGAAAGTAGGCGCAAGAACAAGGAAGACAGGTTGGCAAGTTCGAAGCATGTAGAGGCTTTAACAATAATGAGAGGAAGATCGACGGAGCGTGACTCCAGTGGGAGCCATAAGTATGGTAGATCCAAATCCAGACGTAAGAAAAAGAATTTTTATTACTATAAATGTGGCGGTAAAGGGCACTTCAAGAAAGATTGTACAAGTAAGAAGAGCACTGAAAAAGATTCTCAAGGAAATGTTGCAAGTACCTCAGACGGTGGAGAAATACTATTCAGCGAAGCAGCAACCGTTGCGGAAGGCAGACAAATATTTTATGACACAATGATAATGGATTCAGGAGCAACGTGGCACATGACGTCTCGGAGAGAATGATTCAACCAGTATGAACCAATCTCAGGAGGATCTGTATTCATGGGAAATGATCATGCCTTGGAAATCGCTGGTGTGGGAACCATCAAAATTAAAATATTTGATGATACTATTCACACCATACAGGAGGTAGGACACGTGAAGGGTCTGACAAAGAATCTTTTGTCTTTGGGACAATTGGACGATATCGGGTGCAAGACCCATATAAAAAATAGGATCATGAAGATTGTGAAAGGCGCACTTGTGGTATTGAATAGGGGTGTAAACTAATTGAACATGTTCCACAAACTTTTCGAGCCGGCTCGATAAATATTTGATTCAAATTCGAAATTCTCGAATTCGAGCCGAACTCGAACATGTTCGAACTTTTTTCGAGCCGAACTCGAGCCCAAATTACTTTGTTCGATAGTTGGCGAGCCGCTCATAAACTTTAATATTTTATTAATTTAATATAATTATATATAAAAAAAATATATTTCGAACCTTTCGGGTATTTATTTTCGAGCAATAATTCTAATAGCTCGCGAACATGTTCGAACATTTTCGAGCCAAACTCGAACTCGGACTTTGAATCGAGCCGAACTCGAGCCAAATTTTTGAAACTATTCGAACTTTGAATCGAACTCGAACTCGAATATAACTATTTCGAGCCGAATTCGAACCTTAAAATTTTCTGCATATTGATTCGGTTCGTTTACACCCCTAGTATTGAAGCCGGAAAATGCTTACAAAAATATGTATGTACTTATGGGGGAAACACACAAAGAGGAAAAACTAGCTCTTGCATCGACTAGTTCGGGAGAAGAATTAACAGTGTTATGGCATAGAAAGCTTGGGTACATGTCAGAAAGAGGGTTGAAGGTTATATCGGAACGAAAGCTGCTGACGGGGATTATAAAGTGTCTCTACCCTTTTGTGAGCATCGTGATATCACTAAACAACGTAGGCTAAAGTTTGGCTCATCTACTGCCAAAAGCAGCTGTATATTGGAGCTGATTCATTCTGATGTTTGGCAAGCACCGGTTGTATCCCTAGGAGGAGCGATATACTTTCTCTAGAAGATGCTGGGTGTACCTAATCAAGAAGAAATCAGATGTTTTTTTATTCTTCAAGGTGTTCAAAGCGCGGGTTGAACTTGACTCTGAAAAGAAGATCAAGTGTTTGAGGACTGACAATGGAGGAGAATATACAAGTGATGAATTTGATGCATTCTGCCAAAGAGAGGGCATCAAAAGACACACAACAGCTTACACGCCTCAGCAAAATGGAGTGGCAGAGCTGATGAACAGAACCTTGTTTGACAGAACAAGAGCCATGTTGAAGACTGCAAGTCTAGCCAAGTCATTTTGTGCAGAAGCAATCAAGACTGCCAGTTATATTATCAATCGCTCTCTATCAGTGACGATTGATCTGAAGACTTCGATGGAGGTGTGGACTGGAAAGCCGACAGATTATTCTTGATTACATACATTTGGAAGTCCGGTGTACGTTCTGTACAACGAACAAGAAAGATCAAAGTTGGATTCTAAATCCAGAAAATGTATCTTCTTGGGCTATGCTGATGGTGTCAAGGGGTATCGTTTGTGGGACCCCATTGCCCACAAACTTATTATCAGCAGAGATGTTATCTTTGAGGAAGATAAAGTGAAGGGAGACAAAGGCACACTGAATTCAGATACTACTACAATTAAGGTGGAAAAAAGATAGACGAAGATCAAGTTTCTTCTGAGGGATTACCAGAGTATAAGGAACAAGAACCAGTTGAGTCAGAGGTTTCCAAAGTTTGGCATTCTACTCGAGAGAGGAGACCACCGGGTTGGCTTTCAGATATGTTACTGAAAGCAATATTGCATAGTGTTTATTAACAGAGGATGGTGAACCATCGAGTTTCCAGAAGGCTACTCGAAGTTCTGATGTATCCATATGGATGACAGCAATGCAGGAAGAATTGGAAGCCTTGGACATGAACAAAACTTGGGATCTTGTAACACTACCACGAGGACAGAAAGCCATCGGTAACAGATGGGTCTATAAGATCAAACGTGATGGTAACAACCAAGTGGAAAGATATCGTGCAGGATTGGTGGTGAAAGGATATGCTCAGAAAGAAAGTATCGACTTCAATGATATATTTTCTCCTGTGGTCAGGCTTACAACAGTCAGAGTAGTATTGGCTTTGTGTGCGGTGTTTGATCTACATCTAGAGCAGCTAGATGTAAAAACAGCTTTTCTTCATGGAGATCTTGAAGAAGAAATTTATATGCTCCAACCAGAAGTTTTGCTGAAATAGGCAAAGAGAACTTGATTTGCAGGTTGAACAAATCTCTGTACGGTCTCAAACAGGCGCCGAGGTGTTGGTACAAGATATTTGATTCTTATATCATGAGCCTTTGGTACAATAGACTCAATGCAGATCCTTGTACATATTTTGAGAGATCTGCGGATGATGATTATATCATTTTGTTGTTGTACGTGGACAACATGTTGGTCGCAGGCCCCAACAAAGTTCGAGTCCAAGAATTGAAGACACAATTGGCTAGAGAATTTGATATGAAGGACTTGGGACCGACAAATAAGATTCTAGATATGCAAGTTCACCGAGACAAAATTAACATAAATATTTGGCTTTCCCAGAGAAATTATTTGAAGAAAATATTGCAACGCTTCAACATGCAAGATTGCAAGCCAATTTCGACCCTCTTCCTGTTAACTTCAAGTTATCCTCGATATGTGTCCTAGCAGTGAAGCGGAGAGGATGGAAATGTCTCGAGTACCGTATGCATCAGCGGCGAGAAGTTTAATGTTCGCTATGATCTGTACAATACTAGAGCTTGCACAAGCAATGTGAGTAGTCAGTCGGTACATGGCGAATCCTGGACGAGAGCATTGGAGTACAGTTAAGAGGATCCTTAGATACATTAAGGGTACCTCGATTGCTGCATTATGTTATGGAGGATCAGATTTTACACTCAGCTATGTAAATTCAGATTATGCAGGTGATCCGGAGAAAATAAAATCTACTACTGGGTTTGTGTTTGCACTTCCAGGAGGAGCAATAAGTTGGGTTTCGAAACTGCAAACAGTTGTGACATTATCTACAACGGAGGCAGAATATATGGCAGCTACTCAAGCTTGCAAGGAGACTATATGGATTCAAATGTTATTGGAGGGGATTGGGTATAAACAAGATAAAGTTACTTTGTTTTGTGACAGTCAAAGTGCCTTGCACATTGCAAGGAATCCAACCTTTCATTCCAGGCTTAAACACATTAGCGTTCAATTTCACTTTGTTCGAAGTAGTGGAGGAAGGGAGTGTGGATATGCAGAAGATCCATACGAAGGAGAACCTAGCTGATACTCTGACAAAGCCGGTTAATACTGATAAGTTTGAGTGGTGTAGATCCTCAAGTGGCCTATCAGAAACGTAAGCATCAGGATATAACAAGATTGAAAGGATGTGTGGAGATGCGTTTGATTCTCAATCAAATCTCCAAGTGGAAGAAATGTCGGCAGTCCAAATTGTCGTGTGCAATTAATATGCGGTTGGTAGGTGGGAGTTGGGGAGATGGCGGATCTGCATTTAATGCACATATTCAACCCTATAAATAGAACTCCTTTATTTCATTTCAAATCATCCCATTTCAGAGTGTTCTCTAATATCTCTATATTTGAGTCTATATTCTATAATATCTGTGAGGTAGTTTTCCTCCTATATTGAGAATGTTGTTCTCTTTGAAAGATAGTGAGAGGTTGTAACCCACAAAATATTATAGTGGAATATTTTCATCTTGCCGTGATTTTTTACCCTAGTAATTTTTAGGGGTTTTTCATGTAAGTTTTGGTGTCCATTATATTCTTCATTTTCACTATTTTTTATCTCATATTGTCGCACGTTAGGAAAACACTATTGTGAGGAAACCGCGTATGTTATTTTCATTGTAGTTGAAAGGGACGGTTTATTTGTAGGCATGTCGGCTTTGGTTTTGGCATTTCTTCTAGGACATGCATTCGTCATAGTGTTGAAAAGTTGCTAAGAAATGTTTGAATGGTCAAGTGGAGCTTGGGCATTCTAAAAGCTTGAAACGCCCTGTTGGTTCTCACCATTTGTCCCAAATGGGGCGTCTCAGGTTCGAAGTGGGGATATGTCCCAAATTTTTTGAAATCCCCTCTCCCACATATAAAAAAAAATTTGAAACGGACTAAAAGAAGACAAATGGTGGGAGACGAGACCTAGTTCATGATGCATTTACCACACTATTGTTTTAGAAGCAAAATTGTTATATCAGATAAATCGAAATATTGAAAAAATGTAGATAAATTTCTCAAAATTCTAATAAATATCATATACAAATTCCACTTGCTAATTGCTCATACATGACATCACGTTCAAAAGGAGTTGATGAAAATTAATTTCATTGTTTAAAGATTTATAATTATACCCATATCAATTACTCACTAATGCACCGGCACTCTTAAAAATCAATAAGTGCAGTACACATGATGTATCCTTAATTTTTTTTTTATTTTTAAAATCAAGCACGCGTGTCAGACACGGTCAAGGGGTATGTGCAACACGAGAATGGCACTTTTTGGGGTTAGTTGTACAATTTAAAAAGTTTATGACAAAATTTGGACGTGTTTGTTAAACTTTATGTTAATTGAATTAATATATATTTGGCATCAATATGAGTAATACTATGATGATTCAGTGACATGCATTTATTTATACGCTTCATGGATTTGGTAAAATATTTTTGGTGTTATCTTTTAATGCTTGTTAAACTTTATGTTAATTGAAGTAATATACAATTTGGTGTATGGTGATACTATACTGCAATGACAGTCATTTATTTATACACTTCTTGAATTTGATAAGAAATTTTTGTTGCTTTACATGATTTTTAGAATTTATCAGATGTGGATTTTAGTATTTTATAATATAGTACATGTATAATATATATAAAAGATCATTGGTGTCATAACTAATTTTAAAAATCCGTGCCTCTAAGTTCATATCGTTATGTCAGTGTTTTTGCATCCTAGATTACTCATCTAATCTAGTACTATTTATTAAATGAAATGAGCTTACAAATTATGTACTGTACCATCGAAGTAGCGGCGATTATATGAAGCAATTTTGATATCTTGACGTCACTTTTAATATCATAAAAGACCCTTATTTTATTGTTTCCACTTCAATATATAAATTGCATAATTCTCTTTTGAATAATATCAATATATAAAGGTGCATGCGCATGCGAACAGCGAACCAGTGTAATGATCAATAGTAAATTCTATACAACTCGTAGTAAAATATAAATGAATGGAATAAGTGGCAGTCATGGTGTCTAACACTTGAAAACAAAGCCAACATATAGCACTTGAAAGATTCACAGGCTCACAGCTTAACTCAACTGATACAAGACGCGAGAGTCATTGATAGCTATACCAAATGAAAGAAAACCTTAACAAATTTCAACATCTGATTACGCTGTTGCACGCGAATTGAAGGTTTTTACGCTACAGATACAGCTTAAAGATCAACTTCGGACATCTGATCTCCGGTAGGGCAGATAGGACTAGCAGCAGGTAACTCCACATAATCGAAGTCATCAGTTATTCCTACCTATTCGACATAATGGAGAAAATAAGTGCTGGTTAGAAAGTAGAAGCAGCAGGGATATAACATATACAGTTCCAATTTTGTTTACTGATTTTGGTACTTTATTTTTTAGAGATATTTGGATTTATTCTTCAATTAAAGGGCTATAATCTAAATCATGTACCTCGTTGTAAAGGTTATCAAGTTGCTCTTTTGCCTGAGGGAAGTTGTTTGAACACCACTGTCGCAGAGTGAAGATGTTATCTGTAAAGGATAACTCGTGATAGACAGGGAGGCCAGGGAATAGTTGAGGGATATCAGTTTTGGGAATCTCATAATGATTGGAAGACATTGAATTATAAGGAAGTTAACCTGTCCATCTGTTGGTTGCTGCATGGGCTACTTCAATAGTTTTTTCTGCAAAAAGACATCAAAATTAAGAACGCGGCAATCAGTAGAGTATCGATATCTATAAAGGTCACAAGAGGCTCACAATTCAAATTTTGTCAGTAAAAATTTTAAATTTGGAAACAGGAAGGATGATGATGCTTAACTCATTTCTTCAAAGGTAGCCGGATCATTGTCAGCGTATTGTGCAATCTCATCCTGAAAGGGAAGGTCCACAAATCAACTTAAGGTCAAAGTACTTGAAATGGGAGACCTCTCTTAACGAAAGAAAATAAGAGACTCAACCTTGAGCTCATTATATTTCTGTTCAATTGCTTTAAGCTCAGTCAAGTGCCTCATCCCGTTCATCCTAATATGATAATGAAGATCATAAGGCATTGAATATGATATGGAAAAACAAGTCTATAAAGCTCTGTGAAAGCATAAATGTGGAAACAATGTACTCACAGATTCCTCTCGTCCCTTCTTCAGAGAATTGCAATGATCAATTTGTTCCACATATCGTTTTTTACAACTTTGGAGTTCAGAGTCGAGCTTTGTGTGTATGTTTCTTAGCTGTAGACCAATTAATGAATTGGCATAACTGCGTGAAGTAAAATATACTTCTATTTTCCAGATATGTATTGAATAGTTAGTATCACCTGGTTACCAGCACAGCTAGGAAGGCTCCAAAAATATACCTGAATTTTACAATTAAAAAAGGACGGGTATTATGACAACTAACTGTTGCAAAGATATTTCCAAAAAAATATAATATTCCCGTAGACCATCTGGAAAAGTTAACTTACTGAAGTTCCTATCTTGTCCTTGAAAACAAGGTCATCATCCACCAAGCTTTGAATTACATCCTTTACTGACTGTGAAATTACACCTTTCTTTGGGCCCAACTTCTCAAGTTCCTTGAGCTTAACACAAGTCGGTATAATTAATCATCGTTAAAGGGGACAAGGATAGCAGACTAAGCCAATGATGATGCCCTTTACGTAGGTTTAGGTACAGTTTCAACAAAAGCATCCCCAACATAAGGGAAAAGTATATTCAAAGAGAAATTAAATAGATTGAATTTCTGTGATTATGGACAACACTAGGCTATACTTGAAAAAGGAGCAACAGCAATTTACAGAAATGGTAGTAGAAAACTGAGCTAGAAAATATGAAGGCACAAAAAACAATATAAGTAAAAGTAAAGAACCAAAACAATGGCCTTTCCGATAGGGCATTGTTCTGGCCATATATAACTAAAGCAAACAAACCATAAACTTGCAATCAAGTGCCATGTCAAAACATGACCATAGTATTGCATACAAGAACGGCGACTAAAATGCTAGATTGAATCCCTAAATGGCCTTTTCCTTGATTAACTTCTTTTTAAAGACAGTATACAAGTAAAATCGGAAGCACATACAGAAGGTTTCGCCCCTTTCACCACAAAAAAAAAATAGAGAGAAATAAAATCATCTAGCATTTTGTACGTAAAAGAGGACCAGAAGCCATTTTCCAGCATTCAATTCCTATCACATAATTTAGCCAACACTTTGCAGGCTCCTATGGTATCTCAAATACAAAAGTACAGAACCAGAAAAGACAAACATCCATAACCAGAAATGAAGATCCAGCAATTTGTTGCTAAAAACAGAGAAAGAACCTGCAGAATATGCACAAGATGATATCTGAAATAGACATTGCATTAGAAACACTCATAAGCCCCATTATCCTCAGTGAACATAAGAAACGCATCTCAAATTGGATAATAAACAAGTCACAGACACTTACAAGGAAGAAGTCCTGTGAATCATAGAAAATTTGAAGCATTTTCTCACGCTTTTCTTCCAATGAAAGTCCTCTTTTTTTAGACTGGCAAGAGTCAATAGGATTATAGGAAATTAGAATTATCAAAATAATTATTTATTCAATCTCAAACATGGTTCAACAAAACTGTCGCAGGATTGGATGGACATAACATAACCCGAACAGCTGTTTCTATTCCACAGTTTCATGCTCGTAAAGATTTAGGTATAAAATGGAGCGTAGCATGTTAAAAAATGGTGGAACGACCCTTATTTTTTACATGAACAGACATTGTTTAGATATCCTGAATATCATTACAGATATTTTTCAAGTATTAACAGTACCATTTTTGGGTATTTAGATATGATCCATTAATTTTGTAGTAATCATGTGCAAAATGTTCAGTTTTGGTATTTATTACAACATACATATTTGATAATTTAAAATTTTGCTAGAGTTGTCTATTCACTAATGCAATAGTTATACGGAACAACCACAACCTTTCCATGAATGACCATGGAACAGGAATCGTGGTCACTGCGACAACCACTGTGTGTGTTCTTGGGAACAATGAGCTCAAAACACTGATGGCATCAGTCAGAATTCAAAAATGGGAAACAAACAACAGATTAAACACAACTAAAAAAGAGAGAATTTCATAATCTTCTCATATCTATGGTTTATAGAACAAAATCAATAATCAAGAAACATGTTTTGCATATTTCAAACAAAATACATTCTAACACCGATTACTTGTAAGCCATAGAATAATTGAAAATACATAAATAACAAGATAAAACAAGAGTGCAAAATAGTAAGAAGTGGGGGTTTAAGTGAGCCAGAAGAGAGTGAACAAAATAAAATTGGAGCATAAAGCATTGTTAAAAGCACATATAAAACCAAATGAAAAATGAAGCCTAAGAAAATATAATTTCACTGCTCTAAAATCCTTAGCTCTCCAAAACACGCTCTCCCCTAATCCCTACCTTTCTTCCCAATCCATTGATCCAACACACCGTAGTGTGATTCAACTAACTAAACAACAATCCATAAAAGGTACATAAACGCTGATAATCCACAACATTTACACGGAAATCCGCTGAATTCAGCTGCTAAATTGACTCGGACGAAAATAGCGCGAACAAAACCAAAAATTAAAATCAAATAAGCATAAGCGTTTGGAAAAAAAACAGGGATTTAGGAATGTGAAGGAAGTACCATCGCTCAAGCCAAGCTTGAATCCAAGTTTTGAGCAACGAATCTCAAAGAGTAAATCGATTTCGAGCTTTTTAAATGGAATAAAAATATAATTTGGCGCGATTCTAAATATCAAATGACTGATAGAATCGTCCTCTGTACCCACACACGTATTTGGTTTGGATCTGTAGTTTGATGATACGTGTAAATGGGCCGGGTCAGCCGGACAGAGATTGGTCTAGGCCCAAATTTATGAGTTGGGGCAGGCCCTATATTAATCTGAAACGGTAAAGAAATAGGTAATACATCACACATTCTATTATAAAATTTATTATATATCTAAAATAATAGTTTAGACTTAGAACTAGGGCTGTTTAACGGGTCAATCCGACCCTATCCGACATCACACATTCTTATTATAAAATTTATTATATATCTAAAATAATAGTTTGAGACTTAGAACTAGGGCTGCTTAACTGGTCAATCCGACCCGATCCGAACCGGTTCCGGATCCGCTAATTTTGGAACCGATTTTTTTGAATTATTGTTTTTTTCTTCAAAAAAATCAAGGGAAATTGTTTCTTGAAGGATTCGAACATGCAACCATAGCCTTCTACTCTACAACTCTAACCAATCGAGTTAATGTGCCTTTTTATGTTTGTAAACTTACCTCAAATATATTTATCTAAATTTTTTTTAAAAAAGTTTAATTTTCTTAAAATAACGGATCCGGTTTCGGTTCAGCCCGAAACCGGATCCGTTTAGTCTTGAACCGATATCTTATCGGTTCAGATCCAGGTCCGGATTGACCGATCCGTTAAGCAGCCCTACTTAGAACATTAAAGGATGGATCCTTTGTAGAATAACTGGATTACAGTATCACTACCTATATTTTGTAATAGGTATAGAAAAGTACAAATGTCTCCCCTATTAATCGACATAAAAAATACATGGTAGTGATGGTTGACGTTATTGTTTAAACTAGCTGTGTGATATTCATTATTGTTCAAACTAGAATGAGTTTATTGCCAAATCATCCAAGAGAGAGAGAACAGTTAGCTTCTTTACTTATATACAAAAATGCGTAGTTCGAAGCGACTTTTGCAATTATTGTATTTAAATTTGAAATATAATTGAATTAGTAAACTAATATTTACTAATAGAGCATGTCCTAAAAAAATTGATAGTTATTATTATTATTTTTTTTAACAACTATTACGACTACAGGGGAAAGAAAAGATGTGGCTTGAATACGAGATTTTGAGCTCACTTAACGGGGTTGGTGCCAGCTTTGCCACACCATGTCATACAAAATTTATCGCCGCATTTGTGTCGTATCGTATCCAAATATATGAACTTGTGACTAATTGCTCAGTAATTCGTGAAATATATAACGAACTATCGCTTTGAAAATTCTTACGAAGATAAAACGAACATGGGCAAAGACAATCCGGTGGCAAAATTCAAAGCCAATATGGGTTGCTCCACGTGAATCGTGATGGCGAGCCATTGGATTGCAAGAATTCATATGGGATTCCACTCGATCCATTCCAACTGCAACAGGTGTGGATCATATCTGATCT
Organism: Haberlea rhodopensis; assembly: GCA_907163345.1. NCBI lineage: Eukaryota > Viridiplantae > Streptophyta > Magnoliopsida > Lamiales > Gesneriaceae > Haberlea > Haberlea rhodopensis. The sequence goes on along the minus strand of CAJQUN010000022.1, from coordinate 352,357 downwards.
GCCGTATGGAATCTACTCTAACCATGGTTTGCCGTAACGGTGGCAGAGACCATCGTAGATACCACTATTCTAGTTACATGGATATTCTATGGAACTGTCACGATGATCATCGTAGAATTTTGTTTTTTTTTTTTTAAAATAGAAAATTGTAAAATAAAAAAATATTCCTTAGCCGTTCCGTTCCACAACGGCGAGAATTCAACGATATTCCATAAAAAACGGTGTCATAATATCATACTCATTTGAACTTGAAACTTTTTCTAATTTATGAGATTTAGATATTTTACTCCGATTTCACCTCAACTACTATGACATCTTTCCTTGAGACTGTACTTGCCAATTCCCTCGAATACGGCCAGACCGTAAACTGCAGCCAATCGGCTCGTCCAAAAGGGTGGAGCGCAGCCCAAAAGGTCCTCAGACAACTCCAAGGATCCATCAACTGGGTACTCATTAGCTGAAAAAATCTCAATGCAATAACTTGATGTTATTAAAGTATATATACATGCATCATGTCAACATATTATGGTCATACTCAAAATATAAGATATTTTCAAATCTTGATAGAATGGACATATCCTGACTATCCGGATTGATTGTCACTCTTGTTTGGGATGAACTTGAATTCGAGTCCGATAAAAAAAACATTACCGATTTTGAATAGGTAACCTCTCATGCGTATGATTCGCATGAGCGTGCTTTCTTATACATTCGAGCTTTGAAAAGTAAAGATTAAAAAATCATTTGTATCACTGAAATGAAAAAAAATGTATATAAAGAATAATATAATGGGTAAAATAGGTAAAATACATCTAAATAATAATATACGGGTAATATACACCTAAACAATATCATATGAGATGATATGCATCTAAAATTAGAAAATATATTTGACAGAGTTTTATCATGTGACAATTTAACATATCTAGTTTCGGTTAAATATATCTCACCATCTTTTGTAAAAAATACACTTATATGGTGTTTATGGTCTGTGTCAAACACAATAGATAAATGTATTTTCCATTTTGGGCTATATGAAGTGTAATTATTAGAGATATTAGACCCCAAAAAGACAAGTAAATTATTATGATGGAGTTTCAGTAAAGAAAAGTTTTAATATACTTCTTATTTGATTATAAATAGACGTCAGGAAATACTGGTACAGAATATGGGTTCTACAGGGGCCCCATTTGACAATAATTGGAAAATAAGAGGGGCCCCATACCATATACGTAATCACCAAAGGTATTTTTTCATTTTGGGCTATATGAAGTGTAATTATTAGAGGTATTAGACCCAAAAAGACAAGTAAATTATTATGATGGAGTTTCAGTGAAGAAAAGTTTTAATATTCTTCTTATTTGATTATAAATAGACGTCAGGAAATACTGGTGCAGAATATGGGTTCTACAGGGGCCCCGTTTGACAATAATTGGAAAATAAGAGGGGCCCCATACCATATACGTAATCACCAAATCTAATATACGTAATCCAAAAATCAGAAAAAGGGTTCAGTTCAGGGTACCAAAAATAGTCGAAGACACATCGGCGATTTTGTGTTACCTACAAGGAATAGTCGAAGCCCCTCCGCTTGCTGCAACTTACTTCTAGTTTGGAAAGCAGCAGCATTCCGCTCCTGTGTATGTATGTATAAAACACATCTCTTAAATAATGATATTTCGTCATGATAAGCCAAAAAATTTCGAAAATTATGAAAGAAAACAATGATCTATATTTTAAAAATTATAATGGGTAAAATGTCGATTTAAAAATAAAAAGAGATAACATAATATAATTATTAATGATATCATATTGGTGAATTACCAACAGCTCTATATGAAGTGTAATATGATAATGATAACAAAGTTTCCTATTACACAACTTAGTTCCAAAAGAGGTGGAATCCTAGAATAATCTCCGTACACTTTGCCACATCTCTCTAATTTCCCAAGCTATACGCAAAGAGACGAGACACGCGTATGCCACCTGTATGAGGATTCATCAACTATTTATTATATTTTTTTGAGGAACACTATTTGTTATATTTTAGTCAAAATATAAAATCTATATATATATATATATTAAAAATAACTTTATCTCTTTTGTATATCACACTAGGTAAACTTATAGATTATTATCCTCTCGGTAGGCATGCTCATACGTAATATATTCTAAGTATAAATTAGGTCAGAGGATCTTAAAAAAATTGGGAAATTTTCGGGCCGGTATCATTAGTTAAAAGGTTTTTTGGCCCAATCACCCAATAAAAAGTTCTTTCAATTAAGTCCATTTTTGAATACAATAACCAAACTAACCTCACTTATGAAAACACTCTACACCGCATAAATAATTTTAACATGCACCGCAAGAATAATTTTACATGCACTGCCATGACACATTTTCACATGCACCGAGTGAGTAATTTTACATGCACCGCGTGAGTCAATTTTTACATGCAACGCTCAATTTTACATGCATCATATGAGTAAATTTACATGCACCGGGTAATTTTTACATGCACCGCTCAATTTTACATGCACTGTACTAGTAATTTTACATGCATCGCATGAGTCGATTTTCACTGACTTTTTTTAAAAAATTTAGAGTAAAGTTTTAGAAATAAACTGATATTTTTGAAGGAAATTTCAAATTATATATTACAAAATTTGAATAAATAAAATAAGTATGATGAAATTATAATGCAACAAAAAACAAACTAAATATTAAATTAAAATAATAATTTTTAAAATTATCATTACCCTCCGGTTACAATTCAAAACATATCATGACAAAAAATACACGAAGGGTCAGACAATTAATCTGCATTTGTCCATAATTTGCCATATAATGCCACATATCATTACCATTAATTGTAGATTTTCGTTTTCCTTTTGGTTTATAGAATATAGATTTAAACCCTTTACATTATTTACCTTATCCATCAAATAAAATTTGAAGTAAAATAACCACAAATTACACAGTAAAATTACATAAACCAACCGTACCAAACAGAATACAGGCTCTGAAATTTGATCAAACTTCAAACATATCACTTAAAAATGATATCATTAATATTTACAATAAGTGCAATTATACCACTAACGACGCTTAACAAAATAGGCTTAATTAAAAAAGCTCCGTCTTCTCCTTCCTTCCCAAGAATTTTTTTGCAGTTACTTTTCAGATTCATCAATCAGTATATTTTTTACTTCGACTTTAGATTTTAAGATAGGACATCGATACTCTTCAAATATATATTCTCAAATTGTTATTTGGGAAAAAAACAAATCTTCATCTCTTCAAGCCCATCTTCTTCTCAGTACTATTCACAAAATTTAGCAAAGAAGAATGCTCTACGTTACCAGCTCTGACACCCAGCCCACTTCCGGGTCTGGGTCCGGCTCCGGGTTGACCCGTTCCAGAGGATTCTCCATGCTCAGTTTCTCAAACAGTTTAGCCCTCAGACTCCTCCCTGATTCCACCCTCTCCATCACCGGCTCATTATCCTCGCACAAGGATATATCCCAGGGGTCCGCACAGCCGATCCCGGGTCGGGTCGGGGTGGTCGGAAGGCTCAGATACCCTGGTCGGGCCATCAGCATCCTGGGCGGAGAACCCGCACCGACCCAGGAAGAAGACATGGATTTCACTTTATTCAGCTGCAGCTGGCGAAGGGAGAGCACCAGTTTGTTGACAGAGTTGGTCATCATCGGGCTCATAGGTGGCGACTCGATGGGCGAGGGAATAGACTCGGCGCGTGGGCTCAGGACGCGGAGCTGGTCCGGTGAGTGGGCGAAGAAACAGACCCTGCGCTTGCAGTTCATTCCATCCTTGCATGGCTGCGTGCGATAGCGGGCGGGGTGTAGCCAGCACTCAAACACCCCGTGAGCAAACTCGCACGCGTCGGCTTTGAGGCAACTTCCCTTACGGAAATCCGGGCATGGAGTGGCGGTGTAGTGGAACTTCTTCGGGTCCCGCCTCCGGGCCTTCTCCCCAGGATGAGCAAACGGGCAGTCCGTCCAATCGTGGGCCTTCCCACGAGCGCACTTCTTCACCTTGAACTCGAACATCCGGAACTGATCGCATGAGTGCGCGTCCACGGGGAAGTCCCCGGTGCAGTTCTCCGGCTCAGTAAAAACCAAGTCTTTATCGTTGGAAGGGAGGTAGACTTGAAGCGCCTTCAAACCGTCGTAGTAATCGCCGATGGAAGTGAAGGAGTTACTGGTGATAGTTGGGGTTAGCGAGAAGGAAGTGGGATCATCGGCGGCAAAGGACCACGGAGGAGAGACGTAGGTTCTTTCTCCGAGCATCATTTGATCATTCACTTGTTGGGAAGTTGGAGGTTTTCTGGTTATGTATGGTGTTTATATTGGATGATTGAAATGGATGTTTGTATGCGTATATAAACTGCTTGAGAAGTGGGGTGTAACCATGGTTAAGAGGGAGTGTACCGTGGTTAGGTGAAAAAGCTATTCATTACGAGAGTGAAAATGTTAGATAAATTTTGGCCATCTTGCTTTATTGCTAGTTATTGTTATTGTTATTTTAACCGACGGCTTTAAGATTGCAAATCGACAGAATAAGTGAATGCTAGTAATTAATAATGTGGGGGAAGTGATTACGTGATATCCGGACGGGTCAAGCCCATTAAAAAAAGCCCTAGGTCGATCTGAAACCACCAATCAGAACTAGGCATGGCCAACGGAGCGAGCTTGTAGCTCGCCCTTGCGAGGGCAAGCTCATAGCCGGGCCTTGCCCTTGCGGAGGGCGAGCATGGCCTACGGGGCGAGCTTGTAGCTCGCCCTTGCGAAACCGGGCCTTGCCCTTGTGGGGACGAGCTCGAAGTTCGCCATACGAGGGCGAGTTCGAAGCCCGCTCTTGTTAAGCGAACTCGTGGTTGGCAAGGTTGGCCTTGATCAATATGATCTTTCGAGAAGGACTCCTTCTAATTCAGTATATTTCTAACTCATAAGATTTCCGAGGCATGATCCCTAGTAAGCACTACAACTTGAAGGTCACAAACGCGACAAATATATCAGAGTGGCTTCAGTAATAACACAAAATCTTCAGGTAGATGAAAGTCATTTAATATTGCCCCCACCACATCTATTACGGTCCTCAAGGTAAGATGTGATTGTCGGTAGAGGGTCGACGAGCTAGGACCATACAATACAAAGAAGAAAACACATGTCTATGGTCCTCGGCCATTAGACCCAGTCTTCACTCTGCACAAGGCGTCGCTCAACCTCCGAACAAGCGATTAAATGTTATCTCTCAATCGCCCCTATAAATAACATGTATGTTAACGAAAAGAGGCATTCCATACACATTTGTAATCACAAGCTTATTTGGTTATTTCTCTCTCATCCTTGCCTATTTTGACTTGAGCGTCAGAGGGGATAAGCCGGAATACCCTTCGGTTCCCTCTCTCACGTTTTGTACGTGGTTCCAGTTCTCACCCATACACGGAGCTGTCGTTTGACACTTCAATTACCAGGAATAGATTCACCGTTACCAAGAACCATTGGGAAGAAGACATCTCATTTTAGTAAGTGATTGCGTTTATTTTAAACAATTATTTTCTAGTGTGGCGCGATTATACTGCGAGTGAACGGTGTCAAGTTTTAGTATAATGATATGAGAGTAGGAATGTTGTACCCACAGGGCAAATAGTAATTACCATATTCAATTAGCTTAATTATATTTAACCAACGAAATTGTTATGAAAGATTTACTGAGTTACCCAAATTCAGGAATTAACCACACCACAAAGAGATAATATAGTAAACGTTAGAGATAAATATCGAGACTTCAGTTCACTTGAGTAATTCCCCACAATTCATCTTTTAGTTCTAATTAAAATTAATGCATCCAAGGTGACAAGTTTTCCGGTTATATCTAATACACTCGAGCTATATTAAACCTAATACCAATTTGCAGTAACTCTCATTCACTTATTTAACAAATCAATATTGCATACGCTCTATGAAAACCCTTAGACTTCGATTACTAGATATCTATAGCTATCACACATGTATTTGACGTCATCTCCTGATCTCGGTATGAAATCCACGGTATGTATTATTTGTTTCGTATTATAATTTTATCTCTCGATCTCAATTGCAAACTAACATCATTCAAAGGGTAGCTAATCCTTTAAAAGCATTAAAAACATAACACAAACTCAAAGATAGCAAAAACTTAATCATAAACTAGAATTAAAACTGTGGGTTCATACAAAAGATCCCCTAATCTTGATAAACAATTTAGCCTAGCATAATAAATCAAAAACAATGTTTTATCATATTAGACAACACAATAAACATTGAAACTCAAAAATTAAACCAAAACAAAGTTTAGAAATACAGAAATCACTAGGCGTTGACTCTTGCGTTGGTCCGATCTTCCGTCTCTAGCTGTGTTGCTTGTATCTCCAACTTGTATGTGGTGGCTTCTCCCAAGTTTAGGGTAAAATCTAATGATATAAGTCCTCTCTTTGCTGCAAAAACTCCATTTTATAGTGAGAAATTCGAGCCCATCCAAATCTGGGTATCCAAAAAAAGCAAATCTCTTAAAAAATGTAATTTTTCTCGTGCAGGGCTCTGTAGCTCAAAGCTCGCTCGTGTTAAGCAAACTCGTGGTTGGCAAGTTTAGCCCTGATCAATATGATCTTTCGAGAAGGCCTCATTCTAATTCACTATATTTCGGACTCAGAAGATTTCCGAGGCATCGTCCCTGGTAAGCACTACAACTTGAGGGCCACAAACCGGACAAAGATCCAGAGTGGCCTCATTAATAATACAAAATCTTCATGGTAGATGAAAGCCATTTAATATTGCCCCACCACATCTATTACGGTCCCCAGGGTAAGATGTGATTGTTGGTAGAGGGTCGACGAGCTAGGACCGTACAATACAAAGAAAAAGACACATGTCTATGGTCTCCGGCCATTAGACCCGGTCTTCACTCTCAGCTACACAAGGCGACTCCCAACCTCCGGACAAGTGATTAAATGTTATCTCTCAATCGTCCTTATAAATAACAGGTATGTTAACGAGAAGAGGCATTCCATACACATTTGTAATCACAAGCTTATTTGGTTATTTCTCTCTCATCCTTGCCTATTTTGACTTGAGCGTCGGAGAGGATAAGTCGGAACACCCTTTCGGCTCCCTCTCTCAAGTTTTGTTCCTGGTTCCAGGTCTCACCCATACCCGGAGCTTTCATTTGAAATCACTTCAATTACAAAGAATAGATTCACCGTTACCAACAACTATCTGGAAGAATACATCTCATTTTAGTAAGCATCATTATGTTTTAGATGAATCGCACATTTATGCACCTTTTGGTACATTTATAACGATAGGATGAACAATTGTTTTTAACTATTCATCTTATCATATCTCATCCATTTTACCAAACGATGGCTTAGAGTTTTGAGTGAGTTTTGAGCTTTTGTCAATGTAAATAATTGAAGTTTGTTGTTAGTCCAAGAAGTTATATTTTTTTCATCGTTTTTAACTGAAGTGCTGATTTGATGGGATACATCAATAATATTTGGTATTATGTTAGGAATTTTTTGGGTGTCTCATAAGCAGTATTCGATCTCATATTAATACTCCAACGAAAAAGAATGAAAAAAAAATCAGACTTATTAGAACTAATAATAATATAAAACTTTGCTTACTTATATGACCAAAATCAAATTAGGTCAAGTTTACCGACGTTTTTTATGATTTTTCCTATAACATTTACCTGACGAAAGCTTTTGCAATTCAATATATCAAATTAGAAACAGAAAGAAGTGAATGAACTTTATAATAATTAAATTGAGTAAATATAAATTATATATTCATTTATCTAAATTTATTATGTGTAACATAAAATACAGCATAATGTATGGTATTTAGGATGGCAGTGGATTGAATTTCAATAATATGATATATGAGTTTGTTGGATTTGAAGAACCTTAATCATCAGAATTTTAATATTAATTGTTCATGTTAATACTAATTCTATCAAGTGTACAGTGAATCAGCAACAATGAACAATCAGCAAAGTTTATGAATATTCATTCCGGAAAAGATAAACTAGCAAAGTGATCAGCAACACTGAACAATCATTTCAGGTCAGTTGCCCTGAGCCCAGCTGAGTGCTGATAAGTGCCAATTTTGCACTTATATTTAGATATTTTCTCGTTATATTTTACAATGATTCTTGAACTATATTACGCATTTTGATATCTATTTATATGTTTCAGGAATTTAGGTTAATGTGTGAGAAAATGAAGAAAAAGAGCTAAAAACGATGAAATGAGAAAGAAAGTTGAAGAAAAGATAAGAAACCGGAATCAAGACACGTCACTTCTTTATCCTCACATTTCTTCATGTTCAAGGCATATTTTTGGAAATGTTGACATGAAGTTGTAGATCTTTTTGTATCGCGTGGACAGCTGATTCGTCAAATTCCGAGATCGGATGAGAAAGTTATGACCAATGCAAGTCGATCGCCAGAAGCTGAAAAATGAGAAACAAAAATCCTAAAGAGGAGATAGATCTCCATACACTGGAGATCGATCTCTTCAGACCAGAATGTGAAAAAAATTACCTTTTAGAGTTTGTGTCCAACAAGGAAGCTTCATATTTTCTCATCTTTATAAATAGTGGACGAAAGTTACATGATTATTCATATTTCACACCCTAGGATGAGCCTCCATCCCATATTCCACATTCACCATCAACCACAATCCATCCATAAATCATCCTAGCTTTGGAATATGCCAACAAGGAGATTCAAGAGACGATCAAGAAGGAAGCGAGAGAGGAAGCAATGATCTACAAACGAAGTCGACATCGGGAGTTTTTCTTTGTCTTTGATTATTAGTTTTGTTTTGCTTTTCATGTTTTTATGTTGATCTAAAGTTATTTATCAAGACTAGGGGATCCATTGGTTTGATCATATGACTTTTCTATTAAACTTGATTGAATTCCTCTATCCTTTGTGTATGCTTTATGATTTTAATGCTTTTGATGGATCGATCACCTTTGAATGATGGTAGTATTGTAATTGAGATCGAGAGATGATTTTATGATACGGAATCAAGTACTGCCAGAACCAGTCTTCATATGCAGTTACAAAACCAGTCAACGCCAAGGCAACAAAGTAGCCAACAGAGCTACAAAGGAAAAAGGCTAGTTAACTGTTCAGTGGAGTCGAAATCAACCAACCTCGCTGAAAGGAAGAAATCAGTTGAGTATTCAACTCAACTGATACAGACAATGACCCGCTAATTCAAATAAACTAGAAGACCAGACCATGGATAGGATCAACGGTGCATCACAAACACTCAATTCTTGTATACTGAGCTTTCTTGTACAAGAGTGATTTGTGTAACTGTCAAACTTGTGTCTGAACAATATAAGAGAGAATAGATAAGTTAGACTGCTGGGGAGCAGTTAAGATGAGATGTTGGAGTTTCAGCCATAAGATGACATCGACTGGAGTGAGTTAGTACAAAGAGTTGTATTAACTAAAGTCTTCTTGTGGATCCTTCTATTTAGTGGAAGAATGTGAGATGCATAAGGATTAAGATTTTGAACATCCATATGTGTGCATATTTACTTTCTGTATGTATATCTTTACATTTTATTACTTTGTTTAATCAGTTCAGAGCAGATTAGTTGGGATTACCTCCGCTTGGTTTCTTTAAACCAAATTCGATCTAATCACTCTGTGCAAAAACTTTAAGGACACGAGCTACTGCAGCTCACTTGACTGGACTGAGCTGGATGGATTGATCGACTTCTCAGTATCGATCCTAACAGGTAGTATAAGAGCAGTCATCCCACTTGTTTACCCATAAGAGTTTGTATTGATTTTTAAGTCAAACACAATCAAGTAGAGAACGATCAAAATTCTGTTCGATTTCACATGAAAAAAATTAACTAGAATTTTAAGCAAAATTCAAATAATATTAGGTTGTATTAGAATAGATGCATTTGATTTAACTGAGCTGATTTGATTTCAGAAATGATTTCAGTTTTTATTTCAATTGAAATTCATTTTGGATATATTTTAAATACAATACCATTATTAATATAAGTGCTTAAATTCATAAAATAAAATTGAAACCATGGATTTTAAATTTGTGATTTTAAATTTCTCAATTTAAACCCAATTTAAACCCACCTATTAGAATAATTCAAACTCAAAATCCCATAAGGTTGTTTGTACAAAATTTAGTTACTATATATTGACAAAAAATAAATTTGTAAGGTAGTTGGTAAATTACGTGCATATAAAAATTAATACAAAATGTTGATTCGGGTAGTATGAAAAATTAAAAAAAACTAATAATATAAAGGGAAAAACATGACTGTATCTCGTGTAGAATAGCTAATTCTAGATTGAAGAGTAACGGAGGTATAAATTGTAAATTCACTCATATGCTTTAATACAACTTCACAAATTTGACTGCAAGAGTTGTGTTGGAAAATATTCTTGGTGAATTAAAAATTCAAGCATCAAAAGTTATGAAAAAATGCTACTGCCAGACGCGATCGATCAGACCTCCAGGCGCGATTGATCGTGCCTGACAGTTAGTTGAAAAAGGGGCACAATCGACTGCCAGGTGCAATTAATCGCGCCTGACAGTTTGTTGAAAAAAGGGGATGCAATCTGTGCAGGTTTTCTGAATGGGTGTGTCACTTCGTTTGAAAGTGCGGTTTGCCTCCAAATGATGCATTTTGATAACATCTCTTGGTCTAGTATAAATAGAACGATCCCCTCATGGGTTAAAAGCCTCATTTCCAGATTAAAACACAAGATTAAAGATCAAAATCTGTGCATCTTATTCATCTTCTTCCTTGTTCAAAGTTGAGTGCCTTTAAGCATTTGTGGTTTAAGGATTCGTGATTTGAAGTGCTTCTATCAAGAATCATAGTCGATGTATCATGGGAGCGAATTATCGTTGATACCGTTAGCACCGTAGCATTGCAATATCGTTTAAAGGACGTTCATTGAGCCATCTTGTTGCTTTGCATTATTGTTGTACTCAAAGACACATATAGATAAAAATACCGTACAATCTTAAAATGATGTATAGCAACAAATGGCTTCAACAAGTACAACGATGGCTTCCGTTCATCAAGAACAGAGGCAAGAGAATTTAAATGGAAGCAACTTCAAACATTGGCAACATAAAATGCTCGTCTACTTGATTACATTGGGTTTGACAATGTTTCTAAATGAATCTGCTTCTACCATTGAATATGGTAAAACCGACACCCAAAAAAGGGTTGCTGCTGATGCTTGGAATCAAATCGATTTCTTGTGTAAGAATGTTCAAACGGCCTAGACAATACACTCTACAACATATATTGTCTAGTGAAAATCGCAAAAGACTCTAGATTCGATGATGCAGGCATGAAGAAATTCATAGTGTATCGAATTCTCGACTATAAAATGGTTGATTCCAAACCATTGATGGTGCAAGTGCAGGAACTACAAGTGATCATGCACGAAATACATGCGAATGAGATGAGTCAAAGTGAATCATTCCTAGTAGCCGTAATAATCGAGAAATTGCCTCCTATGTGGAAGGATTTCAAGAATTATCTCATGCACAAGTGAATTGAAATGAATCTTGAAGATTTACTTGTCCGTCTACGGACTACGAATTGAGGAGGACAATAGAAATTCCGAAAGAAATGAGGGAAAAAGAAGTTATGTTTGAGCCATATTTTGGAAATGATATCAAAAAGTTGTATAACTTTATGTTATCTTCGTGTGGACATCTAATTCATTTAATTCAGAGATCGTATGAGAAAGTTTGCAAAAATACTAAATTGTGGTGCATCTGGCAGAAGACCATGCGCCTAGGCACATACATTTAGGCGCCTTGGGCACCTGTCAGATCAATTTTATAATTCCAGACAGAAACATAGGTGCATGATCATAAGCTACCTAGGCGCCAGCAGAGTTCTGAAAAAAGGAAACACGAGCTTTCCTTGCACAATTTGATTCCTACCCTAATTCTTTAGCTCCAACCCATATAACTCGAGTTTTGGACCTCATTATTGAACATCTATCATATCTTAGACATAGTTAGAGAGGAAGAACAAAAAGAGGATCACCGAGAGACTGAGACGTACGTAGAGGAGATCAATAGAGACGACGCGCTTACATCGAAGGGTAGAAATTTTGAAAACGGAGAAGGCGATAGCGACTACCGGGGGCAGAGAGCCATAATCCAAATCATTTGATCATCTTTTCCGTCATAGTTTTATCATGATTAAGAACATGTCTATGTGTTTATTTAATTTATTCATGAACTAATTTATTATTCTAGAGGAACGATGTATCTTGACTTGAAACCGTGTCGTTGATTATTTAATGAATATATTTTGGTTTGTCACATGGTTTATTTGTGATTCTTGATTTGAATGCAATTTATTTGACTGACCATTGATTGAATTGTCATATTTATTTAGAATATATCACTCGGGATAGGGGGTTTGAGCTGGACCGTATGAATTTACATCATTGGAAATTTATATAGTCGACAAATGTATAGCTCAAATGAAGTCATATAACGAATATAGCGCTATTAAAATTGTTTAATAATTTATCTTAGGTAGGCATATCAAGATGACTATTGAATGATTATTTCTATTTAACACTCGAGAGAGGTAATAGAATAACATATGATTAGGTGTTAATAAATTAGAAGAACACGACATAGTGAATAGTTAAGTGAAGTCGAACCTCTAGAATCCATTCTCATTGATTTGCTCCACTCAATTCTTGCTAGTTTAATCTAGTTATTTAAATAAGTCATTGTATATTGATTGTCCAAATAAAGTTGAGGCAATTTTAATTACAGTACTTGGTATAAACTTAATTTTTAATCCATGTGGGTTCGACATCCGAACTTTAAATTCCTATACTAAAACTTGACACCGTACACTTACGGTACATTTTACACACGTCAAGTTTTTTGCGCCGTTGTCGGGGATTGATTTAATTTTGCTTATACTGATATTGTTACCAAGTAGTCTTGATTTTAGTTTAGAATTTTATTTTTTGTTTTAGTATTTATTATGATGTTTTTCTTGTGAGGTACTTGGAGATGATTCATCAACAGGTCTTCACAAGCTTTGCCCAGTAACAGTCTGAACCGTTCTATGCAGCTTGGGAAAGATTCAATCAAGACTTTTTAGACAGTGCTTCTCCTTCAATCTTTCTACAGTGGATTGGATGTAGAAACACCAGAATAGGTATTTAATGGAGCTTTGGCAACTGGTAGTTCCATGTATTGTAGAGATGATGACAGCATGGTACACATGTTTAACAATATGTGGATTTTGACTATCATTGGCATTGGGATCTTTCACTACATTGGCATTGGGACCTTTCACTACATGGTTGGAGTACTCAATACCCACCAGAACATCACTACCCTCATTTTACACACAAATATTCGAGCATCTAAGAGAGGATGATGATAGTTATGATAAAATCATTACTCAGTTGAAAGATTGTGATATCCCCGAAATGATTATGTGATTTTAATCATTTAATTTAATTATGATGATTTTGGTGTTAATTCATGGGGTTGAATTAATAATATTGAGGAGATACATTTCAGGGTACATGTTATATGTTGGGATTTTGGGGTTGTGGCATGTTTATTTGGGGTGTGTGTTATTTGTTTTGGTGAAGCATGTTTAATGGAAATTGAAGTATTTTATTGAGAAAATACTATAATTATCATGTGAGGATATTTTAATACATCGTGCTAAATACCGGGACCAAAACATAACACATCATACCACCCAACACCCAACCACCCCCCCAACCCATACCAATCAACTGTACAAGGCTGATTAGTCACCCAACTTGGCACAATCATTCAGCCTTCTCCTCCATTTCCAAATCTCGACCTTTCTCTCCCAAATAACCTCCAGCACCTGCTAAGCAAAACCGTGAGGAGCCTTGCCATTTTCATTCCTTGGAAGCCTCTCAAAAATCGGAGCAAAGTAGGGTGAGAAACCATGCCCTGTTTTTTATTTAGACTTGTTTAAGTTCTTGCTTTTAAGTAGTGTGAAATTGGCATGTTAGCTTAGGTTTCTTAAAACCTTCGATTTAAATGCTTACATGGTGTTATTATGAAGCTCTCAGTATTTTTCCTTAAGCATGTTACATGTTTTATGTGAAGGATTTAAGCATGTAAAAAAATGGTGTTCGAAAATCTGGGTAGAGGTATGCCCTGTTTTTCTGGAAAATATGAGATGTGAGTGATTTTGTAAAGGTGTTATCATGTATGTTAGATAGTTTTTTGGTAGACCTTTGATTTGAGTACATACATGGTAGTTTTGTGAAGCCCTTGGCATTTTTGTTCGAGCATGTTTCATGTTATATGTTGTAGTTTTAATAACATGAAATGAAGTGCTCAAGAAATCTGGAAATGGGTTATGTTGCCCTGTTTCCGGAAAGGTTGATCGAGTACTTGTGTAAATGGTCGACGTTTATGCATGTGGATTTATATTTGAGGTATAAATTAGATGAATACACTCAGGGTAGTGTATTGTAGCTACTAGCATAATTGTTTAAGCATGTGGTGTATCTTATATGCTAGATTAAAGGGTATGGAAATAGGTGTTCGAGAATTTTGGAATGGTGCTTCTCGAACAGAGCATCTCGATCGATCGAAAATTCCATCTCGATCGATCGAGCGAGGCAGAAGCTTTTAAGTATGGTTTGATTTTAAGGTTCCGATCGATCGAAGGATATTCCGATCGATCGATGAAGCTCCTCGATCGATCGGTAAAATGTGTCGATCGATCGATCAATGCAGAATGTTTGGGCTCTATTTTTGCATGTTTTCTCGATCGATCGATACCTCGGGGCCGATCGATCGAGAGAGGCAGAATGTTGAAATTTAAGATGATGATTTATTTGTTAAGTTTATGGTATGGGATGATTTTGAGGCATCTAATATGGTATTATGTGGTTGTGTAGAACCATCCCAGGTACCAGCTCAGTCGAGGAGATAAAGTCTGTTGACTCCTCTACATTTTGAAAGGTACGTAAGCGACGTACGGGCATCCCAACGGTAACATGTACTTTATGTTTGTCTATTTGACACATGATGAATGCAATGTGATGCATTAAGAGTAAGATACATGTTATTATGCATTGTTGTTGCATATTATGC
The DNA here is from genome assembly GCA_907163345.1 of Haberlea rhodopensis. Lineage (NCBI taxonomy): Eukaryota > Viridiplantae > Streptophyta > Magnoliopsida > Lamiales > Gesneriaceae > Haberlea > Haberlea rhodopensis. The sequence goes on along the minus strand of CAJQUN010000022.1, from coordinate 337,140 downwards.
ATTGTTGTTGCATATTGTGATGTGGAATAAAGAAGTGTATTCCAAGAGTCAAGAGAGATCACAATGTATTTTAATGCTTATGCTTGTTCTGTAGTAATGAAGCGGGGAAGATAGTACCGCTCATTATGAGATTATGTAGTAATGAAGCGGGGAAGATAGTACCGCTCATTATGAGATTATGTAGTAATGAAGCGGGGAAGATGGTACCGCTCATTATGAGATTGTGTAGTAATGAAGCGGGGAAGATGGTACCGCTCATTATGAGATGTTAAAGCAAGAAGCATTTAAAATAACTGTTGATATATGACTCAAAAGCTGTGTAAGGAAAGAGGTGATATGTCATGACAATATTAAAGGATCCATAATTTCATATAATGTGTTTACTATGAGTTATGGTACAGGGACAACCAATGGGCGTTGTAAATGCTTGGAAATATAGGAAGTGCTTTGTATTATGATTTGTGCATTTACGCTTTACATTCATATTATGTTGAATATGAATCACGGTATGCTCATGTGTTGGGGGTTGTCTTTGTAGGTGCATTTGATACAGAGAACAGGGGTCAGGGTTGACATGATGAGCTTAATGGAGTGCTAAAGGGGATAGCAGGATAGAGAAACTCTTCTGTATAGTTTTTGCAAAGATAGTGTAAAACTATGGATTTTAGCACCTTCTGGTTAGGAATATGTATGATTCCTTTTTGAAACTTTTGGTACTGAAATCTCTATAAGCTCAGGTTGTCAACATGATTCAATACTCTGATTTAATATGATTAATTCTCTTTAAATGCACCTAATAGTACGTATGAGATAACGGGGTCTCACAAGGATATTGTGTGAAAATTTGTGGCATCATCTGAAACACAGACCGAAAATCTACGGGTACATAATGATGATTAATCGACCAACCAAGTTTGGGGAGTGATCTTACTCATGTGGAAGACTCATGTGCATGTGAGCCTCTTCAAGGTTGAGCCTACTGTGAAAAACTTATGAGGAATTCTCGTGTCAAGATGAGTTTAGTGTGATGTTGGAGGAGACTGAACATATTTTTGAAATTAGCGAGGAGCACTCATCGATGGTGATGTCATATATGACATATGTGGATCCGTTCTTCCCATCAATGCCAATTTCACCATACTATGTCCTCCACGAGATGAAGCCAAGTTTAGAACCTTTCTCCCATGCTTATCAATTTATGAAGCACGTTGTTGGAGCGACGAGCTTAAAAAGTCGACATCTTGCCAAGATTGAGGGCGTACATGACCAAGACAAATATGTGATATCATGTGATACATACTATGGGTGGAAGCCACTATTTGATGGTTGCTTCGCATAGTCTGGCTGAAGACTTCAAACAAAGCGCTTCTTGGGATGCAACCCAAGCTTTATATCCTTTTATTTTATTTCAGTTTTTGATTGTACTATTTCATTTTAGTAGCATGTCTTAATCAGAGCCGTTTATCATTACATATCTCCATTGCAGGTCTATACTAATGCGGATGTCCCTATCATCATCTTCTCACCATACCCATGTGTGACATGGATGACGATTGCTGACGATCGTCGTCGCATGTAGTTGTGTAGTCCCTTGTTTTATACGTTGTATGGTACATTGAGGACAATGCAAGCTTTTAAGTTTGGGGGTGTTTAAACATTGAAGATGTTTTGTTTCCTGGATTTTATATGTTTTGCGTTTTATGTCTATTTGTCATTATTTTTTTCTTTTTGTGTCATAAGTCATGATTTGAAATAATCGTGAAGACCGATGATGAAGAATTGAGCTTACTTGTAAAAATTTTAAAATTTGTTCACTTTGCTATGAGTTTCTCACATATTCATGCACTAGAGACCATTGCCATTTGAGTAATCAAAGTTGATTTGAACGAACACAAATATGATATAGGCAATTCTTGATAGTACTTTGTGCCTTTCTTCATTGATATAAAAATGTCACAGTAGCCCCATTGAGCTTAAAAGTAAAAGAATGAGATTTGAATTGTTGCAACATGTTTTAGAATCTTATTCAAACTCGTTTCGGATATTACCGTAGTTTTGTGATACCACTTGAGCACTTCGGTGAAACCATATAATTCTTTTGTGAATTGAGAGTAGTCTAGAACTTGCTTTAGCACCCTTTGAGGCGAAATACAGACGGTATGTGGCTTAGGCATGATTTTAGGCAATTTTTGATCCGTTTGAGCATTTGAAGCCACCAAAAGACATAATTTTATTCCTAGCTACCCCGTCGAACTTATTTAAAACGAATGGTATGTGCAAAAGCACATAATATCCCCCATTTGGCATCATTTAAAAATCCAAAATCAACCACCTTGTTGAAAGCCTATACATCATACCCTCAAGTGAGTAAGCCCCTATGCGCTTTAACATCTCCCATGTTCGTAATTGAAAAATTAAAAGGGAGAAACAATGGAAAAAGGGGCATGAATGCAAAAAAAAAAAACGTTGAAGAGGTGAAGAACATAGTGATTGAGAAGAATAAAAAAATAATGAGGTGAATGATGAAAATATGAATGAGAAAGGAGGGTGAATTCAAAAGAGAATGATGAATTATCAAAAAAATGAATTAAAAATTGAGATGAGGAGATCAATAGAGATGGTACACTTACATCGAAGGGTAGAGATTTTGACAACGGAGAAGGCAATGACGACTACCGGGGATGGAGAGCCATCATCCAAATCGTTTGATCATCTTTTCCTTTATAGTTTTATGATGATTAAGAACATGTCTATGTGTTTATTTAATTTATTCATGAACTAATTTATTATTCTAGAGGAACGACGTATCTTGACTTGAAACCATGTGGTTGATTATTTCATGAATGTATTTTGGTTTTCCATATGATTTATTTGTGATTCCTAATTTGACTGCAATTTAATTGACTGGCCATTGATTGAATTGTCATATTTATTTAGAATCTATCACTCAGGAGATGTGGTTTTGAATAGGACTATAGGAATTTACATCGTTGGAAATTTATATAGAAGACATGCGGATAACTTCAATGAAGTCAGTGAACGAATCTAGCGCTATTGAAATTGTTTAATAATCTTAGGTAGACATATCAAGATGATTATTGAATGATTATTTCTATTGAACACTCGAGAGAGGTAATATAATAACATATGATTTTGTGGTTAATAAATTAGAAGAACACGACATAGTTGATAGTTAAGTGAAGTAGAACCTCTAGAACCCGTTCTCATTGATTGTCTAAATAAATTTGAGGCTATTTAATTACAGTACTTGATATAGACTTAATTCTCAATCCCGTGGGTTCGACATCCATACTTTAAATTCATATACTAAACCTTGACACTATACACTTGTGGTACATTTTACACGCATCAATAGAGTATTTTGAGTATGCTGAACTTAAAATTGAATACAATAATCTCTCTTTCTGTGTATTTATATATCTATTTTAGCTAACTAATGTAATTGCTATCGACAATCAGAAGAAGTGTTAATTGTCAATTTTATCCTCGAGTTGTGTAAGTTGTGCTGTATCTGTAGAAATGTTAATTCTTTGAATTTCACATTGTCTTGTTAAATACCTTGCCATCATTGGCTTATTGTTGGATCATAATATATCAGTAATCCATTACTAACTAATATTAGCGACGGATTTTCGTCTCTAATCCTAATTTTTTTTGTGATATATATATATATATATATATATATATATATATATATCCACTAAGTTTGTGTGTTTTGAGTTTTGGTTGTTTAAGTAGCCAAAATTGAGTAGTGGTCCAATTTGTTTTTTTGCTTTTACTCTCATGTCGTCGGAGCACTGATGTATTATCAAAAAATACTGATGTGTTAGGTGCCACGTCAGCACTCGACGAAATATGATCAAGATAAACTTACAAAATGAAGACTCAATTTTGAGTCTTTAGAGGACTACAAAATATATATTTCAAAATAATATAAACAATACTAGTGGAAGATCGAACATCATATTTTTATTATATATAAGTCGCTTGATGATGGATAAGGGATGATCGTGTTGGAAAATATGCTTAGAGAATTGAATTAAGGATGTAGAAGTCGAAAATACGAAAAAAGAACAAACACGGAACACCGAAACTGCCCGGAAAAATCCGAGAAGTAGGGTGGGGTCTAGGAGTCACTCTGCCTACGAAAAAAGAACAAACACGGAACATCAAAACTTCCCGGAAAAATCCATGCAGTAGGGTGGGGTCTAGGAGTCACTCTGCCTGGAATGAAATTCCAGGCAGATTATGTTGCGCATAGGCGCAACATGAGCTACACCTATGTGCCATGTTCGCTGTCCAATCGTGCAAAATCAGTTTTTGTGAAGGCTTATGTACCATTTGGCATATTAATGCATCTTTTCATGGAAGAATGCATCCAAGAGGTGTATTTCTGTGGCATCCAATGATGTACTATATATAGAACAAATCCTCTAGAATTAAAAATACTTTTGAAGAGATTAAAACACAATATCAAAGCAAATTTCTGCACGTTCATCTTGTTCATTCATTGTTCTTGTTTGAGTGTCTTTAACCTTTGTAGTTTAATGATTCTTGATTTGAAGTGCTTCTATCATGAATCATAGTCGTTGTATCTTGAAAAAAGATTGCTGCTAAACCGTGAGCACCATAGCGAGGTAATATCGTTTCAAGGGTAGAGATTCCAAATCTCATATCGACATCATTGAGCAATCTTGTTACTTTGCGTTTGTTTATCCCAAAGATACACATCCGATACAAAATTCCTACAATCTTGAAATGATATTTAATAACAAATGGCCTCAACAAGTGCAACGACTTCCGTTCATCATGAAGAAATGCCCGAGAATTTCAATGGAAATGACTTCAAAAGATGGCAACAAAAAATGCACTTCTACTTGGCAACCCTGGGATTTGCAAGGTTTTTAAGTGAAGATGCTCCAACAATTGAAGATGGTGAGACCGATACCGAAAAGAGGGATGCGGTTGCTGCTTGGAATCAAAGCGCTACAAGAACTACATTCTAAATGGTCTAGACAATAAATTATACAATGTTTATTGCGTAGTGAAAATCACAAAGGAATTGTGGAATCATTGGAAAGGAAATACAATCCGAGGATGCCGGTATGAAAAAATTCATTGTACGACAGTTCCTGGATTTCAAAGCGGTCAATGTTAAGCCAGTGATAGTGCAAGTGCAAGAACTACAAGTGATCATGCATGATAATCATGCGGAGGGAATGATTCTAAGTGACTCATTCCAAGTGACTGCAATGATTGAGAAATTACCCCCAATGTGGAAGCACTTTAAGAACTATCACAAACATAAACAAAAGGAGATTAGTCTTGAAGTCCTCGTGGTTCATCTATGAATCGAGGAGAACAGTAAGAATTCCGAAAGGAATGCGGTAAAGCATCATATGGAAGCCAGTGTTAACTTGGTTGAACAAAATACTGGAACAAAAAGAAAGTTTGACAGTAAAAAACCTCGAATGGTGGGAAGGCTAAAAAGTAAGAGTAAAATGCCATAAAATAGACAATCGAGGGAAGGCAAAAGATTAAGTCAATATAACCAAAGATGACAGATTATCAGACAGTTTATCTGATCTTATGCTTAACGCTTGATTGGTAATTTAATTTTGAAAAGGATTGTATTAATCAAACTTCGTGTTTGATGGAAAAAGGTTATATGGAAAATGAGTTTTTCCTGATTGGACGTAATTGTGGTTGTTTTTTTAATATTAGAAGCAATAAAATTATGTTATTACTCATCTGATTGAGTTTTATGATTTATGGATGATCGGTTAGTCATATAAATTATAATTCACTACGTAAATTTGTAAAGTTAAATTTAATGTTTTAAGTGAATGTTAACTTAAACATAAGTGTGAGACTTGTGTGGGGATCGGTAACAAAACCGCCATTCATTCGGTTGAAAAAAAGGGACACCTCTAGAATCAATTCACATTGATGTTTGTGATTTACAGTTTGTGCAAACTAGAGGTGTGGGAAAAACATTCGTTATTTTATCGATTATTGCACAAGGAATTGTCATGGTTATTTGCTACAAAGAAAAACCGAGGCCATGAAAATGTTTGAACACTATGTGAATGATGTTGAAGACCAATAAAACAAGTAAGTTTTGCAATGAAGAATTGTGAGTTGATTCAAATTGTGTTGTCTAAGTATTTTACGCTGAAGACTTGAATTTGCAAGATATAAAATCTCGATTTCAAGTTTTCTAAGATTTGTATGCGTAAAATACAAATGGTGAATCAAATGCCACAATTTTTTTGTCTAGGCGCTGTTCTATCACAAAATTGATTATATTTGAAATTTTCTAAGCATTATACGCTTAAAGCTCAAACTGGCAAGACATAAAATCTTGAATTTGAGTTTTGTAAGTTTGTACGCTTAAAATGCAATTACTAAATCATACTCAAGAATATTGTCCAAGTTTTAAATTTTGTAAGCAAGCGCGCTTAAATCAAAACTTTGCAAAAAATAAAATCTTGAATTTTTATTTATAAATTTATAACGCTTAGAATTTTGAAATTTGAAAGTTGGAACGCTAATGAAATTTTGATAAGTTCGAGATTACCTGTGAGGTCCTCGTTACTTAATCCATTATGTATCAGTTCATTATACATATGTGAGTAAGAATTAAGTAAAACATACACTGATTAAGAGTTTACTCATGTTGGTTGTTACAATACTTACACAAATCCTGTCATAATATACATCATATGTACAGTAAAACAACCTAGACTCGTACAACTCCTATGCAGTGGTTCAACTCGCAGCGGAATAAGACTCACAATCTCGTCATCCCACGTCTATGAGTCCCTACAGAAACAATCACACAACATGAGTATAGAGAAACGACTATCTCAGTGCAATATCAATAAGAAACATAAACGATAAAGCACTATAAACATCAACCGTGATTGTTCTGTATCATGCATCATCAAATGCAAATATGTCATGACATGTCTCATCCCTCATCCTGTTATAACCAGACCAATATGATATGTCTATCTCAGCTTAATATGTCAGTGGAACCTCCTCACATCTTCATATTAGCAGCACATATCATAGTACCGTCCTTACATGTTATAACAACCAGAGCATATACCCAACCGGCGTATACCTCTCATGCCAAAGCATATGTAGCATACCTATCGTGGCAACAATCTCAGCCAAAGCATATGCCCCACATTGCCATATCTATCGTGGCAATGATCTCAGCCAAAGCATATGAGACATATCTTTCGTGTCATCCATCTAAACAATATAAACTTCATGAATGCACATGCATATGATACCACTAATCATATGATATAATGTCCCACATCATCATCACAACAAATATCATATACTCGTACGTCAAAATGTACCTGTAATGCGACACAAAAGATATAAATTAGGCGTCAATGTCTAACCGCCTCGTTGCCCCGCCCCCTGTGATGATGCTACAACAATATGAACAATATAACATGTTACAATAGGCTTCAAAATCAAATTCTACAAAAATCTAACATTTTTCAAAATCTTACCCCTGGCGATCGATCGCCACTTTCACCGATCGATCGCCAAACTGTTCTGTTCCATCGCGATCGATCGCCACTATCTCGCGATCGATCGCCAAAGTGTTCTGTTTCCTCACGATCGATCGCCATATTTTCACCGATCGATCACCATATGTTTCACCGTCTTATTTTTGCTCTGTTCTCGGTGATCGATCGCTCGATCACCGATGTTCGAAAATTTCAGAACATGGCGATTTTGAGCTTATCTTCATGGTTCTTCTTCTACTACTCAAAAATTCACATTCAAACATGTTTTTGCAATCTCTAGTATCCTATAAACATGTTTCTATCATCATATCACAAAATTATTTACGTCCTAACAAGTAGTAATTCCAACCATGAACACTTGGTACTCAAGGTCACATAATTCATAAATAACAACATATCCAAGCTTAAAATCATAAATTCCTTAATCACTTCACTCTACTTTCTAGCTGGATTACCAAGTGAAATCTAAGCATAAAATGCAAGAACCAACAAGGGTTTTGGAGAGGTGCTTGTGTAGAGAATTGTAGGTGAGATGTGGTGTAGTATGTTTATCAATCTGATTTCATGTTATTTATCCTCACCAAATTCAACTTACATGCAAGTGAAATGCATCTCTAATGCATCTTAAATGTAGGACAAAATGGTCTCCTACTATGTGATGCATTTCGAAATCCACTTCTATGCTCTCTTTCTATTTTCTTGTCCAATATAACACAATCATATTAAGTCCATCTATCACATGTTCATGTTCTTAACTCACTCTCTTTGATTTCTCATATCTACATGAGGTTTCATTCATGCATAACATTAGTCGTGCTCGGTTCAACCTGAACCCGAGTCCACATCGTACTGTAATTAATCATAATTACACCATAATCGTATAATATATATATACGTCATATCGAGGCATGACATTACCCAAACTTATGGGGGAAGCAATTTATTGGTCAACCATATTCTAAGTACCACTCTTAGGCAATGACGAAAAATCCATATGAAATAATGACAAAGTTTCCTACAAATATTGAAAGTCTAGGGTGCACGATTGAAGTAAGTCATAACAAGTTCAAATGAATGACATGATAAATTTGACAAAATTGTGTTTTCAAAACAAGTATGACAAAAATAACACAAATAAATCATATGTAAGTATGTTTGTAAGTTGATGATATGCTCATTATGAGAAATAATATAGAGTTAAAACAATGAAGAAAATGTCGATGAATCATTTTTGACATGATGAATGTTGATGCATCAATGTCAAAATTGAAATTGAAGTTTCCCAGATGAATTTTCATGTTTAATTATAGTTTCAAATTATTTAAGCTTTGCGCTTAAAATTCAAGTTTGTAAGAAATAAAATCTTGAACTTGAATTTTCTAAGAAAGTTGTGGTTAAAATTTGATTTGTGTATTAAGATAGTTTCATATTTTGTAAGCTCTAACGCTTAGAATTCGAAACTCGAGAAATCTTGATATAAATTGGATATCTGACACAAAATGGTTATGTGCTAACCAGTGGTAATGTTGATGCGCCATGAAAAAAGGAAACAAAGGGAAATTTCTAAACAAAAAAGTGTATAGCTCAACCCACTATGAAATCAGAATTCATAGCACTGAATAAAGCGGAGAAAAAGCCGGAGGGCTTTGATGTTTTTGAATTTCTTGTTGGCAGTAATGAGGGATTCAAAATCCATAAATGGTAATATGTTTTATTATTGGAAATGACTCTGTGTTGTGGGAACCTTCTAAGCAAATGTATATATCTCGAGCCACAATGAAATCAAGTTCCTTGCAATGGATAAACCAGAGAAGAGCCAGAATGACTTCAAGGTCTCTTAGAAGAAATTCCATATTGGAAAGAACATGTGCGTGGAATTATAATATATTGTGACATCTAATATGCTGTAGAAAGTGCACAATGTAGTATGTAAACTAGTAAGTCTCAACATATAAGTTATAGACATAATACCACATGACAAGTGCCACTAAGGTATGAGAAATCCGCCGATATGTTAACGAAAATGTTTACCAAGAGATCAATAAAGTTGCCTATCGAGGGAAATGTCATTAAAACCCCAAATTAAAATCTTGTAGTGGATATACACCCTAGTTGGCTAGAGATCCCAAGATGTAGGTTCAAAAGGGACAACCAAATTATGAGATTGAGGAAACACCTTGGAGAATTAATCTCCAACACATTCCTAGGATGAGAGGCGTGATCTGCAAAAAGGGTGGATAGTCGAAGGCCTTTAATGATTCCTAAGACATATAAATAAATATGTTGGAGTATAGCGGGATACCGTTTTTTGGAGATCACCTATCTGAGTGCGAAGTGTGGCCCTATCAGAGATGGAAAGCACTTATGAGACCAAGCATGATCCAAGGTCGAAACAGATACAACCGTAAGAAACCAATACGAATGTTAGGATTGTTATGGTGTTGGTTCAATTGTCTCGGTTTACACCAACGACTAATAGTTCAAGACTATAAGTTCACTATTAAGTAAGTCAAGTAAATCCGATTGAATAATACTATGCAAGGTTCAAAGCCGCAAGCTACCTCCAGATGCTATAACAATTCGTTAAGGGCACTCAACCCACGTCACACATGCATTAATTTTAGTTCATGTGGGGGATTAGGAAAATATGCTTAATGAATTGAAATTAAGCATATAAAAAGTCGAAAATACAAAAAATGAACAAAACGAGACACCGAAGCTACCCGAAAAAATCCGGGCAATAGGGGTGGCGCCTAGGCGCAACTCTGTCTGGAATGAAATTCCAGGCAGAGTATGCTGCGCATAGGCTCTGCATGTGCTGGGCCTATGCGAACTCAGTTTTTGTGAATGGTTGTGTACCATTTGGCGTAGTGATGCATCTTTTCATGAAATAATGCATCAAAAAGTGTATTTCCTTTGCCAATGATGCACTGTATATAGAAAAAACTCCCTTGAGAAGTAAAAATACTTTTGAAGAGATTAAAACACAAGATCAAAGCAAATTTCTGCATTCATATTGTTCATCCATTGTTTTTGGTTGAATGCCTTTAAACCTTTGTGATTTAAGGATTCGTGATTTGAAGTGTTTCTATCACGAATCATAGTTGTTTATTGGGAAACGATTGCCGTTAAACCATGAGCATTATACTGGGGCAATATCGTTTCAATGACGGAAATCTAATCTCACATCGACAAACGTTCATTGAGCCATTTTGTTATTTTGGCTTTTGTTATCTCAAAGATACGATACATAATTTCTATATATCCTAGCATCCAGTGTGGAATATTGTGGGATTTTAGGTATTTCGAAATTCTTGTTTCTTTTTTGCTCACCTGCAATATTATTTTTTTCTTCTCTTTTTTCTTTATATATTGACATCCGTTTCTTCTTTTATTCCACTCAACATAATGTTCACCACACACACACACATCATATATATATATATATATATATATATATATATATATATATATATATGAAAGGTACGTTTTCATTGTTTTATGCCCATATATATATAGTCTTTTCATACGCAAGAACGGAACAAAAATAGAGGTTCTTGTTCTGTTCTTTCTGCTTTCACATCATCCAGGATCTGTTTAAATATAAAATCATATTTAAAAGAAAGACTTTAATATGTTCGATTTGTAAGTATTTTTTTTAAAATAAACATACTTAATATTTAGACACATTAACAAAAATATATATACAGACATCATTCTAAAAGTAATATTTCACAATAAAACCTTAGTTTGAGTTTATGATTGTTCGGGGCGAATCTAGAACTTTTGTTTATGAGAAAAAAAATAATAACATGAAAATGGAGAGCAAAAATTTCATTAAAGGGGTAAAATGTAATATTTTTTTAAATTGTTTTAAGGGTAATAAACAATTAGCCAGCTTCTTGTCTAACTAGGATTTGAATATATTTCTTCGTCTACGTATATAGAAAACTAAATTATAAGTTTAAAAATTAAATCATATATTTCCAATCAATAAATAAACATTAATAGTCATAGATGTATGTACGTATAATATGATACGTGTTATTGAAAATGCATTAGAAACCAGACACGTTAAAACACATATCCCGTTGAATTAAATAAGGTATAGATAGCTCAATGATTGAGGATCACAACTGACATTATGTTTGATTTTTTTTTTTTTGTGAGTGTTTTTAGGGGTAATTTCATTTAGAAAAAAAAATATATTTATGTAGGTGTATAGCCAGGATTTTGTATTTATATTGGTTTAATTTATTTTAAAAAAGCATTAATAAAAAGTCAATAAGTCAATATTACATTATGTAATATTTTAATAACTAAACTTTATTTTGAAACAAAAAATTGTGTGAAAATTTGATCGAGTAAACAAATATTTTATTGTCCTCAAACAACTTGAAAACTCAACTTAGTTATAATAATTTTTTAATTGAGCTATTTTAAAATTTAGTTTATGTTAAAAAGAATCGATCTGTTGTGTTTTGGATCTTACTAATATTAGTTTTGATGTTAAGAAAAATTGTTATTATATTGCTAACATATTTCATCAAATGTGCAGCTTATAAAAGATATTCTAAAACTTGATGAATTGCAAAAGAAGCTATCTCACTTTCCAGACTTGAGTCTTGCTTAATCGCACTTAATGGATAACATCAGGGCTAGAGCAGCTTTGGTATATTGACAACAAATTTCAGCTTGCTTATCAAAGCAACGCGAGTCTTGATTATCAGGAAATCCAAGACAAAATGCTACAACTTCCATATTTATCACTTGACCTATAAATCAACAAATCAAAAGCTATCTCAACAAATCAAGTTAGTTGAAAAGGGGTAACAAGGCCATCTGCGTGGACAGAGGAGTACAGTCGAAGTCTAACCAACGAAGTCACACTAGTGTAGTATAAGTCAGCTCAGCTTAGTTCAACTAAGCTGACCAGCTAAGTGATGAGAAATACACCATAGAACTTTCATAAACAATTTTTTGTGCATTTATTTTCTCTTCGTTTATTTGCTGTTTTGATTTAAATATTTTACTATGCTTTTTACAAATACTTAATCATTTATATAGTGGGTTAGTTCGAATATTTTTTGTTTGGTTTCTTAAACCAAACTCGATCTAATATCTCGCTGCAAACATAGTAAAAATTTTGGGTGTAAACTGCAGTCACCCACATTCGATCCTAACACGATCCCTCTCTTTTTAAACCATTATATCTTAATTAATTACTCAATGTATCATATTTTAACTCTCACTCTCTTCTTCTTCTTTTTTTCATGTAGGAGGGACAAATATTTTTTCATCACATACGAGACTTGATATCGAGACATTTTGGAGAGAGAACTGCTTACTAACTAGGCTATGCCCGCAACTATACTCTCCCTCACACTCTCCACATTGCCTAATTTGTATTCTCTCTATTGCTATATGTACTTAAGTTTGTTTTTATGGTCAAATACTATGATTTAAAATCTCTATATTTACTTAAATTTCTCTGATAAAAGTGAGTTTTTAATACTTGAGTTGTGGTCCGTTTTCCATTTAAAAATATTATTATGTTTAAAAATAAATAAAAAAATTAAAGTTTTCCCATTAAATTAGGGCACACGTAAGAGATTGTTTGGTAGGCATTTAAAAAAGTTGGGCACCCGAAAATCTTACATGTGCGCATGACTAAGTAGATCTATACCAAATGTGGGACCAAGAAATAAAATCTGATCCAACTGCCTTAAATAATGGACATTTAAGTCTTACATCCTATGTACGATAAATTTTGGTGCTATCAACATATCGTGAATATTTGATATTATCCAGTGTTTTGAAAATCGGTTCGAACCGATCGATTCAATCGGTTTAACTTATAAACAGTGTTTGATTCGATCTGGTTGACCCTTCAAAAGCATCCTGATAAAAAATCAATGGGAACCGGATTAAACTGGTAAAAAATCGGTTCAACCAGTGAACCGATTGACTGATTGAACCAGTATGTTCCTTTTTTTCTTTCCTTTTTAAAATTTAAATTCTTTTTATTTTTTTAAAATTATAAATCAAATTTGTAGAACAAAAAATATTATATATAATTTATTGTTATTGAAATGATTAATATTTTATGCGTGTTTTAATCAAAAAATTCATATAATTCAATAAATGTGTCTTATATATAATATATAAACATGTTTAGTTTCTCGTAAATTATAATATATGTGAATAATTTCATAATATTTTTAATATTTTATTATAATTTTGGGATATTGATCTTTTTTGGCATTATTTGTTGTTTTTTAGATGTTTTATTATTATTATTATTATTTTATGTTAGACATTTCATTTTATCTGATTTTCTAAGTTTGACATGTTATGTTGGTGTAACGATATTTTTTTATTATGAACAACTTGAAACTATAGTAAAATATATGGTATATATATTTTACAAAACTTAAAATAGATATTACATAATGCTGACGTCATCATCGGTTGAATCAATAGTTCAACCGGTTGAACCGATCGAACCTGTAACCAGCAAGGACATCGATTTCATGTCCGATCCGATTTTAAAAACTCTAATATTACCTCTCAAGATCATCGTATATTGATAATATTTAAATAGAATATTTATAATGTATGATAATATCTATTTCTAAGAACATTATGGATAATATTGATGTTCGCAGGGTATCATCAAAATAACCATCATATTGATGTTAGGACATGAAATCATCATCCTAAAATGAATTTTTGCTACATTCTCCTTTTTTTCTTCTTCTAAGTAATAGAATTCCTATCATGTTGATATGGTCAATGGGCCAATTTAATTATTTTTTTTAAATGTAAATGTTAACAATTGATTTGAATTATTTTAATATTAAACCATACATCATCAATCATCATACACTAAGATTTAAAATTTTATACAAATTTAAAAAAATCATTAAATTTGATTTTGTATTTATAGTAAAAACATAGCATAAAAGGACAAAGCGATTATTAGTTAAAATCCTGTAAAATAATATCAAAACAATAGTTTCGAATAATATTTAAAATCATTCTTAAAGAAGGGGCGGTGAGTATTTTAAAATGTTGCTTACTCATATGTAAAGCCTCATTAATTTAATATATTTTATATCATCAATCCCCAAAAAAATATTAAACTTCAAAATAGAAGCCATACACGTGTAAGAGGGATTGGTAAAACAGGGAAAATTTAATGAAAGGAGAACATGGTCAAATAAAGGTAAAGAGTCGAAGTCACGTTATGTAACTCATAAAAAGAGTTTATTTTCCCGTAAAAGTTGATCGAATTGGTAGAGTATATAAATATCAAGATCATTGATTACAAGTTTGATTTTTTGTATCAATATTTTTTCGATCGAGCTTATCACATTATATTGTCTAATATTGTTTTTTTTTTGTTAAGACAAAAATTTATTTGAAAAAAGAGTACAAGAGTACTCAAATATATTAAAAAAGGAAAAAAAATTCAACCCAAGACAAGTACGAGGTTGACTAAACCAGTCATTAACCGAATAACCGACTAACACAGATCCCAACTCTTTAAACCAAATCCACAACCTAACTTTAATATTCTCAATGACTCTTTCTACATTAACAATACAATGACGAAAAATTAAATTGTTCCTAAAGTTCCAAATATACCAAGCAATACATTGCCAAATAGCTAACCAAACATGGGAAAGATGTGACGAAGGCATGGAATTAAGATTATTGACAAGATGATCCCCCATATTGTTTGATCCTATAACGAAAATGGATAGCCAATGGTTGCAATTGTCCCAAATAGCTTTTGAGAACTTGCAGTTCAATAATAAGTGCGATAAATCTTCATCCTTCTTATTGCAAAAAGCACACAACAGTTCACGATTAATATCAATTAACTTTCTCCTTGCTAAGTTTAATCTGGTAGGTAACCTGTTTTGCAGTAATCTCCACACAAAGAAAGAAACCTTACACGGAACAAGGTAGCACCATGCCTAATATTGTCACTTGGATTGTATGATATGCAAGCTATTACATCAGCCCGAAAGCTGATGTACCCATCCAAAACAATCATGGAGTAGCATAAAATTTTCCGATAATTTGGGGGGAAATGCACATGCAATAGGACAACAATAAAATGAGTTTTCCTGTCAAGGCTCCACGTGACATGCTGCATGTCGTTTTTTGTGGGGAAGGAACAGACTTTTCCATATGTGTGACACATTGACGGTAGTATTTCTTCCATTTGGCTTGCCTCTTTATTCCGCAGTCACATGCCTAATAATCATTTTTCCAGGCCCCAAATTTTAATAAAATTATTATGTCTTAGGGTTTCATATAATGTGCTTAAGCTATTTAATGTCGTATGCTCTTTTTTTTTTATACAAAAAGGGTTGTGTACATAAATGAAATACAAATAACATCGACCGTAATGAATATGTCGATACACATAATATAATTGAGTTTGATGCCGCATCAAAGAATATGTGGTTGGATGGTCTTTTTAAGGGCACTGTCCTTAAAGATATATCAAACGATACATTAGGAATATTCTAAATGAAATAATCTCAATGTAAAGTAGATACACTCTAGGTACTTGGATAGCATCTACCCATCCCATAATACACATGCATTTATATGAGTCATGCGTATATCATGTCAAACATATTCATTGTAAAATACTTGTATTTAACTACTAATCATGTGAAAAGGAAATATTATTGTCAGAACAATTTCTATGTAAATAGATGAAAATTGCTCTGACAGCAACAATAGTTCTGGCAATATCATGATATATAGAGATGTCAAACGGAGCGGATGGCACGAGGCACGGCACGGGCATGACACGACGCAGAGCGGCACGGCACGACCCGTATTGCTACAGTGTCGTGCCGTGCCAAGCACGGCCCGGAACATGGGCCGTGTCGGGCCAAGGGATGCCAGCCCGTTGGCTGGCACGACACGACACTGTTTACTCCTTTTTTTTTAACCAGCGATCAATTGCCAATTATGTGACGATCGATCGCTAGAGGCAGTAGGCTATGCACGGGCTTGGCGATCGACCGCCACATAAATGACGATCGATCACCTAGAGGCAGTATGCTAATATACGGGGTTGGCGATCGATCGCCACAAAAATGACGATCGATCGCCACGACCAACGGTCAAAAAAGGTGCCGTTGAACGGCTTTTTTTCAAAAAAAAAAACTTTTTTTTTGTTGTTATATATATGTGTGTTGATGAAACATTTTATCCTCCTAATCTCTAAGCTCTTTATACTTGAGACACTATACTCTCAATTTGTTCATAAAATTAAACAAAATTAAAAATAAAAAAAATGAAAAAAAAAATTGATTTGGGCCGTGCCAGCACGGCACGGCCCACAGGCAACGGGCCTTTGGGCTGTGTCGGGCCAGGTAAAAATCGAGATGGGTCGTGCCTGGCACGGCCCGTCTCGGTAGCGGGCCGTGTCGGCCCCGCACGGAACAGTGCCGTGCGACACGGATTTGTGGGTCATGCCGGGTCGGCACGGCCCGTTTGACATCTATAATGATATATCTGGAAAAATGTATGCATGTAATATGATATATAAATCGGCCTCATGTCCATTGGATAGCAGAATTGTGACATCCCAGTACCAAAATCCTCGAGTTGTAGATGTAGGTGTGTCTTGTGGATCACAATATAATATATTTGAGATAGTTAACAAGTAAAAATGAGAATATGAAATTGGGATCACACGATTCTATTTCAAATACTGCCTTGTACTTCAAATTGCCTTCTTAGTTCAGAATGTTTGAATTTGGGCTATATTCTATCTTTCATTAGTTGAGATTTTGTTCTGCAAGCTTCTGAGTCTTTGGACGTTTAGGCTACCGTGTTTGGATTGTTGAGCTTCCTCGCCCGAATATCACTTGGACCCATATAATAGATGTTTTGTTGGAATTTGCTTAATGAATTGAAAGTAAGCATTGAAAAACCGAAAAATAGAAGGGCTAAAACTTTGGAGGCATCGATCGATCGCCACACATTGGCAGCGATCCATGGACGAAAAAGCCTGGAGGCAACAATCGATCACCGCAGACAAAATTTTTGTGAGAGCGCGGCGATCGATCGCCGCATGTGCAGGCCTTTTGAAATGTTGCATCTCTTCGCATGCAGCTACATTTTTTCATGAATTGATGCTTTCAAATGGGTTGTGTGTAACATAAATGAAATACAAATAACATTGATCGTATTGAATATGTTGATACACATAATACAAGTGATTTTGACACTACCCTTAAATGTATGTGGTTGGATGCTACCCCTAAGGATATTGTTCTTAGAGGTAGATCAAACCATACATTGAGAATATTCTATATAAAATATTCTCAACGTAATGTGGATACACCCTATAGGAAAGTGCTACTGGGATAGCATCCACTTATCCCGTAATACTCATGAACATTTATGTGAGTCATGAGTATATCATGTCAAACATATTCGTTGTGAAATGTTATTGTCAGAATAATTTTTATATTAAATTCATGAAAATTGTTCTACAGCAACAATAGTTCTAACAATATCATAATATATCTAGAAAAATGTGTGAGTATAATATGTATATAAATCGATCTCCTGTGCATTGGATAGTACAATTGTGACATCCCAGTACCAAAATCCTCGAGTTGTAGATGTAGGTGTCTGTTGTGGATCACAATATAATATACTTGAGATAGTTAACAAGTAAAAATGAATACGAAATTGGGATCACACGATTCTATTTCAAATACTACCTTGTACTTCAAATTGCCTTCTTAAATGTATGAATTTGGGCTATATTCTATCTTCATTAGTTGAGATTTTGTTCTGCAAACTTCTGAGTCTTCGGACGTTTAGGCTACGGTGTTTGAATTGTTGAGCTTCCTGGCCCGACTATCACTTGGACAGTCACGTAGGAGTTGCTGAGCATCCTCACTTCTGAATTTCTCAACTTTAAAAGTATGGGTAAATTTTAAAAATGGACCATATAATAGATGTTTTGTTGAAATTTGCTTAATGAATTGAAAATAAGCATCGAAAAACCTGAAAATAAAAGGGCCAAAATTTTGGAGGCAGCGATCGATTGCCACACATTGGCAGCGATCCGTGGACGAAAAAAACTGGAGGCGTCGATCGATTGCCACAGACAGAATTTTTGGGAGAGCACGACGATTGATCGCCGCATGTGTAGGCCTTTTGAAATGTTGTATCTCTTCGCATGTTTTTTCATGGATTGATGCTTCCAAATGGTGTCTAATACCCTTGTTGGGACCCCAATACGGACTCGACCCGAACTATGTATTACTTCAACTGACCCGACCACTCAAAATTTGGGCTCGGCCCTCCGGATCAGATTGGTAATGGGCCGAGCTTGGGTAGAAAGCTCCAAACACCTCCATTGGTTGTCAATAAATGATGAACTAGCACACGATAACCCATGTTGGAGCTGCTCTAAATGCTTGCCCATTCCAATACACCTCGGCTCGACACATCTCCAATCTCATATCAATATCTCAACTCGGCATGTCACGTCTTGCCTCAAGACCTCAGCTCGGAGCGTGGAATCGCCGCCGACCCACCGATATTATCAGGCTCAGCTGAGACGGGTGTTAGTTCTCCATGGCTAGGCTATAGAGAACACGGGCGTGACCAGGATTGTAACCAAGCTGAGCTGCATATGTAGCCTAGTGGTTTGATCCCTTGTGACAACCTTAAGCCCCTAGAGTGGTCCCCCGTGATAGGCTCATCCGAGGTAAAAGTCCGATTCGTGGCAGAGGTGGACCGCACTTGTAAATCAGCCAATTAGATAGCGACCCGATACATCTAAGTACGAGAATAATATCCCTCAGTACGAACAAGATCCTAAAAGATGCACGTCGTACAACTTAAACAGTATATGTCGATGGTCCCAACCTCTGGGACCACGATCAGTGAATCCCTGTCACCCCTACAAGTCGTCACAAAAGTACTTTTCTGATAGCGTGACTAGGTGTGTATATATATATCAGGTTTGTATCCTGAAATTGATTCATTCAAATATTATCTTTCACCATTTTCATTTACGTTTGTTTTGGTACCTTTTTTCCCTACTGACTTTAGCATCAGAGGGGCTCCGCAAGAGAATCCTCTCCGGCCCCCTTCTAACCCATTTTCTTTTCAGGACAGCTCATCGCGGTGGGGAGAGTTATTGTTCACTTTGAAAGATACCCTACCAAAATTCCAGGTGACGGTGTCTATTGATGATATCTCTTGGATTTATATAAATATAACATCCCAATTGAATTAAAAACACATGATTTTCGAAATTATACACAATATATTGTGAGAAAAAGAAAGATCAAAAGTGCATTCTGCATCATTATCACATCTTGTCCTAAAAGGAAGAGAGTTCACATAATTTGTGGTTGTGGAACTTGTGATTTGGTGTGCTATTATCACAAGTTGTCTGTGTATATTGCGAGCAGATTGCCGGATTTCGTAAGTGCCATGAGCGGTGCAAAATCTTCTTAAAGATAAATTGTCCAACACTCCTCAACTTCATATTGTTACTGTCATACTTTTCAACACTGCTGAATCAACGACGAAGAACAACGCAAGCGCACCCCGTAAACAACAATTTTAAGATGATTTTTAGTTGTGAAAGATGACATCCACATCCACTCATGTTCTTGCGACACAATGAGAAAAGCCTACAAAATTCACTGGCGTAGACTTCAAGAGATGACAACAGAAAATGATTTTCGATCTTACTACTTTGCATTTGGTAAAAGATTCTGAAAGACGATCATCCTACCTTTGAAGGAGATGAAATGGTCCCCGAGTGAGGACTCATGTAGAAGCATGGAAACAAAGCGACTTCCTACGCAAGAATTACATTTTGAATGAACTTGATGATGCATTTTACAAAGTGTATTGTCAAGTCCGAACCGTAAAATTGTGGAATATGCTTGAAACTAAATGTAAAGGCGAAAGATGACGGCCTTAAGAAATTCATCGTTGGGCGCTTCTTAGATTTCCAAATAGTAGACTCGAAACCATAGCGAATCAAGTGCAAGAACTTTAAGTACTTTTTGCACAAGATTCACTGTGGATGAATGAGTCTAAGTGAGTCCTTCCAAGCTGCGGCCTTGATAGAGAAACTTCATCCGATGTGGAAAGAATTCAAAAATTATTTGAAAACACAAAGTGGAAGAAATGAGACTTGACGACTTGATTGTTCGACTAAGGAAGATAATTGGAAGTCGGAAATCAATATGAATAAGATGAATGTAAGAGCCATTATTGTGGAATCAAACAATCATGGAAAGGAAATGAAAAACTGGATTGCCAACAACAAAGGAACTCTTAAAGGTTCAAAGGAAATTGCTTTAATTGTGGGAAAACAAATCACAAAGCAAATGATTGTAGGCGCTCGAAGAAAAACCAAGTGAACTTGACTCAAGACAAGTCCGTGCCAATTGACATGTCAGAACTTGACTTGACCGATGTGATATTTGAAACAAACTTGGTTGACAATCCAAATCAATGGTGAGTTGATACGAGAGCTACAAGTCACATATGTTCCGACAACGAAATGTTCTCAACATACACACCAATTTCAGAGAAAATTATACATTTGCAACTCTTCTACCTCTAAAATTGTAGGACTTTGAAAGGTTGTCTTAAGATAACGTCGGGCACTGAAGTGACTCTAATGGATGTAACCCATGTACCAGACATCCTGAAGAACTTAGTTGTGGGGTCGTTGTTGGTCAAAAGTGGTTTTAGACTTGTTTTTTATTCCAATAAAATCTTGATAATAGCCACTTCAAATGAATGTAATGGCGGTTCACCGTAAATTTGAAAGTAATAAAATAAATGATTCTACTTACTTGATCGAGTGTTCAATATTTGGCATGTTCGTTTAGGACGTGTAATTTTATATTATTCGACGTTTACAGAATTTGAATTTATTACGTAGTTCCAAATTGATCTAACACAAAAATGTGAAGTTTGTGTTGAAGCAAAAAACAACCAAGACACTGTTTCATTCAGTGGAAAGAACTACAACTCCTCTAGAATTAATTCATTCGGATCTATTAAAGTTTGTGTAAACTAGAGGAGTGAAAAATACTTTGTAACGTTTATCGATGGTTACACAAGATATTGCTATGTATATCTTTTGAAAAACAAGACTTTTATGAACTATAAGAATGGGGTTAAAAATCAACTTGACAAGCGAATAAAGAATATTAGAAGTGAAAATGAGGATAATATGGTGCACCATTTGATGAATTTTATTCAAAATTTGGCATTATATATCAAACTGCTACCCATAATCACCTCAATCTAATGGAGTCACCGAAAGAAAGAATCAGACTCTAAAAGAAAATAATGAACGTTTTGTTGATAAATTCAGGCTTACCTGACAATTTGTGGGGGGAAATCATATTATCTGCAAACCACATTCTTAATAAAATACCCCACAAGAAATATGACAAAACGCCTTATGAGATGTGGAACTGACATAAACCTTCCTACAAATATCTCAAAGTGCGGGGCTGTTTGGCTAAAATAGAAACACCAAAACCAAAGCAAGTAAAGATAGGACCAGAATTGGTCGATTGCCATTTCATAAGATATGCACACAATAGTAGTGCTTATCAATTTACTGTACACAAATCGAAAATTCCTAAGATGAATGCAGGAATGACAATCAAATCAAGTAATATTGTCTTCTTTGAAAATATCTTTCCTAGAAAAGAAAGGAAAGAAGAAAATTCGAACAAATGAACACATGAAATTGCAAATGAAGGTTCGATAGAACCGAGGAATCTAGATGCACCAAAAGGGCTAGAAAACAAATTCGTTTGTTCCAGATTTCAAACTTACATGTTGGGAAATGAACCAAAGACATTGAAAAGTGCATTGTCATGTCCCGAATCTCCTTATTGTAAACATGTCATCAACGTGGAAATATATTACATTATGCAAAATCATACTTGAGAATTAGTTAACACTCCACTGGGTACCAAAACCATTGGGGTGTAAATGAATTCTAAAAATAAAATGTAATGGAACAATCGAAAAGTACAAGGCTTGATTGTTGGCAACATGATTCAAACAAATAGAAGGCCTTGATTTCTTCGACACTTACTCACTAGTGGCGAGGATAACATCCATTCATGTACTCGTTGTTGTTGGCGCCTTGCATAACCTTGAGATATATCAAATGGATTTAAAACAACATTCTTAAATTGTGATTTTGAAGAAGAAATTTATATGGAACATCTTGAGAGTTCTATTGTCCTTGACAAGAAAGGAAATTGTGTAAACTCATTAATTCATTACATGGGCTGAAACAAGCGCCTAAACAATGGCATAGAAAGTTTGACAATATTATGTTGTCAAATAGCTTTAAAATTAACGAGTGTGACAAGTGCGTGTATATCAAAGACACATGAGATTCTTTGGTATATGCCTTTATCTTGAACATGCTAATAATGAGAAGTTGTCAAGAAGTGATTGTTGAGACAAAGAAAATGTTGACAAGAGATTTTGATATGAATGATATATGCATTGCTCATTTTGGGGATTACAATCTCTAGGACACCTCAGGCAGTTGTCCTATCTCAATCTCACTAGTTGAGACAGTCTTGAGAAAATTTAATGTGTATGACACTTCCCAGTAAAGACATCGATGGACTTAAGTGTGTACTTAAGTAAAAATCAAGGTGAACTAGTGTCACAATTAAAATATTCAATAATTATTGGAAGTCTCATGTATATAATTAATTCTACTCGGATATAGCTTGTGTGGTTAATAAGTTAAGCTGATTTACGAGTAATCCAAGTAATAACCATTGGAATGCATTAATAAGGGTACTTAAATTATTAAGAAACACCTTAGAATATGGATTACATTATACAACATATCCAGAAGTACTTGAGGGATATAGTGATGCAAATTGGATAACCAACACAATTGACTCCAAATCCACAAGTGGATATGTATTTAGCATTGGTGATGTAAAGCCCACGCTACCTTAACCCGCTATTAGTGTAATATCACAAATAATGGTGCATGTTTTTTATCATTAGAGAATCCACGTATATGCCATCTATAAAATTTTCGACATTAATCCACTTAATGTTCAATTCACAAATACCACTCCACTAGCATGAGCATACACCTCATAATACACTAACATGTTCTCAATTCATCATGGAATACTCCATAATTAATTGCATGCAACCATAAATGAAAAGAGAAATCTAACAACTTTTATACAAATCATATACACATATGAGAATGCTCACATGTGAGCATTGAATAATTAATGTGTATCTACTGTATAAACATACTGTCCAATACCGTCATTGGTACCTCAGCCCTGGAAGCATTTCCAATCAACAGCTTGAACTCAACTCCAGAGCCATTGTTGTACCTGTTCTACCTGTCCCAACATAAACAACCCCAACATGGTGTGAGCATACCAATAACACCATATCAATAACAACAATTTATAATTTATAGAATATAAAGCTGTACATTTAAAAGATACTCCCTGTATAGTATCGTCATCAAATGGGATCACACATGCTGTTCCTGTTCTCACAATAACCAAACCATCAAACTCTCAAAGTCAGTTAATCATTACATTGAATAACCTTACTCATACCCAAACCGCCAATTCCATAATCAAATATAATTAAATCATTACACTTATGATTTACAGATATCACATATATCTCAACAATGATTTTCACAGTCCTATGCCACCGTATCACATCGCTCGCTCAACAGCTGCGGCCTTCTAACCTCTCGCAAGCTCAACAGCGGCGGCATCAAAATCGATGTTCGCTCAATAGCGACAACATCATATTCATTGCTCGCTCGATAGCGGCATCACATAACTCGTAACGCATGCCAATCATTGCAACAATAATATATTACTCATTCAACAATGGCAATAATATAAACTATGCTCGTACATTATACGTACCTTATAATCCAATAGCAAGAGTCAATCCTAGCCTTTGCCCCGAGATTTAGTGAATTATTCACTATACACAATTAATAACTCACAATCAAAGATAAACATAAAACCACATGCACAAGCATGTACTCAACCCCCAAATACATCATCGTATCATGATGACTGAACCATGAATACTACTCAAGGCACTCCATTTCTATGTTCATGATATATCAATTTATTCAATTGAGTAGTTCGCCTTATTAAAGTCCAACTCAAACCATTTCATTTTAAAGTGTAAGATTCCCATTTGGAATGTAGACATCGCCAAGAAATCTACTAATCAAATCCCAATACCAAAATCCCAACATTTTAGCAAAATTTAGAAAAACAAAGAAAGAGGGGCCGCGATCGATTGCCACTTTCCTGGATCGATCGCGAGAACCTACTGCCCGAAATTCATTCTTCCGCGATCGATCACCGAGACAAGCGACTGATTGCCAGACCATCCGCGATTGATCGCCGAGTCCTCGCGATCAATCGTCGCGACTGTTCATCATCGTAAAAAAACTGTGTCATGTCGCGATCTATCGACGCCTTCGCCGCTATCCATCGCGACCTGCGATTTTCCAAAAAACTTGAGCTTCAATGTTGTTTTTCACTCCCATACTCAAATCCAACACCCCAACACCTTTACTACCCCCAAATACTCCATTAATACCCAATAAAAACACTAAAAACCCAACTTGACAATTTCTTCAAAATTCCTAAAACTCATATCCAACAATTTAACCAAAACTTGCAAAAATACTATCAAAACAAGGATAAGCAATAGGGGAAGAAGATTACCCAAGTAGTTGCTCAAGAATCCAGCTCAAAACCGAGCTCCATCCATTCTCTTCAAGGGAGAAGAAAAAAAATGGAAGCGAAAGGGGAAGGCTTGGGAGAGGAGAGAGAGAGAGGAGAGGGAGAGAAACAAATGCAATGACTGAACACCGAGTCAACTTGGTATATAAAGTACCAAGGCTCTAAAATCCTGAGTATCACATACCCGCACCATAAGTCATTAAAAGTCATGCGTGTTCAATAATTATCCCCCACTCACTCAATTACATCACATACCTCAATCCAAAGTACTCTAGAATCCAGATTCCACTACCAACACAATTCCAAGTTTAACACCTCAATGAGAATAAATCTCAACCTCTGGGTCCGACGACCCCGATAGCGGATTAAAATCCCCGGGAGTCTCAACACCATAATTATCATATAATTACCACAATTAATATCCATTAAGGATTATAATCACTCCGGGATTAACACAATAATTTTCAGATATCACATTTATCCCCCACTAATAAAATTTCGTCCTCGAATTTTGCATACGCAGTATCGAATCATGAACGACACACCAAATGCGAGGACATCGACCTCGCACCAAATTATGGAATGGAGTTATCATCCCAAACCATCACAACCTTAAAAAGATGTTAACATACCTCGATGTTAACCACCCAAAAGCAATCAGTCACCCTTAACTGCTATCTAATCAAATCATTCCTGATTCCAACATAGATATCGCCTCAATGATATCTCTACAACTTGGTCCACGATACCAAATACACATCGCTACGAAGGAAACCACCAGTGTACAACAGTATACCTACCCAAACTCGGTTTTCGCACTCCAAGTCCATCTCCATCAAAGGAGTGCAACTCGGATCGGGCAACTCACAAGGAATCGCATCTTGGTTCCAACACACTACCGAAAACTCTACAGAGTCTCAAAATCCCAAGAGAACATACAAGGAAAATCAATTGCATTCTCACCACTTTTGTCGACAACGACACCAAGCGAATTCGAATCCTGGTCATCCCTTGTTTACACTTAGAACCAATCATTCTAACACAAGGATAACCAACAACAAGCTTCCTTAGTCCAATGCACGACAACCTCTTCTCAAAAGAGTGTACCAAAATCTCATAACGTATTCTTCCAAATAAATCGTCCCATTGAGATTACCAATCTCAAGGATACCACAATCTCTTACCCGAGATTCACTAAATCGGGCACACCAACCCGCTACTTAACAATCGTAAAAATGATGGCATTCGTATATACATATCGATATATATGCCTGAGCACCAAAAACACCACATGCATAGTCAATGCACTCGACTTGGGTATCTCCAATCATACCCACAAACCCCAAACCCGATTGTCAATCACTCAATTACTTCCACTCAGTGGAGAATAATGATTGACGAATCCACGACTAATGGTGTGAACTCAACATCAACACCACGTGCACCGACTCATCAAATATCTCAAAGATTCCCAACAGGTATATCAATACCTCTTTCCTCACAAGGAAAGCGTCATGCACCCATAACTCTCCAATCTCGAACCACCGTTCGGATAATTCAGATACATTTATACAGAAATGTATCCCCGAACCAATAAATACACAGCTGGTTCAGGATAGTGCATCCTTGCCACTATCATTAATCAATCTCAAACACGTATACACGGCGTATACAAATTCTAACGATGTTCCTACTCATATCATAGTACTCAACATTCTCGAGCATCTATCCCGAGACGTCTTCTCGTACGTCGACGTCTCTCCAATAACGCAAAGCCAATACCCGATCCACCACCAGTAATGCTTACCATGGTTGATTCATAATCAACTCGCAACTGATACCAATGTTTCCACAACAGTCTTGTTCCAAATCTCTACAAGAGATACAATCGATACAGTAGTGTTACCACACTAACTATATCCCACTACTCCAGTTACGTCTCACCATTGCATCCTTAATGCAAGAATTCTCAATTAGAGGTAACAATAACTTGTTAACCCTCACGTTGGTACTCCCGACCAATCTGAGTTGAAAGCTCCCTTGAGGTATCTCTCACCTCAATTCAAAATGCATTATATGACTACACGAGTCCACTATAACCTCTCATTGTATCATCATATGATTCACTACACTCGGTTCCAACAAGCAGTATAGTAGCTACAACAAGCTCACTATATTACTGCAACAATAATTCATCTTACCCGGCTAGCAACTCGCAGCCTCCTAAGGTTTATACAAAACATACCAACGTATCATACGTTCAATCCTGGTATACAATACCGTCCGAGCAATAAGAGTAGTGGATCATCATCCAATATTTCTCTAATACCGATACACTAGGGACATTTCAATGTCCTTAGTCACTCACAATTCAATCCTAACCCGTTACGATTTATTTCACATTCTCATGTGTATGTGGGACAATGTCCACCATACACCGCATCGACATATGCATGTAGTTCCCTTGACAACTACATGCACTACAAGTCGCTTGGCCGTAGCCAACTCAACGAGTATACCCAAAGGTACTACTACTCGTAACACGTTTACCACAATACATGCTGCAGTACACTTATTTGTACGGCACGACCATCTATCCATCGAACAAACCTTCTGCATAATGATCTCGTCAACATGTGACACACACACCACTTTGTGCCAACCATTGGCATTCAAATCATACTTCTATATATGCATTATTCATCACAACGGCGACACAAGTCAATCCTCGTACGCCATACCTTATCATCATGAAATACCTCGTCACCCTGTGACGGTACATGTCAATCCATGACATTCATGATGTGATATCCCCGAAATAATTAATTGTAATTTGGGCATTAATTATGTTTATGTGACTATTTATGGTGATAATTAAATTATGTGTTGGAATTAATTATCTTTGGGAAATGCTTAGTCACATGGTAGGCCTGACCCGGTAGGGCATTTCAAGGTACATGTTATGCATGTTGGGAAATGGGGTGTTAACATGATTTATTTGTATTGGTTGTTAATTATGTGGAAAGTATGGATTTAGTTGAGGTTTGGTGCATTTTGGTAAAATGCTTTTAAAATATCATGTTGGGATGTTTTATACATCATGTTAATTGTTAGGGTACAATTTTAATTACTTTAACCCCACTACCCCCCACCTTTATCAATCACTTTACTAATTCCCCCAAATCATTCCTCCAAACCCTTATCCTCTCCATTTTCGTTTTTGGCATTGAAGTGAAGGAGAAATCCTTGCAAAAGTCTTATTTGTGGGATTTGTTGTGAGATTTGGAGTCCCCAAGAGGTATGGATACCTTCTTGGTATTTTTATGGTGTTTAGTTTAGTTCTGGTATGGTTTTGGATGGTTTTGAAATAGATTTGTTTTGGGTTGGTATTATTTTGGTTGGGTGTTGGATTTTTGAGTGTTTTAAGGTGTATTTTGAAGGTTAATAATGTTTTTATGTTGTTGGTTTGAAGGTATGAGAGTTGGTATGGTATGAGAAGAATTTTGGAGCAAAAATGGTGATTTTTCGGGGAACAGACGTTGGCGATCGATCGCCCGTTGAGGCGATCGATCGCACGCGGGCAGTGCGCGTTTACTGTGTCTGGCGATCGATCGCTACTTTTGGGCGATCGATCGGTGAGGCTGGCGATCGATCGCGCCAAATGTGGCGATCGATCGCCGAAGGTTGAAAATTTTGGCATCGGGCAGAATAACCTTGCAATCGATCGGGCCATCGCGACGATCGATCGCGAGATGCAAAATGTTGTGTTTTTGAATATTTTTGTGGGATTTTGGTATTGGACTATTATTGGCTCCTAATATTGATTTGTGTGAATGTGTAGAACCATCTCAGGTGGCCACACAGCTTAGGAGATAAAGTCCACGACACAACACATTTTGGGACTAAGGTACGTAGTGAGACGTACGGGCATCAGACGGTAAAACGTATTATTACGTATTGAATAGGTTATGCACTATGGTTGCACACATGGAATTGATTATGCATTTTGGTTGCATATGTGGTCTTGTTTATGCATCATGGATTGCATACATGGTTTGGTCATGCATTTTGGTTGCATGTGTATATTGGATGCGTTGGTGCATGTGATTGTGAGTCAGGATTATATTCCAGTGATGGAGAATACTTGCCGCCAGTGGCGTAGCGATGTGAATACTTGCCGCTGTCATACCATAGCGATGAGAAAATATTTGCCGCTAATATGAAGCGAAGAACACGACCGCTGTCATATTTATAGCGAGGGATATTAGTGCCGCTTGTATTGTCTAAGCGAGGGGTATTTCCGCTGTCATGTTAACGCGAGGGGTATTATGCCACTGATATAATAAGACTCGGGAATTGAACACGGTATACATGGAAATCGGTGCATGTCATGACATACATTATTGGTATTATAATCTATTGATTATGATTGTGGTACAGGGACAACCAAGGGAGCTTTTAAATGTATTAAATACATGAAGTGAATCGTATTTACGGTCAATGCATTTAAATTACAATCATATTATTGTGAATATGATTTATATACATGCTCATGATTTTGGGGTTGTTCCTGTAGGTACTTTTGGGCGGACGAACTAAGGCGGATTGATGCGGTGAGCCAGTGAGAAGTGCTTTTGGCATAGCAGGCTTAATTCTTTTGTATAGTCTCCACTCTAGGAGTAGTGTAAAACTATAGGATTAACATTCAATTGGTTGGGAATGTAATTAATCCCTTTTGGAAATTTTATTTTGGCCTGTAATCCTAATAGCTCAAGACATCAACACGAACTTATACTCTGTTTATGCATGTTTAGCTCTATTACGCCTTTAATCCGCAATTAAGGAACTAGGGTCCTTACACATGATATCCTCGTCAACTCGTGACGGGACATGTCAACACATGACATCCACATATCCTCGTCAACTCGTGACGGTACATGTCAAGACATGACATCCACATAGCCTCGTCAACTCGTGACGGTACATGTCAACACATGATATCCACAATATCCTCGTCGACTAGTGATGGTACATGTCAACAAATGACATCCACGTTTATTGCTAACACAATATAATATTACTCATCGCTAATATAATAGAGGCACATCTATATTCATCGTGCAACGATGGTGCAATCCGCACTCATCGCTCAATGGCGGTATAATCCCCCACTACGTATACAACGGTATCACATCATTGCTACGTATACAACGGTATCACATCATCGTTACGTATACAACGGCATTAATCGTCACTACGTATACAGCGGCATAAACCATCGCTACGTATACTACGACATAATCCATCGCTACGTATACGACATAATCCATCGCTACGTATATATCGGCATAAATCATCGCTACATATACAATGGAATAAACCATCGCTACGTATACATCGGCATAAAACATCGCTACGTATACAACGGCATAAATCATAGCTATGTATACAACACCATAATCCATCGCTACGTATACAGCGGCAAAATCCATCGCTATGTATACAACAGTATAAACCACCGCTACGTATACAATGGCATAAACCATCGCTATGTATACAACGGCATAATGCATCGCTACGTATACAACGGCATAAACCATCGCTATGTATACAACGGCATAATGCATCGCTACGTATACAACGGCATAAACCATCGCTACGTATACAACGACATAATCCATCGCTACGTATACAACGACATAATCCATCGCTACGTATACAACGACATAATCCATCGCTACGTATACAACGGCATAAACCATCACTATGTATACAACGACATAATACATCGCTACTTATACAGCGGAAAAATCCATCGCTATGCATATAGCGGCATAAACCATCGATACGTATACAGCGGCATAAACCATCGTTATGCATACAACGACATAAACCATTGCTATGTATACAACAGCATAATCCATCGCTACGTACACAACGGCATAAACCATCGCAACGTATACAACGACATAATCCATCGCTATGTATACAACGGCATAAACCATCGCTATGTATACAACGACATAATCCATCGCTACGTATATAGCGGCAAAATCCATCGCTATGTATACAACGACATAAACCATCGCTACACATACAACGGCATAAATCATCACAACGTATACAATGACATAATCCATCGCTACGTATACAACGACATAAACCATCGTTATGTATACAACGGCATAATCCATCGCTATATATACAGCGGCAAAATCCATCGCTATATATACAGCGGTGATGCGTGTGAAACGTACCGCAAGTGTACGGTGTCAAGTTTTAGTATAGAAATTTGAAAGTACGGATGTCGAACCCACAGGGATTGAAAATTAAGTTACACCAAGTACTGTAATTAGAATAGTCTCGACTTTATTTAGATAATCGAGAGCAATATTTATTAAACTATCTACGAAAATAGAATAAAAGATTAACAAGATGGTAATTTAAGTGGAGAAAATCAATGAGAACGGATTCTAGAGGTTCGACTTCACTCAACTATCCACTATGTCGTGTTTTCCTAGTTTACTAGCCGAGAATTCTTATTTGTTTCTACTCCCCCTCCCGGGTGTTAAGCAGAAGTAATTATCTAACATTAATCTTGATAATCCCTATCTAAGATTAATTATCAAACAATTGTAAAAGCGCAGTAATTCCTTTGACGACTTCTATGGAGTTATAGGCCTTCCGAACAATATAACTACCACGATACTAATTCCTTCTTTCCTATTCACAACCCCCTCTCCCGAGTGATAGATCATGAATATGGAATCATTCAATCCATGGCCAGTAGATTAAAAGCATTAAGAACAGAAAAACATAAATAAACCATATGAAAAACCAAATAAACTTCAAGTCAAGATCCGTCTAACTCTAGAATAATAAATTAGTTCATGAATACATTAAATAAACACATAGACATGTCTTTAATCATCATAAACATAAAGGAAGAGATAATCAAACGAATTGGATGATGGCCCTCCGTCCCCGGTAGTCGCCATCGTCTTCTCCGTGGTCAAAATCTCTACCATTCGTTGTAAGCGCACCGCCTCGAATGATCTCCTCCCCTTCTCTTTAGCTCTCGGTCTTCTGCCTCCTGAATTTACGTGAGTGTCTTCCCTTTCTTCTGTCCGTGTACTGCTCTCGGTTGTGCGGCCTTCTCTTTTCTCTGTTCCCCTCTTTCCTTATATCTGCGTATCTTTCTTTTGTACGTCCCTTCTTCCTTTTTTTTTAATTATCTTATTTCCAAGTTTATAAACTCCTCCCAAATCAGTGCATATCTTCCCCTTGTGAAAATATACGTGAAGTCCCCTCCTCCTTTTCTTAATTTATTCCCAAATCTCATGTATATATATTATATTATATTATAATATAATATAATCTTGTCATTTGTCATGTCCCGGTACATGATTATTTCACCGTTGAGTCCCAATTTGAATTATTGTCACATTTATGTATTTCTCATCATCTTTTAGTAATAAAATGCTTAATTCCTTGGATTCCTGCAAAACATCAAAACAACAACAAAAGACGTAATTCTGCTCGAATACCAACACTAAATCATGCAAAATAAGAAGAAATATAAGTGTATAAAATACACTTATCAACCCCCTAAACTTAAACTTTTGCTAGTCCCGAGCAAAATAGAAATGGAAAAAGACTAAGAAATAAAAGAGAAAAAGAAAACACACTACTAACGCAAGTCATGAAATGTTATAATTGCAAATTGGCCTCGAAGATCAATGGTCTAAATTTTTTAAGTCAAGTATACATATCAGTCTACTCAAGAGTTCTCAAGTGTGTGTGTCACCACTTCCATTTAACCATTAAAGCAATCTTTACTCACACAAATCAATAGGACTTTGCAAGGTGTATTGGTTCATTTGCATTGTTCATAAAAAGGAGTATAACCTTGACAAACAGTGAACAATGCATCAAATCAAAGTAATGAGATGTGCGTGTGTGAATGTCAAAACCATAGGCATTACAAGTGTTTCTCGAGTGTCCATAAGCTTACTATTCGTAACCTTCTCCACTAGTATATTAGACGAATGCGGCTCAGTCAATAGGTCTTAATAGGCTTGTAACGTTAGGCCTTGGCTCATGGCTTCAATAAAAAGATCGGAATTTCAAAACAAGAGAGTAAGTTAAATATGACATTGTTGCGCACTCTCATCTCAATTTCGATTCTTTCTATTGATGATTCATCATTTTTTTTCTTTTCAATTCACCCTCTTTTCTCATCCGCCTCATCATTCACCTCATTATTTTCTCATTCTTTCCATCACTATTTTCTTCACTTCTTCAACAAATTTTTTTTTCTATGCATCCACGCCCTTTTTTCATTATTATCCCCCTTCTATTTTTTCAATTAGGAACATGGGGGGGATATTTGAAATTTTAAAGTGCAATATGGGTCTTACTCACTTGAGGGTAGGAAATAGTGTATAAGCTTTCAACAAGGTGGTCGATGTGGGATTTTGAAATGATGCCGAATGGGGGTTATTATGTGCCTAAGCACATGCCATTCGATTTTCAATAAGCTCAAAAGGGTAGCTAGGGATAAAAAAATGATGTCATTTGGTGGCTTCAAAGGCTCAAACGAATCAAAAATTGCCTAAATCATGCCTAAGCCACATATGTCTGTATTTCGCCTCAAAGGGTACTAAAGCAAGTTCTAGACTACTCTCAATTCACAAATAACTTATATGGTATGACTAATGTGCTCAAATAGTATCTCAAAACCAAGGTGATATAAGAAACAAATTTGAATGAGATTATAAAATATATTGCAACAATTCAATCCTCATTCTTTTACGTTTAAGCTCAAAGGGGCTACTATGGCAAATTTCTATCAATGAATAAAGGCCCAAAATATTGTCAAGAATCGCCTATATCATATTTGTGTTCGTTCAAATCAACTTTAAATAGTCAAATGGTCATGGTCTCTAGTGCATGAATGTGTAAGAAACTCAAGAGCAAAGCGAACAAAAATTTTAAAATTTTCACAAATAAGCTCAATTCTTCATCATCGGCCTTCACAATTACTTCAAATCACGACTTATGACACAAAAAGAAAAAAAAAAGACTAAAAAAAAAAAAACACAAAACACAACACACATAGGAATCCAGGAAACAAAACATCTTCAATGTTTAAACACCCCCCCAAACTTAAAATCGTGCATTGTCCTCAATGTACCATACAACGTATAAAATAAGGGACAACACACCAACCTGCGACGACGATCGTCAGTAATCGTCGCCCATCTCATGCTCATGGGTATGGTGAGAAGATGATGATAGGGACCTCCGCATTAGTATAGACCCAACCCTTAGATGAAGAATTTTCGATTTGGTTGTGTAAGCTAGACCACTTTGATGCAACCCCCCTAAACTTGCTTCCTTGCACCAATGGACTCCAAAAACCTGCAATTAATCGATAAAAATATGGACTTTAGAGGTGGGATAGCATAATTAAGAGAGATTGAGGAGAAAAAATCGAAATTGAAAAATTGAGGGGAAGAGGCGTAAAAATATGTGAGGCGTAATTACGCCGCTTGAGAGGCGTAATTACGCCTCGCCTACGGCTTTGAATTTTTTTTTTAAAAAATGGTAGGCGTAACTACGCCGAAAACAGGCGTAGTTACGCCTACGCTACGGCATCTCAAAATTTGCTGAAAATTGACAGGCGTAATTACGCCTTGAAAGGCGTAAATACGCCAACCTCATTTTTTTTTTTAAAAAAATAAAAATAAAATAAGGATACAGGATTCGGGTTGCCTCCCGAAAAGCGCTTAGTTTATAGTCCTCGGCCCGACTATGCGAAGCAACCATCAAATAGCGGCTTCCGCCCATAGTAAGTATCATATGACACTACATGTGGGTCTTGGTTGTGTATGCCCTCAAGCTTGGCAAGATATTGACAATTAACGCTCGTCGCTCCAACAACGTCTTTCGAAAATTGATAAGCATGGGAGAAAGATTCTAAGCTTGGCTTCATCTCGTGGAGGACGTAATATGGTGAAGTTAGCATCAATGGGAAGAACGGATCCACATATGGCATATAAGGACATCACCATCGATGAGTGCTCCTCACTATTTCCAAAAATATGCTCATCTTCCAACGTCACGCTAGGCTCATCTTGACATGGGAATTCATCAGATAACTCTTCCACAGTAGGCTCAACCACTTGAAAATGCTCATATTCCCTTGAATCTTCCGCATGAGTAGGATCACTCTCCCAAACTTGGTTGGTTGGGTTCACTTCGGTGTTGCTAGGAAATGATCCTCTTTGTTGGTTGTTCATGGCATTAGCAAGCTGCCCAATTTGCACCTCAAGAGACTTCATTGTAGCACCCATGTTGTTCATGTGACCCTCAATCGTATCAAGCCTCGACTCATTCTTGTCAAGCCTCAATGTCGAACTTTGAACAAAAGTATTCACCAAATCTTCAAGTGAAGGTTTACCTTCATTCTTTTGAGGGTAATGATTCTCTGGTGGATATTGGTGACTCCATCCCAGCATTGAAGGATCAAAGTGCCACTGATAGTCGAAATTCGCCATATGGTTAAACAGGTGCACCCTGTCATCATCTCTACAATATATGGGACGACCAACTGCCAAAGCTCCATTAAATACCCATTCTTGTGTGTCTGCATCCAATCCAATATAGAAAGATGGAAGAGGAGCGTAGTTTGAAAAGTCGTGGTTGAATCTGTCCCAAGATGCATAGAATGGTTCATACGGTTGTTGGGCAAAGCTTGTGGAAACTTGCTGATGAAACATCTCCAAGTACCTCACAAGAAAAACATCAAAAAAGAATAAAATTAAAACAAAAAATAAAATTCTAAATTAAAATCAAGACTACTTGGTAACAGTATCAGTAAACAAAATTATATCAATCCCCGGCAACGGCGCCAAAAACTTGATGCGTGTGAAACGTACCGCAAGTGTACGGTGTCAAGTTTTAGTATAGGAATTTGAAAGTACGGATGTCGAACCCACAGGGATTGAAAATTAAGTTACACCAAGTACTGTAATTAGAATAGTCTCGACTTTATTTAGATAATCGAGAGCAATATTTATTAAACTAATCTACGAAAATAGAATAAAAGATTAACAAGATGGTAATTTAAGTGGAGAAAATCAATGAGAACGGATTCTAGATGTTCGATTTCACTCAACTATCCACTATGTCGTGTTTTCCTTGTTTACTAGCCGAGAATTCTTATTTGTTTCTACTCCCCCTCCCGGGTGTTAAGCAGAAGTAATTATCTAACATTAATCTTGATATCCCTATCTAAGATTAATTATCAAACAATTGTAAAAGCGCAGTAATTCCTTTGACGACTTCTATGGAGTTATAGGCCTTCCGAACAATATAACTACCACGATACTAATTCCTTCTTTCCTATTCACAACCCCCTCTCCCGAGTGATAGATCACGAATATGGAATCATTCAATCCATGGCCAGTAGATTAAAAGCATTAAGAACAGGAAAACATAAATAAACCATATGAAAAACCAAATAAACTTCAAGTCAAGATCCGTCTAACTCTAGAATAATAATTAGTTCATGAATACATTAAATAAACACATAGACATGTCTTTAATCATCATAAACATAAAGGAAGAGATAATCAAACGAATTGGATGATGGCCATCCGTCATCGATAGTCGCCGTCGTCTTCTCCGTGGTCAAAATCTCTACCCTTCGTTGTAAGCGCACCGCCTCGAATGATCTCCTCCCCTTCTCTTTAGCTCTCGGTCTTCTGCCTCCTGAATTTACGTGAGTGTCTTCCCTTTCTTCTGTCCGTGTACTGCTCTCGGTTGTGCGGCCTTCTCTTTTCTCTGTTCCCCTCTTTCCTTATATCTGCGTATCTTTTCTTTTGTACGTCCCTTCTTCCCTTTTTTTAATTATCTTATTTCCAAGTTTATAAACTCCTCCCAAATCTGTGCATATCTTCCCCTTGTGAAAATATACGTGAAGTCCCCTCCTCCTTTTCTTAATTTATTCCCAAATCTCATGTATATATATTATATTATATTATAATATAATATAATCTTGCCATTTGTCATGTCCCGGTACATGATTATTTCACCGTTGAGTCCCAATTTGAATTATTGTCACATTTATGTATTTCTCATCATCTTTTAGTAATAAAATGCTTAATTCATTGGATTCCTGCAAAACATCAAAACAACAACAAAAGACGTAATTCTGCTCGAATACCAACACTAAATCATGCAAAATAAGAAGAAATATAAGTGTATAAAATACACTTATCAAGCGGCATAAACCATCGCTACGTATACAACGACATAAACCATCGCTATGTATACAACGGTAAAATCCATCGCTACGTATACATCGGCATAAACCATCGCTATGTATACAACGGCATAATCCATCACTACGTATACATCGGCATAAACCATCGCTACGTATACACCGGCATAAACCATCGCTATGTATACAATGGCATAATCCATTGCTACGTATACAACGGCATAATCAATCGCTACGTATACAACGACATAAACTATCGCTATGTATACAACGACAAAATTCATCTCTACGTATACAACGGCATAAACTATTGCTACGTATACGCGGCATAAACCATCGCTACACATACAACGGCATAATCATGGACTCAAGAGGTGACTCACACGTATGTAGCACTTTGTTCCTTTCGGACTCAAGAGGTGACTCACATCACATGTGGCACTTTGTACCCAAACTCATCGCTTCGACGTGACAGCGGCATGTATCATCGCTTCGACACGACAGTGGCATTAACATAATATCTCTTGCTTCGAATTATCGATGGCTCAATGATATCCCTCGCTTCGACACATCAGCGACCCTCGTTATGATGTGACAGTGGAAAATATCTTGATCCAGCGCTCGATAAGACAACGACAAATATCATGTACCATAGTGGCTCAATAATATCCCTCGCTTCGACATACTAGCGACTCACGCTACAATATGACAGCGGCAAATATCCTGATCCATGGCAGCTCAATATACCTGCATCAATACAATGATCTCAATATACACAATTAATACAACAATTCACAAGTCCTACTATGTTATATCAGCGGCTCAATAATGTCCCTCGCTTCGAATTATCAGCGGCTCAATGATATCCCTCACATCAACATACCAGCGCTACGATATGACAACGACAAATACCCTGATTCATCGCTTGATAAGACAGCGGCAAATATTCTCATACATCCCTAATCCGTATACCCATAGCAGTACAATAATTGCAATACATTCGCATGCACAATAAAAATATTAAGCATTTATGTATCGCGATAACAAAGCACTTCTCAATGCCTGTGCACATTCACATATACTTGCAATCTCATAATCATAATGCAACCATACCTGGTCATCACATCATTTGCCGTCACCTATTTTCGACCCACATTGTCTATCATTCTCTGTCCTCAAATAGTACATCACGTTTCTCATTCCCTAATTTTTCTACAAAATCAGATTTCTTAGTACTTAAACCATATACACATATGAGAATGCTAACATACGAGCATTGAATAATTAATATGTATCTATTGTATAAACATACTACTCAATACCGTCATTGGTACCTCAGCCCTGGAAGCATTTCCAAGCAACATCTCGAACTTAACTCCAGAGCCATTGTTGTACCTGTTCTACTTGTCCCAATAGAAACAGTCCCCACACGGTATGAGCATACCAATAACACCATATCAATAACAACAATTTATAATTTATAGAATATAAAGCTGTAAATTTAAAAAATACTCCCTGTATAGTATCGTCATCAAATGGGATCACACATGTTGTTCATGTTCTCACAATAGCCAAACCATCAAACTCTCAAAGTCAGTTAATCACTACATTGATTAACCTTACTCATACCCAAACCGCCAATTCCATAATCAAATATAATTAAATCATTACACTTATGATTTACATATATCACATATATCTCAACAATGATTTTCACAGTCCTATGCCATCGTATCACATCGCTTGCTCAACAGCTGCGGCATTCTAACCTCTCGCAAGCTCAACAGTGGCGGCATCAAAATCGATGTTCGATCAACATGGACAATATCATATTCATTGCTCGCTCGATAGCGGCATCACATAACTCGTAACGCATGCCAATCATTGCAACAATAATATATCACTCATTCAACAATGACAATAATATATAAAACTATGCTCGTATGTTATATGTACCTTATAATACAATAGCAAGAGTCAATCATAGCCTTTGCCCCGAGATTCAGTGAATTATTCGCTATACACAATTAATAACTCACAATCAAAGATAAGCATAAAACCACATGCACAAGCAGCTATTCAACCCCCAATACATCATCGTATCATGATGATTAAACACAATTACTGAACCATGAATACTACTCAAGGCACTCCATTTCTATGTTCAATGATATATCAATTTATTCAATTGAGTAGTTCGCCTTATTAAAGTCCAACTCAAACCATTTCATTTTAAAGTGTATGATCCAAATTGGAATGTAGACATAGCCAAGAAAATCTACTAAACAAATCCCAATACCAAAATCCCAACATTTTAGCAAAATTGGAAAAAACAAAGAAACAGGGGCCACGATCGATTGCCACTTTCCGCAATCGATCGCGAGAACCTATTGCCCGAAATTCATTCTTCTGCGATCGATCGCCGAGATCAGCGATCGATCAACAAGTCCTCGCGATTGATTGCCGTAACTGTTCATCGTCGTCAAAAATCAGCATCATGTCACGATCGATCGGTGCCTTCGTCGCGATCGATCGTGACCTGCGATTGTCCAACAATGTGAGCTTCAATGGTGTTTTTCACTCCCATACTCAAATCCAACACACCCAACACCTTTACTACCCCAAATACTCCATTAATACCCAATAAAAACACTAAAAACACAATTTGACAATTTCTTCAAAATTCCTAAAACTCATACCCAACACAAATCTTAATCAAAACTTGCAAAAATACTATCAAAACAAGGATAAGCAATGGGGGAAGAAGATTACCCAAGTAGTTGCTCAAGAATACAGCTCAAAACCGAGCTCCATCCATTCTCTTCAAGGGAGAAGAAAAAAAAGGGGAAGGGAAAGGGGAAGGCGTGGGAGAGGAGAGGGAGAGAAACAAATGCAATGACTGAACAACGAGTCCACTTGGTATATATAGTACCAAGGCTCCAAAATCCCGAGTCTCACATACTCACTCCATAACTCATTAAAAATCATGTGTGTTCAATAATTATCTCTCACTCACTCAATTACATCACTAACCTCAATCCAAAGTACCCCTGACTCCAGATCACACTACCAACACAATTCCAAGGTTTAACACCTCAATGAGAATAAATCTCAACCTCTGGGTCCAACGACCCTGATACCGGATTAAAATTCCCAAGAGTATCAACACCGTAATTATCTCATAATTACCACAATTAAAGGCCATTAAGGATTATATTCACTCTGGGATTAACACAGTAATTTCTGGATATCACAGGTGGTAGGTCCGTGTCGTGGAAATCCATTAACCAAACTTACATCGAACGAACCACGATAGAATCAGAGTTTATAGCTCTTGACAAAGCCGCAGAAGGGTGGAATGGCATTGTAATTTCTTGGAAGATATTCTATGTTGGTCAAAACCATTGCCAACAAAAATGATTCATTGTGATAGTCAATCGGTAATTGCTTATGACATAAAACAATATGTATAACGATAAGTCTCGGCATATTCGTCGAAGACATAATACCATATGATAATTGATCTCTAAGGGAGTTATCGCAATGATTGTGTGAAATCAAAGGATAACTTGGCGGATTCGCTGACCAAAGCACTAAATAGAGACCAAGTATATGAACTATCAAGAGGATTGTGATTAAAATCTACCGAGTAGATTTTACAGTGGTAACACAACTTGTACACTGGAGATCCCAAGATCTTGGTTCAATGAGACAACTAAACTATGAAAATTTGGGTTAGCACTAGGGAAATTTTCCCAACCCATTTCTAGGATGAAAAGTTCTTGAGACCTACCAAAGTAGTGAGGTTAATTTTGGTACTTTCAATGATTCCTATACTTTAACCAGTGGAGTATGTTGGATATTCTTAATAGAGAACACCTATGTAAGTGTGAGAACGTGCGACCTCAATGAAACATTTATGAATCCAAGATGTGTTCCATGGCCAGAACAAACACAACCGGAAAAACCAAAGCAAATGTGGAGAAGTTATCGTGCAGATACTGTTGTTTGGGTTTACACGAACCGCCATGAAGTTCAAGACATCATGTTTACTTTGTGGTCAAGTAAATATGATAGTATGCTATTAAGGAAATGTTGAAAGCCAAAAGCTACCTATTCTGATGCAATAATTTTTTGTGCGAACTCTCTTTCGCCATCAGGTGCATTCATGCATTGATTTAATTCATGTGAGAGATTGTTGAAATTTGCATAATGAATTGAATATTAAGCATCGAAATCGAAATTAAAAGGGCAAAAAATCTGGAGGTAGCAATCGATCGCCACATATTAGCAGCGATCGACTGCTACCATGGGCGAAAAAACCTGGAGGCGACAATCGATCGCCATGGACAGAAAAGGGAAAAATTTAAACAACGAATTTCTAAATTGGGAAAGGATGGCAACCTGTGCAGGCCTTCTAAAATGTTGTGTCTTTTAACATGCATATGCAGTTTTTCATGGAATGATGCTTTCAAATGGTGTCTATTGATGATATCTCTTTGACTAATATAAACATAACATCCCAATTGAATTAAAAACACATGATTTTCGAAATTATACACAATATATTGTGAGAAAAAGCAAGATCAAAGTGCATTCTGCATCATTCTCATACTTGTTCTAAAAGGAAGAGAGTCCACATCATTTGTGATTGTGGAACTTGTAATTTGATGTTATACTATCACAAGTTGAAGTCATTGTATCTTGGGAGAAGATTGTCGGATTTCGTAAGCACCGTGAGCGAGACAAAATCTTCTTAAAGACAAAGTGTCCAACACCTGCCTCGACTTGATATTGTTACTGTCATACTTTCCAACACCACTAAATCAATGACGAAGAACAACGAGCACAACCCGTAAACAACTGGTCTTTGAAATACTAGTATCAAACTTTAGGACTAATAAAATATAATACCATGGAAACAAAAAAGTCCAAAACTTTTGTTTTAAACAATACTAGTCCCAATTTTTGTTTTTAACCAAAAGTGATCTCAAAGTTCTAATCAATAATATGACCATTTTTGTTAAAAATTAATTTTCGTGGGACTAAATTTATTAAAAACATTGATGTGTGACTATTTTTTATTAAAAACAAGTTTTTTGGTCATATATTTGATTAGTACGAATAGTTTGAGACTAGTATTGAAAAACTTGTATTTATGAAACCATTTTTGAAATATAGCTTGTAATTATGTTTTGGACTTTTCCTAGCTTCTCATACCGTTGGTCATTTGATCGACTAGTTGTCTCTCGATCAAAACTTCGGTCTAACAATAACCCATTATCTGCAATTCATAATATAATTATCCTAATATTTTATAAATTTAATAATTTGGTAACATCTGAAAATTAGATCTAACAAAAAATAGATAAACAGTTTTATAATTTAACTTGTGGAGCAAAAGAATCCCAAATCCAATTGCGTAATGCCACCGAATTGATAGATTGAAATGTGTCTACGGCCTCTCATTTTCAAATAAGGAAAGCGACGACTCCATTCATCTTTGGCAAAACAATTTCAGGCATAAATATTACATATAATACAGAAAAGCACCATATATATAAAGAATGGGAAACTCAAAAAAATCCCTGAGTGAAAAATAATTGTGGAATCAGTAACCATGTTAGACAAATATAATTCAAACTCTCTACTGCAACTAAAATTTTGTTCTAACTCTCTATCTTAATAAAATTACTTTGATACCCTCTATTAAAATTTGAACTTTTAATTTTGAGAAATCATTACAGTAGGTATGAAACCTATACAATTTTGGTACGAGTTACACATGAAATTGGTATGTAACATATACAATTTTGTTACAAGTTACAAATGAAATTGATATGAAACCTATACTATTTTTGGTACTTATTGCACGTGAAGTTATTATGAAACATATACAATTTTGGTACTAACTACACATGAAGTTGGTATGAAACCTATACAATTTTGGTACTAGTTATACATGAAATTGGTATGAAACATATACTATTTTGGTACTTAATAGACGTGAAGTTTGTATGAAATCTCTACAATTTTAGTAAGTATACAAAAAATTGGTATAAAACATATACAACTTCGGTACTAAGTAAACATAAAATTGATTGAGACCTCTAGAATTTTGGTACTTATTACACGTGAAGTTGGTATGAAACCTACACAATTTTGGTACTAAGTATACATAAAATTGGCATGAAACATATACAACTTCGATACTAAGTATACATAAAATTTGTATGAAATCTATAAAATTTTGGTACTTATTACACTTGAACTTGGTATGAAACCTGTACAATTTTGGTACTAATGATACATAAAATTGGTAAGAAACTTATACAACTTCGATACTAAGTATACATAAAATTGGTATGGAACCTATAAAATTTTGGTGCTTATTTACATGTGAATTTGGTATGAAACCTATACAATTTTGGTACTAAGTATACATAAAATAGGTAATAAACATATATAACTTCGGTACTAAGTATACATAAATTGGTATGAAACCTATAAAATTTTGGTATTTATTACACATGGAATTGGTATGAAACCTATACGATTTTGGTATTAATTACCCATGAAATTGGTATGAAATTTTTACAATTTAGGTATTAGTTACACGTGAAACTGACATGAAACTTATAAAATTTTGGTACT
Source organism: Haberlea rhodopensis (assembly GCA_907163345.1). Taxonomy (NCBI): domain Eukaryota; kingdom Viridiplantae; phylum Streptophyta; class Magnoliopsida; order Lamiales; family Gesneriaceae; genus Haberlea; species Haberlea rhodopensis. The sequence goes on along the minus strand of CAJQUN010000022.1, from coordinate 292,780 downwards.
AGTTACACATGAAATTGATATGAAACATATACAATTTCGGTACTACGTATACATTTAATGGTATGAAACCTATATAATTTTGGTACTAATTATGAACAAAACTGGTACGAAACCTATACTATTTTATGTATTTATTACATATGATTTTTTTATGAAATCTTACAATTCGTGTACAAGTTACACATGAAATTGGTATGAAACCTACACAATTTTGGTACAACTTATCCATGAAATTGGCATGAAGCATATGCTATTTTCGGACTTATTACATGTGAAGTTTGTATGAAACATATACAATTTTGGTATTAGTTACACATGAACTTGGTATGAAACCTATACAATTTTGGTACTAGTTACACATAAAATTAGTATGAAACCTATACTATTTTGGTACTTGATGTAATCCATTATTTTCTGGTTTCGTTAGAATTAGTGTTGCAGAAAATAAATAAAAGCACCACATTTTTTACGTGGAAAACCTCCAAATCGAAGGAAAAACAACGGGACCTAGTGCAGTATGAATTTTCACTATGAACTTGTACAGATTTACAGGACTTGGGCTCGAATAAGAACTTTCAACAAAGCATAAGAGTAAAATGCCGAACAAACAATATAATATGCTCTCTTCGGAGTCTTTTGTTGCATCCCTTAAACTGAGACCAACAGATGTATTTATAGTGGCGATCCCGACAATTATTGTGCGTAAAATCAGGACCACGATCTCCTCTGATCATGATGTTATTGGTTCAAGACGTGTCCGAGAAATCCTCTCCCATTATCGTACGTTCATCCTCGTCGGGTGATTTGTCTGTATGCCAAGGTTTCTTGCTACACGTTGACCAGTATGTCGAGCAAGAATTGACGCTCCTTGAGGCTTTTTGTTAGGGATTCTTCTTGCTCGACCCTCGATTGGATTTTACAGAAGAAATTGATTCATATTATGACATCACCTCACCCCCCCTGAAGTAAAGCGAGATGTGAGTAATGAAATCTCATTTTATTGTCTCGAGGTAAAATCTATGCTCTGACCTGCTCTGGGGGTTTTTTCCGCTCTTTTCTCCCGACTGATTATCTTGCCAATTTTCAAAATATATCGCGACATTTGGGTTCCCGAGATATATTATTGACGATTGATCGTATTTATATCCGGCGGTTCAGATTTGACGACGGTTCGTATGGTCCCTCTATAAATACACAACCCTACCTCCTCATTTTTTCTCACTTGATTCTCTCTGCTTCTGAGCTAGCATTAGGCGATCGAGCACTCTTTTTTCTTTTAGAATTTCCAGCACTTGACTAACAAGTATGTCTTCGTCAGACGATTCATCAGACGAATCATCTATGCAAAGAAGGGGCTCCCCGTCTTATTTCTTTGCCTTCCTCCTCGAGAGACACTGAGTATTTCTGACTCCTCGGCTGTTCGAGGGGGATTAGCAAAATGCTGTTGAACAGGGCTTGGTTGCGGCGAAGGTTCCTTGATATGAAATCCTTGAATGGAGGGTTCTTACTAGCCAACACCTCTCCCACATCCGAGCCATATGGGATATTTTTAAGGATACTTCTGTCATTGCTCATTCCTCAGGATCGCGTCCTCACTTACCCCCCGAGGGTTATTTTCCTTTTTATATAGACCAAATTCGAGGGGGTTTGCATTTTCGTTGTTGGCTGGTTTTTTCGTCGTTCTTTCTTATTTGGGTTTCACCCCAAATCCTGAGGTATTTCACTGTTTCTTTCAACTCAACAAAAAGGAAGAGTCTTTTTTATTTTTCTTCCAGAACAGGGGTTGATTTCCTTAAGAACTACCCCTCTTCCATAAAGAACTTGAAGAAAATCTACTTTTTTCCTCGTCGTCTTAGCCTTGGGACTGACCCATGTTGTGGAGGGAAAGTCTACTGAGGGCCAAATCCATCAAGGGTCTCCTTGAGAAAGAACCATATCTGTCTGTTCGTCGGAAACTTGGAGACCAGTGTTATGACCTGGCTGAGCTTATTGACGACAGACTGTTGTATTTGTTCTTGAGGAGCCCGAAGGGTGCATCGTTACACACCCCTTCTCGTCCATAGTAATTATCGCCAGGACTAACCTAGTTGTCCCTTTTATGCAGATGAGAAAATGGACAGATCCAGGATGCTTGCCAAATTTGAAGGGTAACACCTCGAAAAGCAAGCTTCGGGGCAGTCATTGGGATCAAAGGATCCAGCACCCTCTGTTGCAGAGCCTCTTCCAATGGTCCCCCCGCTTCCTCGATCATAGACATCACTGACCAATCCGAGGGGGAACCCTTGGTTAGTCGTCTTCATAAGAGGGCGGCGCCTGAGGGCCAGGGTTCTTCCTCCAGAACCCTTCCTGCTAAAATGACCACGCCTGCAACTCCTACCCCGAAACCCGAGCTTCATCCCCATAAGCACCTTCCCCTGCTCCAAGCAACCTTCACCCTGCCCCCCGAAAACACGTCCCCACTGAGACTATTCCCGTCATGTCCCTTTCATGAAAAACCAGACCCCAGAACCTCCCAATCCATCATTTTCTTCCCCCTCAACAATCCAGACAGAAAGATTCTCGGGGAGTTAGCTTTCAGCAATTTGGTAAATGATTTCTCTACTTCTCTAGTGAAGGAAAGTTTGATTCTTTTTTATAGAATTTCTAAGTATTTTTGTTCATGATCCTTGTTGGGGTTCAACAATTGCCTCTGTTTTGTGATCGGTTGAACACGTGGCGCTTGTGCCAGTGTATGGTTGAAAAGATTGATGTTGCGCCGTTACCCTTAACTATAGTTATTGGTAAAGCGGTAAGCGCTCGATCCTACAATTGGTATCAGAGCCAAGGTCGTGTGTTCGATTCCCATGAGTTGTAGAGATTGTAATTATTGGGGGAGGGATTGTTGGGGTTCAACAATTGCCTCTGCTTTGTGATCGGTTGAACACGTGTCGCTTGTGCCTGTGTATGGTTGAAAAGACTGATGTTGCGTTGTTACCCTTAACTATAGTTATTGGTAAATCGGTAAGCGCTCGATCCTACAATGCTCCTTAACCCTCTGTATTTATACGTAGGACCACATGATGGCGGGCGAGCTCCTGAACAGATTTCACTCCACTCGGGCGGAGAAGGTTGCTCGGCACAAATAGTAGGGGCAGTTCCAACATATGTGTGAGGACTTACAGAAGAACATGGCTCTTCTCCAGAAGCAGCACAAATCCGACAAAAAGGCTCAGGAAGTGGTCCAAAAGGCTCTCAGGGAAGAGCGCAAAAAGTCTGATGAACTGGGGAATAAAGCGGTTGATCTCGAAGAGATGAACAAGACTCTATCCGAGCAATACGCTCAAGAGAAAGCTTCTTCGGGTAGAGGAAATCTGGCTGAAGAGGAAAGCGGACTTTCTGAGGTCCGAGGAGTATGGCAATACGGTGTCTGACCGAGCCTCCAAATTCTTTGAGCATGGGTTTGAAGCTTGTACTCGTCAATTTGAGGCGAAGAGTTATCCCCCCGAGGGAACCTCTTTGGACTTTTTGGACCAAGAAGCAGCCATGGCCGATCTTCCCGATGAGCTATTCAAATGACAGGGTATGGTTGTATTTTTTTTATTTTATCTTGCTCCTGTAATCCTTTAAATGAATGAAAGTATCTTTTTAGGCAATTTTAGGTTTAAACATGGACCACACATCCCGTTCCCATGAATAAACTAATAAATTTTCGAACAAGCTCAAACATCCTGAGCAAAATCACTTAGGCAATTTTAGGTTTAAGTATGGACCAAACATCCCGATCCCAGGAATAAACTAATAAAGTTCAGAACAAACTCAAACATCCTGAGCATAATCACCTAGACAATTTTGGATTAAACATGGACCAAACATCGTGATCTCATGAATAAACTAATAAAATTCATAACAAGCTCAAATATCCCGAGCATAATCACTTACGCAATTTTTACGTTTAAACATAGACCAAACATCCGGATCCCATGAATAAACGAGTAAAATTCCGAACAAGCTCAAACATCCCGAGCATGATCACTTAGGCAATTTTAGGTTTAAGCATGGACCAAACATCCCGATCCCATTAATAAACAAGTAAAATTACGAACAAGTTCGAACATCTCGAGCGCAAACACTTTGGCAAGTTTAGGTTTAAACATGGACCAAACATCCCGATCCCATGAATTAACGAGTAACATTGCGAGCAATCTCGAACATCCCGAGCGCAAACACTTAGGAAATTTTAGGTTTAAACATGGGCCAAACATCCTGATCCCATGAATAAACGAGTAAAATTGCGAACAAGCTCGAACATCTCGAGCGCAAACACTTAGGAAATTTTAGGTTTAACATGGACCAAACATCCCGATCCCATTAATAAACGAGTAAAATTGAACAAGCTCGTACATTCCGAGCGTAAACACTTTGGCAATTTTAGGTTTAAACATGGACCAAACATCCTGACCCCATGAATAAACGAGTAAAATTGTGAACAAGCTCGAACATTCCGAGATCAACCACTTAGGCAATTTTAGGTTTAAACAAGGACCAAACATCCCAATCCCATGAATAAACAAGAAAAATTGTGAATAAGCTCGAACATCCCGAGCGCAAATACTTAGGCAATTTTAGGTTTAAACATGGACCAAACATCCTGATCACATGAATAAAAGAGTAAAATTCCGACAAGCTCATGTAAAAGCAAATTTATTTTATCAACATCCCAAAGTACGCTTGCAAATGTAAAAACAACAATTAAATCATCATATAAAATACTTCTTAAGGTTGTGAATATTCCATGGTCTTGCCAACTCTCGGCCCAGTTGATCTTCCAACCTATATGACCCTTGCCCGATCACCACATTTACTTTGTAGGGGCCTTCCCATTTTGTCTCTAATTTCTTTGCATACACAGCCAGGTTGGTTTTCCGCAACACTAGATCTCCAGCCCAAAAAGCCGTAGGGCGAACCATCGGATTGTAAGCATTGGTGATACTTATCTTGTGCATCTCAGTGCGTGCGACTTCTCTTTCCCTCAATAGATGTACCTCATCCAATTCTAACTTTCTTGCTTCCCCATTCCTTTCGGGGTCGTGATGTTGTACCCGAAGAGATTCAACATTGACCTCGGCGGGGATCAAGGCCCCATAACCATACATCAGGTTGTACGAAGTTTCTGATGTAGATACCCGCGGCGTAGTTCGGTATGCCCATAGTAAACCGGGCAATTCATCAACCCATGCTCCTCTTGCTCCTTCCAATATGGTTTTAATCCCGTGTAATAAGGTCCGATTTGTCACCTCAGCTTGTCCATTGGATTGAGGACAAGCTATCGAGGTAAATACTTGTGTAATTTTCATGTCCTTGCACCAATCATGGACTCTCTTCCCCTGAAATTGTCTTCCTTTATCTTAGACCAATTTCCTTGGTATTCCGACCCGGCACACTATGTTCTTCCACAGAAACTTATTCACTTCATCATTGGTGGTCTTGGCAAGGGGCTCGATTTTTACCATTTGGTAAGGTATTCAACCGCGACTAAAAGAAATTTCCTTTGTCTAGTTGCTGGGGAAAAGAGTCCCATAATATCCACTCCCCATCGGTCGAAGCGGCAAGAAGTGATGCTATTATTGAGGACCTATGTTGTTACATGAGATAAATTGGTGTGCTTCTGACAATTATCGCATTTTCTGACGATGCCCACGGCAACCTTCTTCATGGTAGGCCAACAATATCCAGCTCCGTTTGCCTTTTGATATAGCATGTTTGCACCAAGGTGGTTCCCACAACAACCTTTATGAATTTCTCTAAACAGGTATTCTCCTTCTTAGTTAGAAGCGCAGTGCAAAAAAGTGACCAAGCTCAATCAGCACGAACCGATTCCCCATTTTTTCCACCCGAGCTGCCTCTCTTGGATCATAGGGGATATCATTGTTTTTAGTAATTGAATAATATGCTCTCTCCAATCTCCCACAATGCATGGCTCAAAAATCATTATGCTATTAACATAGATAATGGAGATTAAGAGCTCTTGTACCAGCACATTCCTGTTTTTCCACACATGAATCAAACTAGCCAACTTAGTCAATTCATCAGCTTGGCTATTCTCCTCTAGGGGTACTTGTGTCAATTTTACTTCTTGAAACTTACGCATCAGCGTTCGAGCAGTTTCAACGTACTTCCTCAGCTTTTCTTCCTCCACTTTATACACATCATTCACTTGTTGTACCACGAGCATTGAGTTCATAAACACTGCTACCTTCTGATCCCACGTGTCAAGTGCTATTAAGAGCCCCGAGATGAGAGCCTCAAATTCAGCTTCATTGTTCGAGGAATGAAAGCCGAACTGAATAGCTACTTTTATCTCTTCCCCTTCGGGTCTGTTAAGAACCACGCCTGCATCACTTCCAAGCTGAGTTGTGGACACATCCACATAAAGATTCCATTCCTTTTCCTCGGGTATATGGGCCATCTCCACCAGAAAGTGTGCTAGTGCTTGAGCTTTGATGGTAGTTCGAGGTTGGTATGTAAGATCAAACTCATTAAGTTCGGTAGCCCATTTTACCATTCTCCCCGAGATTTCTGCTTTGGACAATAACTTTCCCAGTGGGGTACTGGTCACCACCACGATAGGATATGATAAAAAGTATGGCCGAAATCTCCTAGCTGTAGTTATGAGGCTAAGGCCAGCTTATCACCTCCGGGTATCTCTGCTCGGCTCCTTGTAATGCTCGGCTTACATAATACACAGGAAATTGTTATCTAGATGTTTCCTTGACCAATACAGAACTGATGACCTCCTCGACCACAAACAAGTAGACGAGGAGGGTCTTATTATGCTCGGGTTTATTCATCAGCGGCAACTCAGCTAGATAAATTTTCAAATCCTCAAAAGCCTTTAATCATTGATCAGTCCATTCAAATCGAGCTCCTTGCCTTAGCGTCTTGAAGAATGGTAGGTTCCTATCAGCTGATCGAGATATGAACCTACTCAAAGTGGCTATTCTTCCTGCTAATCACTGCACTTTGTTAAGGGTTCGAGGAGGATTCATCTCTTGAATCGCCCTTATCTTCTCATGATTGGCTTCAACACCCCTTTCAGTAACCATGTATCTGAGCAATTTCCCAATATGTATTTCGAACGCCCATTTAGCAGGATTTAACTTCATGACGAACGTATGCAATGTCCCGAAGACTTCCTCCATGTCTCGGGTTAGATCCAATTCTCTCTTACTTTTGATGAGGACATTGTCTACGTACACTTCTACATTCCGCCCAATTTGATCCTTGAATATTTTATCCATCAATCTTTGATAAGTAGCTCCTGCATTCTTCAGTCCAAAGGGCATGACCACGTAACAAAAAGTTTCCCCTGTTGTGATAAAACTAACTTTGGGTTGATCTTCACTGGCCAAAGGGATCAGATGGTACCCCTGATATGCGTCCATCAGACAGAGCAGTTCATGCCCGGCAGTAGAGTCTACTAACTTATCAACCCTTGGGAGAGGATATCAATCTTTTGGATAGTACTTGTTCACATCTCGAAAATCTACACACCTCTGCCATTTGTCTCCTGATTTCGGCACAAAAACCACATTCGAGAGCCATGTTAGGAAACTGATTTTCCTGATGTGGCTAGCTTTCAACAATTCACCCACTTGTTGAGCAATGATGACATCTTTCTCGGGTCTGAAATGTCTTATGTTCTACTTAATGGCTCGAGTATCAGGCTCAACATTGAGGTGATGATGGGCGACCTCCGGCTGTACTCACAGCCGATTCGATGGTACTCCATGTGAACATGTCCACATTTCTGTTCAAACATTCAATCATTTTTTTCTTCAGTTTTGGTTCTAACTAGGAGCCTACCTTGGTTGTCTTAGTGGGGTGACCCCTCGATTGTAAGAAACTCCTGAGCTGGGGCTATTCTTTCTTCATCCCCCTCATCGTCCACTTTCCTCCTTTTACTATTTGCCCCCTGGTTTTCGCCTTCCCTCTTTCTCGACTTCTCATGTTTTGTCTCCTGGACATAACACTTTCCTAAAGGAATTTAATTATCAAGTGATAGGTGGATGCTACTGCTCGGAATGCACTTAGGGATGGTCTGCCCATAATTATATGATATGAAGAAGGAGCATCCACCACCAAAAAAATTATCATCTTCGTCTTCGTCTCGGTTCCTCGCCCAACATAACTGACAATGACACCTCCCCACCAGACTCACAACCTCCCCAGCAAATCCATGCAAGGAAGTATTAACCCCTTTGCATGGGCATGATTCCTAATTCATTTGTGCCAACGTATTTAAAAAGAGCACGTCGGCTAAGCTCCCAGTGTCAATAAAGATTATATGCACACTATAGTTGGCTACAGTGACTGATATAACCAGTGCATCATAACGAGGAAATTGCACCCCTTGTAGATCTTCGGGTCCAAAGGATATTGACGGCCCTGCTGGGACATTCTCCAGGGTAATTGACATGACCTGCATTTTTTGAGCATAATTCTTTCTTGCTCGATTAGAAACCCCACATGACATTCCCTCAGAAATCATATGTATGGTCCCTTGGTTTGGAATGTTGACAAGAGTGAGCTGGCCTACTACTTGGACGTCATTCTCTTATGGCCTCTCTTCTCTAATCGCCCATGGTACTGGCTTGGGCACTCCTCTTCCCGTATTTGCATTGTTCCAGGGGGGGGGGGGGGGGGGGGGGGGGGATTATGGAAAATTGGTCCATCATTGGGTTCCTGCCTTCCCCAAGATCTGTTTGCTCTTCTTTCTCGGAAATGTCCTCATCTGCCTCTCTTCGGCCCTCTTTACTTCATGGCCACCTCTTTTGGAGGTCTCATCGGGAGGTATTGCTCGAAACATCTTTTCGGTTGTTCCAGCTGTTTATCCTTTCGGCTTGGCTCATTTCCAGGTTTTGCATCTTTCATTTGTTTAATCTTCTGGGCCTCTTCCAAGTTGATATACTTAGAAGCCCTTCCTAGCAACTTGTCGTAGTCAGATGGATGTTTTTTGGCTAGTGACCTAAACATGTCTGCTTCTCGTAGCCCTTGAGTAAAGGCGTTGACTTGTATCTCCGATGTGCCGTGAGGAACGTCGAGACATGCTTGATTGAACCTTTTCAGGAAGTCTGGAAGCGACTCTTTTTCCAATTGTTTAAGCCCGAACAAGTAAGAACCGTCCTCTTGCAACTTCTGATGCTCGCAAATTGTTGTAAGAAGGAACTGAATTGCGGGAATGTATTTATAATCCCCGGTGGAAATCGGTTGAACCAGGGCTGAGGTGCTCCTGCTAAGCTGGTCAGGAAACCTCTACACTTCACCCCATCTGTGAGTTGGTGAAGAAATGAAGCATTCTCAAATCTTGACAGATACTCCTCAAGATCCCCGCTACCATCATAATCTCCTACATTTAATGTTCGAAAATTGGATGGCAGGGGATCGCCGAGAACCTCAGGGGAGAATGGTGTGTCACCGTTTCGAATGGATGCGTCCCTCCATCTTGTTGCGCATCTACTGCAGCTCATCCTTTAGATCTTCCATCTGATGATGCAGAGTTTTGCTGCTCTTTTCTCCTATTTGTCTAGAGAGATCCTCAACTTCCTTATTCTCCTCTTCTTACTCGTCTGAGGAAGCCAGATCTTCCTCTTTATTCGCTCCCTCTTTCTGGTGGGATCATAAATTATTTCAAGACCTCCCCAACAGTTTTCGCAATAACTTCAGTGAATTGTTCCATCGGTACTCCCATGGTGGGAAATACCTAGGTATTAGTTTGAGGAACATTGTGCTGATTCCACATCCTTTTCATATGCTCTTCACGTAGCGGAGACGAGTATGAAGGGGGTTTTGGATATATCCACTTGAACTCTGTCATCTACCCTTGCTTTTTGCCATTTTTCTCCTTACTTTGTACAACTCCTACATCTTCAACGTCTTACCTTAATTTCCCACCTACAACGCCAATGATGTAAAATTAGTGTTGCGGAAAATAAATGAAAGACAATACAATTTTTTAAGTGCAAAACCGCCAAATCGAAGGAAAAACCATGTGACCTAGTCCAGTATGAATTTTCATTATGAACATGTATAGATTTACAGGACTTGGACTCGAATAAGAACTTTCAACAAATCATAAGAGTAAAAGACCGAACAGACTATATAATATGCTCTCTTCGGAGTCTTTTCTTGCCTAGAAAGTCCAACCCCTTAATCTGAACCAACAAGACGTATTTATAGTGGTGATCCTGACAATTAATGTGCATAAAATTCGGACCACGATCTCCTCTGATCGTGTCATTATTGGTTCAAGATGTGTCCGAGAAATCCGCCCCCATTATCGCACGTTCGTCAGCGTCGGGTGATTTGTTCTCTATGCCAAGGTTTCTCGCTATACTTTGACCAGTATGTCAAGAAGTATTGACGCTCCTCGGGGCTTTTTGTTCGGGGTTCTTCTTGCTCGGCGCTGGCTTGGGATTTTGCCGAAGAAATTGATTCATCCTATGACATCAGTACTTATTACACATGACGTTGGTATAAAACCTATACAATTTTGGTATTAAATATACATAAAATTGATGTGAAACGTATACTTCGGTTCTAAGTATACATAAAATTGGTATGAAACCTATAAAATTTTGGTACTTAACATGTGAAGTTGGTATAAAACATATACAATTTTGGTTACACATGAAGTTGGTAAAAAACATAAACAGTTTTGGTACTAGTTATACACGAAATTCGTATGAAACTTATAATATTTTGGTACTTATTACACTTGAAGTTGATATGAAACCTATACAATTTTGGTACTATGTATACATAAATTGGTATGAAACCTATACAACTTCGATTCTAAGTATACATAAAATTGGTGTGAAACCTATAAAATTTGGTACTAGTTAGACGTGAAATTGATATGAAACTTATACAATTTCGGTAATAACTATATTAAAATTGGTATGAACTATGAAACCTATGAAGTTTCCATATAACAATATTTCTATAGAATCTTCTATATTGATGTTAATATTCTGTATAGAACAAGCAAAAAATATCACGTCCAAACAATACCAATTTCAAGCTAACAATAGTTATGTATATAGAAGATTATACAGAAATATTGTTAATTTGAAAGAATTATTGTTTGTTTGTTCGATATAGAAAATTAACATCGTACGAAATTTCTCTTCAAGCCCTGTTCGGGTCTCATAGCCCCTGTGACCTTCACAGCCTGATTAGTACAGAAGATTATATAGACATAATATTAATTTGAAAGATGTTTTGTTCGATATAGAAAATTAACATCAATATAGAAGATTCTATAGAAATATTGTTAGCACTGAAATTTCATAGGTTTCATAGCTCATACCAATTTTATGTATATTTAGTTCCGAAATTGATAATTGTATAGGTTTCATATCAATTTCACGTGTAACTAGTACCAAAATTTTATATGTTTCATACAATTTTATGTATAATTAGAACCGAAGTTGTAAATGTTTCATACCAATTTTATGTACTTAGTGCAACCATTGTATATGTTTCATGCAAACTTCAAGTGTAATAAGTACCAAAATAGTATAAGTTTCATGCCAATTTCATGTGTAGCTAGTACCATAATTGTAAAGATTTCATACCAGTTTCATATGTAATAAGTACCGAAAATAGTATATGTTTTGTACTAATTTCATTCGTAATTAGTACCAAAATTATATTGGTTTCATACCAATTTTATGTATACTTAGTGTCAAAATTGTATATGTTTCATACCATTTACGTGTAATAAGTACCGGATATAGTATATGGTTCATACCAAATTTATGTGTAACTAGTACCAAAAATTGTATATGATTCATACCAATTTAATATATAACTAGTACCCGAATTGTAAAGATTTCATACCAATTTCATATGTAACAAGTGCCGAAAATAATATACGTACAATTTTCATTCGTAATTAGTATCAAAAGTATATAGGTTTCCTACCATTTTATGTATAATTAGTACCGAAATTGTATATGTTTCATACCAATTTCATGTGTAATTAGTACCGAAATTGTATAGGTTATACCAATATCACTTGTAATTAGTACCTAAATTGTAAAGGTTTTATATCAATTTCATGAAAAATTAGTACCAAACCGTATATGTATCATACCAATTTTATGTGTAACAAGTATCAAAATTTTATAGGTTTCATACCAAATTTATGTATATTTAGTACCGATTATATATGTTTCTTACCAATTTTATGTATATTTAGTACCAAAATTGTATAGGTTTCATACCAAGTTCACATGTAATAAGTACAAAAATTTTATATGTTTCATACCAATTTTATGTATACTTAGTACCGAAGTTATATATGTTTCTTACCAATTTTATGTATACTTGCATATCAACTCCACATGTAATAAGTACCAAAATTTTATATGTTTCATACCAATTTTATGTTTACCTAGTACCGGAGTTGTATAAGTTTCATACCAATTTTATGTATACTTAGTACGAAAATTGTATAGTTTTCATACCAACTTCACGTATAATAAGTACCAAAAAATAATATATGTTTCATATCAATTTCATGTGTAACTAGTACCAAAATTGTATAGGTTTCATACACACTTCATGCGTAACTAGTACCAAAATTTTTTATATTTCATACCAACTTCACATGTAATAAGTACCGAAAATAGTATGGGTTTCATACCAATATCAGGTGTAACTTGTACCAAAATTGTATAGATTTTATATCAATTTCATATGTAATTTACCAAAATTGTATAATGTAATGATTTCTCAAAAGTAAAAATTCAAATTTAATTAGATGAATATCATATTAATTTTATCAGTAGGGAGTTTGAATTATGTTTGTTTGACATGGTGACTGATTGCATAATTATATTTCATTTTGGGGATTTTTTTTGAGTTTTCCCTATAAAAAATTGTGATTATTTAAATAAATGATATTAATTTTACCAAGATTTGAACTATAATCTTTTTAGTTCTTTTTTTTTTGTTTGACCTTATATTATTCTTTCAATAATGTTGGAATGTAATGCGATAGGCATGTAACGTGTTCCCTAGAGGTTGAGATGTGGTTCGATCAATAACTATACCAAACTAATATATAAATTTTTACCTAACATCAGCCAGTTATTAACACTCATAGAACATACTTAATACTTTTTACCAGTTACCAATAATATATTCGATTTATCAAGAATGAGTGGATCTTCTTTTTCCATGAAACCTAGAGATAATTCAACTTTGTAAGCTATATTTTCAATTTATGTGAGAATATAACATGTTTTCTATTAGAAAATTTGATTTAGTATTATGTAATTATGAAAAATTTAGAGTCAAGCAGTTTAAGTTAAAATATATTCAATTTGTATAATTAGAGTTGTCAAAACGGATTAGCCCGACTCAAACGGGCTGGCCAGACCGACCCGTGACCCTAATGAGCTGGACCCACCTCCAAGCGGGTTTGAAACACCTCAACCTGAGGCTGATCGTGGGTTATACAATCCAACTGCCAAAAAAATAAAAATAAAAATTCTATTAGGTTTTGATGAATTAAATTTAAATAAATTTTTAATTTTACATATATTAATTAATTAATATAATTTTTTATAATCAACCTGTTGGCCAACCAAGCAACCCACTAGTTGGGAGTTGAAAAATTCTGTATGGACCGCCTATTTGGCGAGTCGGTTAGACCATCATAATGAGCCCAATCTATTTTGACAGCTCTATGTATAATGCACACATGGTAAGTTCGCCTTGCATACTTCTCTTACTTACATAGCTTCAATGAATAACGAGTCAATTATAATTTTTTACTCCCCAGAGGTATAACCAATAAAATTTTACCTCATGTGATTTGTAAATATGTATTTTACCCTCATATTGTATCGGGAAAAGTTATTTTACTCCACGTGGATTGTAAATCAGCATTTTACCCCATTGTGGTTTGAAAATATAGAACATCATCCACCACACAGATGAGGTATTTTGCACCTATTCAAAAACTATAATGCGTAAACTGCACATTTTCAAATCAAAGTTGAGGTAAATTGTCCATTTTCACATCACAATAGGGTAAACCGCTTATAACCAGAGGTGATAAACTGTCTATTTCAAACCACATGGTTCCAAACTGTCTATTTGAAAAACTTCAGGTGGTTCGTTGCCAAAAACCCATGAATAACCCATCTTCTTTTTAAAAAAAATCATTTTAAATTGAAAATCTTGTCAACTTAGACACCGTGTATCTCCATAAAATAATGCAGGATGTATGATTAACCTTTATTTGATTATTTGATAATAATTTTTTTCAACCCACCTAGACCAAATAATAAATTATAATTTTACACATAGAATAAATCATAATTTCGATAAATATATAAACAAAACATTTTCTATTACCCTCATACAACTCTCAAGTATCACTGATAAATTAATACAAGAAATTGTTTCACAAATTATTCTTAAATTGTAATAAAAAATGAGGGATTATAAATATTAAAAAAATTCACAAAGCCTACATCTATAATCCTTAAATATTTTTAATATTTTTTTTAATCCTTCATATGATTTCAAAATTTTAAATTACCGATATTTCAATGAGCTACATTTTGAGCTCACAATTGCGAAGATAAACAACATGCATTCAAAAGATAGACATTGTAGAAACGCTAATGTTGGGAATTACGACATATCCTTTGCATTCGTAGATGAAGTGCTCCTTACCGTCTATGGCATAACAAGTCTGACACATTGGTACCCGCATGGTGCGCCTCTCATGTCCATCTGTAGCTTAGTACGAGGCTTTGTGATGTCACTGAATAATGAAATAAAGTTGCACTTATGCTAACATCTATATCTTTTGGTCTAGTGCTAAGCGTTTGATCCGAACAATTTATCAGAGTGAGATCATGAGTTTGAGTCTGTCAATAGCAATTAATGGGCTACATGGCATATTCTTTGTGCGATCGTAGAAAAAGTGCTCATCACCGTCTAATATACTTCAAATTTTTAAATTACCGATATTTCAATGAGCTACATTTTGAGCTCACAATTGCGAAGATAAACAACATGCATTGCTAACGTTGGGATTACATGACATATCCTTTGCGGTCGTAGATGATGTGCTCCTTACCATCTATGGCATAACAAGTCTGACACATTTGTACCCGCGTGGTGCGCCTCTCATGTCCATCTGTCACTTAGTGCGAGGCTTTGTTCTGCCACTGAATAATGAAATAAAGTTGCACTTCTGCTAACAGCTATATATTTTGGTCTAGTGCTAAGCGTTTGATCCGAACAATTTATCAGAGCGAGATCATGAGTTTGAGTCTGCCAGAAGCAATTAATGGGGCTACACGCTCATAGAAAAAGTGCTCATCACCGTCTATGGCATAACAAGGTTGACCAATTGGCACTCGCATAGTGCAGTCCATCATATCGACATGTCGCTTATTACGCGACTTTTTGTGCTGCCAGTGCATCAAGAAATAACGTTGCGACATTGCCAACATTTATAATTTTGTGGCCTAACGGTAATCCTAACAAATAGGGTCCAAAGAAGGGAAATATTTATAATCTGAATGCCTAAATTCGATATGGTAACTATTTTATATTACATATAGCTAATATACTTCAATACAATTACAAATTATTTAAACCACTAAAATATAAGCACAACTCAACTTTTATTTTCTTATTAATTCTTATCGTAACTGAAGATAGTGTGGCAATTAAAACATATTCATTAATTAACTTTATTTTTACAGATTGTTTAAGCCAATAAAATATAAATATTACCCATTTTATTTCTTTTTATTAGTATTTTAGTAGAAGCCATCTTTTTATTAAAACTTGTAAATACTTTTTCATGTTATCTGCTTTGCTCCACCGTTATTTTATAATCTTTTGAAGATTATAGTATGATATTATTATTATGATTAATTTATATAATATTTAATGGGCATCCACGTACTTCTTGCTAGTCTCTTACGAATATGCTCAAATTATTAAACAATATGTTATTTTCCATATAATATATGAATCTTTTTGCCATTATTTAAGCAGAGTTCATTGCATAAACAAAACCAAGACAACTTCTGCAACAAAACCAGTGTACTCTATATAAGATAGCTTCTATCCGCGTTTCTACTAGAAAATTTGTGGCACAAGTTCGACGAATCGCATCGACATCTAGCACGTGAGTACTGCCTCCCCATCCGCGAAACCGTAGTCTAATAATTGTGTATCCTGGTGTTCCTCCTTGCTAGCTTCAGTGACAAATTTTGGAGACAAGAAACTTGGCTGATTTGTGGAAGACAAAAGCCTTGCCCACATTCTATCCGTGATTATGACCTTGTTCCGCATCTCGTTAATTCTCTACAAATATCATTCGGGTTGATTTCTTTGTCAGCACAATACACAAGTGCAAGAAAAGTGAACGAGTAGACTGGTGAATGCTCAAAAAAGTGTAGAAAACATCATAAAATTGAGTGACTTACGTAGAAGGGTATATAAGTTTGTCTGCCATTTACGAGCCCGACTGTGAAACCGGTAAATCCGGCCATGGCTCCATGAACAGCACTTTGAGCAAGAAGGGTGCAGTATACATTATCGGATGCGTTACTAGGAATAGCCCGAATCATGTATGTTGGATCTGTTTAATGAACAAGTGCAATCACTGTAAGAATCGGTATCCTGGGTTTCATTGTATTTATCACAAGATCAGAGGTTTCACTAAGTACCTATATATTTTAGATTGATAGCCATCTTTCTTTTCTTTGAAAAATGATCCTGAAAATAAAACCATGAGCATGATTTAAAAACTTGCTGCACAAAAGGAAGCAATTATGGCGAAAAGAGTTAAAATAGTGGAACCTTGATTCGTCGAGATATCCATAGTCCAACATCATCCAGAAGCTTATTACCAGAAGCATCACGTTGATCTGCGGTCCGAAAACTCTCGGTGAGTAGCTCCTGTCCGGCCCCTTCGGCCATGACAATCACCATATGCCCATTCTCTTTTAGCCGTTTCTCTATATATTCAAAAAGTCCACCAGCTCCTTCAAGATAAAAGGGTGATTCGGGAATAAGGCAGCAATCCACGTCTCGACTCGCAAGGGTAGCATACATGGCGATAAATCCTGCAACACGGGAACAATCCATTTTAGAACATGAAATTTTACGCACAAGTCAACAAAAATACCTTGGATGCTCTTAAAATAATGAGTTTATTAGAATTACAAAAAACATAGTATAAAGTTTACCACTATATCTTCCCATTAACTTCACAAAACCGATGCCATTTTCAATACTTGTTGCTTCAACATGTGCGGCATTAATAGCACGTTGTGCTTCTTCGACAGCAGAATCAAAACCAAATGATTTGTCGATCACCTATAATAGATAATGAGGGATAAGCTAGCTAGACTGGATAGTTCAACTTCAAGGGCATACTTGCAGAGGCAATATCAACAGCTTAGATACCGGAATGTCGTTATCTATGGTTTTGGGAATTCCAGCCACTACAACCTTTAGACCCCGTCTTTGGATTTCCTGTAGGACGGAGGAAAAATAATTCAAACTCGATTCTTGCTATTGTTCAGATGGCTTCAAAGTGGGAAAAGATAATGAAAAAATACCTCGAAAATCACTGCAGCGCCTTTTTGTGTCCCATCTCCTCCTATTATGTAGACCTGAAATCAAAGGCAAAAGTCACAATATCAGAATAAATTTAGATAATACTCAACATGATTTTGAATGACAGCTAAATTTCAGTGTACCTGGTTGATTCCACGGTCCTGAATGCTATCTACAATCTTTTTTGTGTCATGTCCGCCTCTAGACTGTTCCCAAAATAGTTCCTCCACGTTTATGAATGTCATTCACAGAGTTGGGTGTTAGAGAGACGGTGTTCTTCGAGTAAAAACCTCGGTATCCTCCCTAGAGATTCAAAAGATCCAGTGGAGAATATCAATAAAGCTACCCCTTTAACTCTATAGATGTAATAAGGAATCTACTTACATTTATTCCTATAACTCGATTCACTCCATACATATGATGTAAACCACATACTATTTCCCGAATAACTGTGTTTAGACCAGGGCATAAACCTCCGCACGTGACAATACAAGCATGAACGTCTTCAGACTCGAAATAAACCTGAAAAATTAGAACTCTTATTTAGCTGTCAATCCATGAAACATACTACAGATCTAATATAAGCAATATTTACTTTTTCCCGAGGACCGGCTCGTCTAAAATGAACTCCTCGTGGTTTATCCTTGTGAACAACAACCTATACAATAAGCAAGGATACCATATTCCATTCATCAATAAGAAGTCGTGTATGTGGTGAATGCCCATATAAAAGAAATATGTTCATTAGGAGGTCGTATTCTCAAGAACAGACTGACCTTTTGTGGTACGGAATCATCAACATGGACAAAATATTGCCTGTTCAAAAAAAAAAGTAAGTATAATCAATACCTTCGGCAAATTATGCAAACCGAATCCTGTGAAAAAATATGCGTAAAACTACGAGGAAATGAACTTAAAACAAATCGAAATTAGGCAAATCAACTTACCTAACAGCTGAATATGCAGGATTATCTTGCAAAGGATTCAGATGAGCCTGCCCCCAACAAATAAAAACATGAACAAATATTGTTACCGACTACAAGAGGTAAAAGATCACTATGATAGAGCAAATGCCGTGTTGAATTGTCGTCGCATCTCGATTTGACAATTTATTATTTGTTCTCTAATACTCATGTCACTTGTGGGCCGATTTGTCTCATGTCAATAATATTATACAAAGTGATCAAGTCCTTGGCAGATCCACGGTTAGTTGGTGGGGGCGATTGCCCCTCTCAGTTTTGTATTACAAAAGTGACAAATCTACCTAAGGAGACATCTTTCTTTGTTTTAAGAGACAGATATAAGGGTTTTCTTCTATCCAAACGTGTGACACATGCATATATATATACATACATATACATTCACATCTGTGTTGGTGCATCGTGTGTTGGTGCATAGCCCGATGCATAAACTCGTATATAAAATATATATCGGAACTGAAGAAACAATCACAGGAAAAGACATGCTTTTACTCTCTGGAGGCCAAGATCATCAAAGCTCAATAGTGTTTATTTACCACAAAAAATATATTTAAGTTTAAGACATTTACTAAGACAATTGATCATACTTACAGGAAGGTTAGGAATATAATCAGACAAGTGTGGCACATCCTCCAAGATGTAACCATACTTCCCAGTCACGAGTTTAGGCATCGAATTGCACTCCAATCCCATGGTCTTCAACTTCAGAAACCCGTTTCTTGGATTCTTCAAACTTCAATGTAACTTATCACGATCAATGATCACCTCAGCTCCGCCGTAGCTCAACTCAACACGCGGCTGTGGATCACTAGCACCACCGTCAAACACAATATTCTGTTTATGAATGATTACGCCAAAGTTCTCCGTAATTTTTACTCTTTTTTCTCTTGTAATAACTACGAATATTGTCTGTTTTTTTCCCAAGAATTTAAAGGTTTGAAAGACAAAACAGGTGGCTAAAGACTTCTGATGGGAGTCACGGAAATTTGGAGATGACAGCTGAAAAAGGGAAAGTGGTGGAAGCTTCGGAGGCTTGGACCAAAGGTGATTTTCGTAGTTATCAACGGGATATCTAGATCATGGTTTTATAGTACGAGTAATGTTTACGATTTCTGAAGAAAACTCAACAGTGGTGTTCTGGAAATGTAGAATATTCGATTCTTGTTCTTGATTCCATGGCGACTTGTTATTTATTTATTTATTTATTTTATTTGACGAAATATGATTCTATCTTGATAGGTAGTAGTTATATTATTAATCTATTATTATATATTAAATTGGTATAAGGCATGGTTATTGATTGACCATTGGTTATTTTGAAGTAAATATGATTTTGACGTTAAAGTGTGAATCTAAAACATGATATGTGACGAACAACGTTATTTATATGCTAAAAATGTTTTACAAAAATATTAATCAAGATAATTAATTTTCAGTGGATGATAATAAGGAAAAATTGGGCTTTTTTTTTATTATAAAACTCTTTGGTAGCATCATAATCTTGGGATATAACAATTGCTTTTATTTAGTGAAATATGGTGCTTGAGCTAATGTAATATTTAAAATATTTGAGTTGTATTGTTACCACTAATTATAATTTTTTTTATAAAACGACAAACTCTTCGTCCTACCTAGATTTTTGTTTTGAACAGATCCTACTTAGAATTTTGAATGATTTTAAAATGCATATGCCAATAAACCACACGTTTTAATTAACGTGAAATATGTTATATGTCTTAATCCGTACTATACTTATAGGAACAACATTTTGACTTTTCATATTAGGAACTACTATTATGAACTACTAGGCTGTTATCGGGCCAAATTGGATCGGTCCGATTACAGCTTTTTCGGAACGGGACAAATCCGATTAGAAAATGCATTGTGTCCGGTTCTGGAGCTACCAGTTCCGGAACCGATCATCCAATTTTACTTTTTTAAAAAAGTAATTTTTTTGTGGGCAGATCGATCGCGTTCCACCGACAAGAACCTAACTTCTAAAAGTTCAAATCTTTCTCAGATCTTACCATAGATTGGAACTAGAACCGGGTGGTCAAGATCTGTTAAGCTACTAATTTCGGACCATTAGAACTGATCCAGGCCGTTTAGCCCGGTTCCGGTTCGGAACCAGGTCGGTTCCGGGCTGAACCGGCCCGGTAAGCATCCCTATTAACTACTAATAATATGTTTGATGTAAATATTTTAATTGTTGTAATATAAACTCTCTTTATTAATCAAGCTGCAATAATTTATACAATTATGTGATTTGTTTTCTTAAATGATTAAATTCGACATATAAAAAATATCATGCCAACTCTATTTCTTTAAAAAAATTAATTTCACATATTAAAGTTTTTCAAATGAAGTAAAGACTATTAAACGAATATTTGAACAATCGAAAATATTTACTTTTACTGCAACACCTAATAATTTTTTTACTTGTGTCATTAATCCAAAATTTATTAATTTTTTTTATGATAACAAATATTTATAAAAAAAAATTAAAAGTTTAAATCTGACCCCATAATTTTTATAATTTTGTTTGAAACGTGAAGACTTGGAGCGAAGGCTAAGAAAGAATACAATAGTAAGATTGAAATGTATGATCTCTTTCGCCATTCATTATTGGCTCTGCGTCAAAAGATGAGAATATATTTTACATATTCCCATGGAATATTCCATATCATTCAATTTCTTTGAAATCGCTTACATTAATTCTTTATTTATGTTTAAATTTATATTCAAATATTATTTGAATTTTTTTTTTTAAAAAAGATACATATTTCTAAAAAATGATATATTTAAAAGGCAGAAGAAACTAGTTGTGAGTCTTGTGGTTGTGACCCCTCGACCTAATGAAATTCTCAAATACTAGAGTCCGTGACTAATGGCGGAGCCATGATTATAATTAGGGGAAAGATTTTTTAACAAAAATTAATGGTGAAACATAATTTTTTCAAAAAACAATCTTAAAAAAAACACTAAAAAATAATTGGGGGTGCCCACCCCCTCTTTCCGCCCCTGTTCATGTTCACGACTGCACTCGTTATGATCATTACTGAGCTGAAAGCTGCTCCTACCGAATAGTCGGGTGATAGGTTCGGGAGCACACCGGGAAAAGATTAATAAAATATTATAATCATTCGAATGGAAATGACATATTCGAGACTGAAATTATATTTATATATAATGTAAGATCGATCATTTATTAATTTATCAAAAATTATACCTGGTGGTAATAGTATAATCATGGGCGTAATCAGAAATTTTTAATCTGGTGGTCTAAAAAATGTTCTGAAATAAATATATAAACATAGAAAAGCAAATTATATCAACTTGATGAACAAAGCTAGAAAGTATTGTAACTATACAATAAAATATATTAAAATATTATTTAAGTTGCAGCCAACGATTCTTTAAAATATCAAACTTGTCAATGATGAACTTTGATTCAACAGTAAGATAGCGATTATATAGTGGACCTAGTAGTGCATCACACCGTCACCGTTACCTGATTAATTTTACAAATTACAAATGGCTGTTGCGAGCAGGATTATTCTCACTTGCTCGGCCTAGAAAAATCAGGTGGGCTACAACCATATTTGCTCCTAAAGGATTCTGTCCATGAGTATAATTCAAATATTTTTAACCATACATCAATACTAACATGGTATTTTTATTGGGTTTTTAAAAAAAAAAAATTTGAAAAAAAAAATAGTTTTCAAAAATACTTCGAAAATGAGGAGGTTGCAAATATACCCCAAAACATCATCTGGTGTGGCTTTGTGTAGGGATGGCAATGGGACGGGTCCAAACCCGGACCCGCAATGAACCCGCTTCAACCGGGTTTGGAAGCGGGGCGGGGCGGGTCCTGGGATTGGCCGAACCCGCCCCGTACCCGCCCCGCAATACATTTTTAATTTTTTTAAAAAAAATATGATATTGATTATACATTTTACTTCTTTAATTGAACAATAAAGTGTCATTATTTAATTTTATATCAAAATTCATGTGTTCATGTTAAAGAAGTTGGACATTTTGAAGGAAATAAGAGCAAATTAATAAATATTTAGTACTTTAAAAATAGTTTTGCAATGCTTATTATAAATATTTACTAGAGAAAACATAAAATTTAATCACAAAACTCAACTTTTGTGTTTCAAAATTGATTTCTAGCTAAATTTTTTTTTTTTTAAAAAAAAAAAACTAGAACCGGGGCGGGGCGGGTAAACCCGCCGGGTTCGCGGGTCTAAGCGGGGCGGGGCGGGTCCGGGTTTTATGTGTAGCGGGACAGGTCCTGGGATTGGCCAAACCCGTCCCATACCCGACCCGTTGCCATTCCTAGCTTTGTGAGGGGTCGTAGCACATGTAGCAGCCCCTCTATTATGTAGTGAGAAGGCGGCCACTTCTTGGCCTGTGATTTTTATTTGTCCCGTCCCTGTTCGTCAACTTATACGTCCCTTAACACTTCGTCAGATTTCACCCGGTAACTTTTATTTATGATATCTTGTGGTTCCACCGATGAAAACTAATCATGCTTGCTGATATTTGAAACGTGTATAATAATATTAGCATAATATGTTTTCGAGACCAGAATCATTCCAACGCATTTTCCTCTTCAATATTTTCAGTACATCCAAATTTTGCGCATCAAAAATTTCTAAATTTGTTCAAATGGATTCGATTTCATTGCTACTATATTTTGGTGGTAATATTATTATTGAGAACGGATCGGTTAGCATCCCATCAGTTAGACCGATTAGAATTTCATGTTCTATTATTTTATTGGATTTTGTTCAACTAGCGCATAGAAAGTTAAAATCGACCAGTGATGTATATCAAATTGTCAACCAAATATTCTTTCATGGAGAAATCGTCTTGGAATGAAATACCAATTAACATTATAGATGGTGATGTTCCACAGTTCATAATAGAATGTCTCAATATACAGATGTTGCATTTGTACTTCGAGGTAGAGACAAGTAGCCATGATTTTGGTCTTGAAGGGCTAGAAGCAAATCTTCCATATGTCACTGAAGAATTGAGTAATATGGTGGTCAATGATCAACCTTATACTTCCATCTGTCGAGACATTGAGCAACAACAAAGTTATCCTTATTTCGAGCATGGAAGTGGACATTGGAATCAATATATAACAGGCTCTTCTGAAGAAACTCCCATATATTGGCCAAACACAGCACAAGTTTGGGGCTTAAGAGAAGAATTACACCGGTTCATGATTTCTTTTATCCAGATGTTGGTGGTTCGGATCAGGCAATTACTTTGGCAGGAACAGATGGGCCATCAAACACATGACATAATTGGAGATAGTCATCGAGATGTTTGCAAGACTGATAGTGAACCCGACAATTCATCGAGCGATTCTGGAGAACATGGTAATGAGGCCGATATGATGCATGATGACAAAGATGATAATGTCCATGCATTTCCCGGTGAGCAGACAACATCCCCCGAACCACCTCATGGGGCGATACATATGCAAGACGCACCATTTCTCCCAAGCACGAATTAAATGCCACCATTTTTTAATGCAGTCAACAAAGAGTAGGTTCATGATTCTATTGATGTACCTTCTGGATCGCGAACCAGATAAAATAATCCGAAGGTCGGAGAGCTATCCGTGAATATGATTTTCAAGGATAAGAAAGATCTGATTGCATTTGTGTCTGTTAGAGTTGTCAGACGTGAGTATTGTATTGTGGACAACACACGTACTCTGTGGAAATTATGGTGCAAAAAGAGTTTTCCTACCGTAAGATGTAAATGAGGTCTTCGAGCATCTTTGAAGCCCAAAATGGGTTTGGAAATTTACGAAATATGGTGGACCTCACACATGTATCTCGAGTAATGTTGGTGTAGACCACCACAACTTGGACATTAATATGGTGCACAATACACGATGGGGTTGGCGTCATGGGGTGATGACTATCAATATGTCATAATGCTTAAATGGTGTATTGAATGGCGCTCGAAGACTACCTATTTCCGCGATAGTAATTGACTCTTCAAAGGTGCGTTCAATACTTTATTCAACATGTCACCAAAACTCAATGTATGATTCACAAAATCAGCCCTGGCCCGATTATGCATATACAAAATATGAACAGTGGTTAAGAAAATCCATTGAGCATCGCGTTACCCGATATGATGTACGGGATAAAACTGGTTCGGTTGCGACCGGTGGAAGACCAGGTCGGTGACAACATGTTCAAGTGGTCAGATTATCAACAAATGAGTGTTACTGTGGTAAATGGACGATTTTTGGAATTCCATGTTCCCATGCTATTTGTACTGCCAAATATCATTCATTGGATCCTACCACACTTGTGCAACCATGGTATATTATGTGCAACTCATTTGGTCAAGAGAATGTCATATAATTTTGATCGAATGTGTTGTTATATGGGTGTGACGAAACACGATGTTCTACCTATTATGAAAATTGTTATATATTGCATTTTTTTTTATCATTTAATGTTATTATTCAATAAAAGAAATTATTTTTACCATGCACCATATGTAGTAACATGAACATTTTCAGGTACAACCAGAGTTTTTAATTGTCGGTCAGGGTTAAGACATTTTTATCTTGCTACATGCCCAAATCTGCCAATAAACGTAAAAATATTTTAAAATATTTATGAGGTATGATATTAGTAAAAGAAAAATATTACATATACCTGCAAATATATATAAAGGCCATGTGATAGTACATTTTCCAATTATTGATGCACTGCACAATTCATGGTATAAATATGCTAAGACTGCGTTGCCCCAACTATTTGTGTTCACCTCAAGTGTCTGCAAATACATGAGCTTTACAGAGCTACTATTATAATCCGGAAGCAAAATTTCCCTGATAATCATCAAAGCTATACACCGAATGTACTTTATTACATCCATCTTTCAGCTCATATCAGAGATACGATTAGTTTGGCAGTGATTGTCTAGAGCGCTCATCCTTATGTGACCGCCTTTAAATTTTGCTTCTGGTGGCTCATATCCCAGTAACTCAAGACATGCAACTTGCCATTCTTCCACACTTTGTGAATCATCTACCCCAGTTACTGGGTGACCATCAACTTTCAGACCCCAAATTATTGAAATATCTTGTAAAATGATGGTAGCATCACCAAATCTAAAATTAAATGTATGGGTCTCACACCGCCATCGCTCAATAAGAACGGTAATCAAATGGTTATCATAAATACAATATCTAGATTGAAAAACATCGTAAAACCCCATATCAGTGATATGTCTCCAAACACGATCGTGTATCACATTCTCATTATATAACCTCCATATAAAGTTATATGTACGTTTAACTCGAAGTATATTATCAATATTCTCGGCACAAATAACATTGGAGATATGTGTAGATTGTAGATATAATATAATTGAATATCCGCGACCTCGGTTTGATGTCATCCTAGAATTAATAAAAAAAAAATTAATACACATATCAACCATTTATAATATTAATAAAAATACACTAAACATGCATATTTTAAAAATATTGAATTTTTTGATTCAATTAAAAACATATCTGATCACAATAAAGAATATTAAAAAAATTATAATATTTTAAAATAGTTTACTAACCTTCAAAAATTCAAGTGAAACTCACGTAATTTCTGAGTAGAAGAAATGCAAGGCACTTGAATTATTTTAAAATAGTTTACTAACCTTCAGAAATTGAGATGAAACGCGCACGATGCTTGAATTAGTTTAATAAAGTTGAAACGGGAGAAGAATAGAGATGTTAAATTGAGCTTATTCGATAAAATTTTGTAATGTTTCGGAAGTTTTCTCACTTTTTGGTAGGGTTCAATGTACAAAAACTTATGTGTTTACATTTATAAGATATGTAACCATTTATAAGGGTGGTGGAGCGGCCCCTAATCAGCGAGTGGCCGCCTATTGTATAAGCGTCCACTCTAAAGGCAGGGGCCACTCTCATAGAGTGCGACCCCTAAATGATGTAGCGGCCGCCCACTCTATAGACGTCCGCTAACAAAGTGGGCAGCCACTTCTAAAGGAGGGGCCGCTTATGGTGAATGCTTAGCCGCCAACTCAAATGATGTTTTGGGTATATTTACAACCTCCTCATTTTTGAAGTATTTTTTTAAAATTAATTTTTTTCGAATTATTTTTTAAAAAACTATTTTTATCATTCTTCTAGTGAAGATAATTGTTGTTTTTCATCAACCTCCCAATCAGTATCGCATCAATTCACAACCTTTGAGAATTAAACATGTGACTACGGCTTGGCTAATAATTGTAAGATCGAGTGATTGATGTTTTATCAAAAAACTATAGTTGAAGGTGAATGTGTAACTCAAAATCTTTTAAACTATGTAGCAGTTCAAGTACCAAGTTTCAAATTTCTCTTCTAAAAGATATTTATTTCTATCCAACATGTAGCTTAGATTAATGATGCATGAAAAAATTAACATATTGGCTTTATAGTATAAACTTTTTTTTAAGAAAACAAATGTTTATTGCTAAAAAAAATTATATCATTTTTCGTCATGGAATTTTTGTAAAACATTTTATCTTTACATATTTTTCATCTTTTTTTTTTCATATTTTTAAAAATCTAAAACATTTCTTTAATTGTATTCCATTTTTCATAGACAACCATACATGGAATATTAATTAATCAAATAATGCCGAATTATGTTTAAAATATATAATAATAGTAAGATGAAAATTTTGACCAAACCACCCGGCAAAATTGACTCAAGTTCATTTGTTAAAAAATATAAATAATTAGGGTAATAATGTGTGCATGAGGCACGCCTAGTAGCTACAGCCTACAGGCCCGCAGCCTAATTGCATGGGTCTTGTATGATGGCTATCTCATGGGACACTATCTCAAATATTGCATCAATGACCAAAATTTATCAATGTCCAAATTTTTTTATATGGGGAGCCAATACGATGATTAATCTGAGCTATTAGTCAACACCATGAGATAATGTCTCATGAGGTAGTCAAGAAGTAACCGTCTCCTCCGCCACAATCCCTTTAGCCGTGTTCCACGTTGAAACTTAAAAAAAATATTCTAACATTGTACATTACACATACATTGATCAAGAAAAGTGGCTAGTAAAAATATTAAGACCAAAATATTACCTTAAGAAAAATATATCGAGTCACTTTAATTAGATTGTAAGAAATTATTAAGGCAATATGTGAAAATGTTTATGTTTTGGCCGTTTCCAGATATTTGTTTTCCTTAAATACCTATAAAATGAAAACTCTATCACCCTTAACATAATAACAAAAAAAAAAAACAACATAACAAAAAAGAAGCAAAATAAATTTTATTAAAACTTAAAACTATTCCCAAATAAAAAAACTCACCACCCTCATAAAATATTTTTTTAATAAATAAAAATATAAAATGGACAAATAAAAAGTTAAAAACACAAACACCTATTTAACAAATAAAAAATATATTATTTAAACATATAGTTACTTTACATAAATATTATCTATAGATAATAGGAAGAATATAAATTTTGGTCCTATAAGTTGGCATAAATTGGATTTTAGTAATGAAATTATCCAAAAAGAGGTGTTAATGCAACAATTTGGTTTCTTTTGCATTTTTAGTTCTTTTTCATCGGAGAAAAAAAAACAAGAAGGTGTTAATGCTCTTAACACTGACGTCGATGTGGTTGTGGGAAAATTTGACCCCACATTGAGGATAAATCCTCTTATTGTACGTCAACGGTTCATAGGTAGGAATGGCAACGGGTCGGGTATGGGATGTGTTTGGCCAATCTCAGGACCCGCCTTCAACACATAAAACCCGGACCCGCCCTGCTTAGACCCACGAACCCGGCGGGTTTACCCGCCCCGCCCCGCTTCCAGTTTTTTTTTTATTTATTTTTTTTTAAAAAAAAATTTAGCTAGAAATTAATTTTGAAACACAAAAGTTGAGTTTTGTGATTAAATTTCATGTTTTCTCTAGTAAATATTTATAATAAGCATTGTAAAACTATCTTAAACTACTAAATATTTATTAATTTTCTCTTATTTCCTTCAAAATGTCCAACTTTTTTAACATGAACACATGAATTTTGATATAAAATTAAATAATGACACTTTATTGTTCAATTAAAGAAGTAAAATGTATAATCAGTATCATATTTTTTTTAAAAAAAATTAAAAATGTATTGCGGGGCGGGTACGGGGCGGGTTCAGTCAATCCCAGGACCCGCCCGCCCCGATTCCAAACCCGGTTGAAGCGGGTCCAGACCCGCCCCGGCGGGGCTGGTTCAATGCGGGTTCAGGTTTGGACCCGTTCAATTGCCATCCCTATTCAGAGGGAGCCATATATAATTTTTTTGGGAAAATTGTGGGACGGTACCATTTTCTGAAACATAATTCATCATAGTCTAGTCAAAAAACATTAGTTCATCTAGGTTCATTCTTGGGTGAAATGACAACAATAACCTCATGTGGTCCTTATGGTCTACGTTGTCCAACCAACATTAAATAAATTTGCATTCTTAACCATAAGAAAATGTTTAAATAACAAATGCCTCTATATACTATTTATTATCTTCTTTATCCTAATATTCACCAATCAATAGCATTTTATGAACTTGAGATCCTTTAGTTTCTGTCATCTCGAGATGAACCCAAGAGCATACTTTTGCAAATGACTCACAATTCATATAACGTTCTTCTATTTATAATTCAAAGACCGATTTGAAGATCATGTTAAAAAATTAATAACATGCTCATCATGCTTCGTATTAAAATAAAATTTTAACAAACTGAAATATAGCACTTTGACTATAACGACATCGGGTGAAGTGGGTTGCAAATCCACCAGTCAGAGAATTACTACCCCCAGACTGTTTTACGAATAGCTCCTTACCATCCAACATCAGCCCCTCAGGCGAGGTTAGTCTGCAAGTTATCCGACTCTTTCAGAAACCGCACAGCACAACCCTAATTCGTTTCCTACCTTAGGGCGGAAGGTATAATCAAGATATATGAAAGATTTAAAGAAATCTGGAAGATATATAGGTAACAACCTTTATTTTATTCTGAAAATAATTATAATATATATTACATTTAAACGTATCCTCTTGGGAGGAGACATGCATGTACATAAACTGAAATATAGAATACTATTACAAACGTTTACAAAAGAAAGAAATTATTACCAAGTTATGAAAGTTGAGAGATTACAAAGCTTGGAGACTACAATTTTTATTCTCAGAAAACTATGGAGAATTTTCGATGTCCTTAGCTTCCTGAATGAGTGCCTTTATATAGGCGTGAATCCGGACTTCAACTTCGGATTTCAAATCTTGATAATTATTCAGTGGGCTTGTGAGTGCACCTAACTTTCACGTCTTCTGGCATCTTTATATGATTGTGCCAACTTTTCTTGTCAGTGGTCCATTATTATTGCCTGAGTGCGTTGAACAGTTACCACACTATCTTTTAATGATCCACACATTTTCCTTTGTCGGAGAATCTTTACATTATTGATTTTTTTGGTCCCCGAGCTTTAGGAAAACGGGCTCTCTTGTCAGCAGGTCCTTTGTTTTTCCTGCCTCTGATCTGTCGGGTTTGGATCGGAATTCTTTCCCGAATTATGATTCTTTCTGCTCCGGGCATGCTTGGAAAATCTGATCTTTCCATTGGCCAATATGTGCCATGTTGCAGAATTTTTGGTTAGTTTCTTTGCTTGCTGGAATCTTGTTCTCCCAAAGAATTCTTCGTTTTGTTTAGAAGAGCTCTTCGACAAATCCTGTTGTTGTTCCTGTCATAGAATTCAGCATGAAAGTTCTATTAGCTAAATTTTGAAAGAACTTGAATGAGTATTTGACTTATTCCATTTCCGTTAGATAAACCCAAAGATCCCACACTCGTCTGGTTGAAGCTTCATCTTCGGTGATGGCTCCAACTAATAATGGTGCTTCCTCTGGTAGCGCCGTTTTGATATTTTTGAAGGCATTCCCATCTGGTCGTCTGAACTTGATAAAATAAAAAGCTTCAATAAAGCCTTTCTTTGTTCTAGAGCGGTACTGAAAAAATACAACGCCAAAATATCTCCTCAAGTCAAATGTGTATTATTGGCCCATGTCTCGTGAACAGCTTATTTGATCCATTTTGATAATTTGGAGATTTCGGAGAATGCTGGTGCAACTGTATAAATCGAAGCCAGAGCTCCGAAATTATACCATTCTTGTACCTTGTTTGGATGGCTACCTGGTTTAATCCAAACCCTTGGATATTTTCCGGAGATATCAATAATTGTTTTGTTTGGGTTGATACACCGTCTGATAATAAGTTTCTCCCAAGTACGTTGGTAATCCTGCATAGGAGAAGAAACTAAATCCTTGTTAATCTGAACCGTAGAAGTGCATGTCTGTGGCCTAAGGTTCAACTCTCCCTCTTTTACCCAGAGGTGCTGGATTGAATGTTCAGATTGTGATGACACCTGACTCTCAACATTCGCTACAACTTGTACATCCTCAAGGAATGCATCATCTGCAGCACCTGTGACAGGGGTATGTGAATCCATGGTCTCCAGGTTAGATGAGCCCCGTTCTTTAAACACCCTTTTTTGCACCGTTGGAGATGAGGCCTGGAGGATAGGCCCCCTCAAGACTTCGAACAAGCGTTTTGGGCCTGAAGGAATCCTCGTACATGACCGTAAACTAAGTCTCAATCTGACTGTTGTAGTCGTCCTGCGACTTCAGCATTGAGACAAAAGAGTCCCAATATCTCGTTCCAGGATCTACAGGTTTTTCCGGAGATGCCTAACTCGTTTAGGGTATCGCTAGCAATGTGTCCCTCCATCCCGTGTTAGGAAATCTGCAACAATATTTTAGCAGATTTCACAATGCAATATCATAATCATAATATTGGCATTCAACTTGCCATCTTAAAAGTCTAGCCTTTTCTGGTTTTGATTCAATTTTATCATAAAAGACTTAACACTATTATTATCTATTTTCAAGATAAATTTATTTGCGAGTAAAAATAGTGGCCATTTTTAAAAGCCTTTCGAACTGCAAAGAATTCCTTCTCATTGATGTGCCATCTGATAACTTCGCTGCTGTCGAATAGATGGCTGCAATATTTGCATGGCATTTCTCCATATGGTGTGGCCTTCATAAATACTGCAACCCACCAATGATCACTAACATCTGTGTATAATACCAGTTCATCATCGTCGTTTGGAATTGCAAGATTTGGTAGTTACCTGCAAACTTCTTTAAGCTGTTTGACACCTTGTCTGTGATCTTCATTCCACTCAAACTTAACATCTTTTTTGAGTAGTGGACTGAAAACTTTCATTTGGTTTGCTAGGTTATTGATGAACATCCCAACAAATTAACAACTTCCATAAAAACTCTGAAGTTGCTTTAAATCCTTGAGGTCATCCGGATATCCTTGCACTTTCTTGACAATATGATTCTGCAAGATGATTCCCGATTCGTCGATCTCAATTCCAAGAAACTCGATTTGTCTTGTGGCAATTATTGTCTTCATTTCGGAGAGCACTAATTATTCCTTGTAACAAACATCTGAAAAGATTTTCAAATGTTTAAGATGTTCTTTCATGTTTCTTGACGCAATGATGATATTGTCAATATACACGAACATGATGCTGAAGTAATCTTTGAAAAGATTGTCCATCTTCCTTTGATATATCTGGGGAGCATTTGCCAATTCCATGGCATGACATTCCAGATGTAGTGCCCTTGTGGTGTGGAAAATGTTTTGAACCTTTTGCTCGTTTCTTCTATCTTAATCTGGTAGAATCCAGACTTACAATCGAACATAGAAAACACTTTGGCATTCTTGATGCTATTTACCAAATGTTCTCTGCTTGGGATATAATATCCATCGAATTCCAAGATCTCGTTGATACCTTTGTAATTGATCACCAATCTTGGTTTTCCTCTTTTAGTTTCTCCATGATTCCGTACGAGAAATCCCTGAATGCTGTATGGAGAAACATCTGTTGATATTAACTTAAGGTCAAGATGTTCCTTAAGTATCATCTGCATATCTTTCCGATCTTCATAGTTCATTGGGATCGGTTTGTACCTCACGAACGCATACTTTCTTCCAGTTTTCACCTTCAAAGATGCTATAAGCTCGTTTCTGTCCCACCATGCTAGAGGATCCTCATTGTAGTTCATCTGGATCTTTCTTTTTACTTCCTCTAGAGTAATCTGCTCTTCGAGGGTAGTTTAAGGTTGCATGGCCTCCTCATGTAATGCCTTTTTCAGTAACAGTAAGATGTTTGTAATAACTTCTTCTTCATCTTCATCCACATCTTCATTATGTTCTCTGAAATTTCCTGTGAAATGCTTCCCTTAGTCGCTGGATAATGATCTTATGATCACAAAGGTCGTGAAAATAAGCCTCATTGTCTCATTCTCCTGTGTAAACCGCTTGAATGTCTGTAGGAAATTGTTTCCTGACAGCAGATGATCGCGATTTTGTTAAACAATTATTTTCTAGTGTGGCGCGATTGTATACCGCAAGTGCACGGTGTCAAGTTTTAGTATAATGATATGAAAGTATGGATGTCGTACCGACATTGGCTAGTAGTAATTATCATATTTAATTAGTTAATATATTTAACCTACAAATTTGTTATGAATGATTGACTAATTTACTCGACTTAAGGAAATAATCAAAACACAAAGAGAGAATATGGTAAACAGTTGAGATAAATATCGAGACTTTGGTTCACTTAAGTAATCTCTCACAATTCATCTACTAGTTCTAATCAATATTATTGCATCTAAGGTGACAATTTTTCTAGTTATATCTAAAATACTCTCCCGAGCTATATTAAACCTAATACCAATTTGCAGTAAGTAACTCTCGTTCACTTATTTAACAAATTAATATTGCATACGCTTTATGAAAACTCCTAGCCTTCGATTACTAGATATCTATAGTTATCACATATGTATTTGACGTCATCTCTTGATCTCGGTTTGAAATCCACAATATGTGTTATTTGTTCTGTATTACAATCTTATCTCTCGATCACAGTTGCAATCTAACATTATTGAAAATGTAGCTAATCCCTTAAAAACATTAAAACTATTTAAAAACATTAAAACTATAACACAAACACAAAGATAACAAAAACTCAATAAAAACTAAAATTAAAATTGTGGGTTCATACAAAAGATCTCCTAATCTCGATAAACAACTTAGCCTAGCATAATAAAGCAAGAACAATGTTTTATCATATTAAATAACATAATAAACATTGAAACTTTGAATAATAAACCAAAACGAAGTTTAGAAATACAGAAAATCGCTAGCGTTGACTCTTGCGTTGATCTGATCTTCCTTCTCCCGCTGCGTTGCTTTGAATCTCCTACTTGTATTTGGTGGCTCCTCCCAAGTCTAGGGTAAAAATCAGATGAAAAGTCCCCTCTTTGTAGCAAAACTCCCTATTATATTCAAGTAAACGAGCCCATTCAAATCTGGGACCAAAAATAGACCATAACTTTAAAAATGAAATTTTCTCGCGCAGGACTCTGTTGGCGATCGATCACTATGTCCACGCGATCGATCTTTTCGAATTTTATTTCTATGGCGATCGATCTCTGTCTGAGTGGAGATCGATCGCCTCAGCCTTCTGCCCCGATGCGATCGATTTCTCCATTGTGGCGATCGATCGCCTATTATATAAAATTTTCCACACATCACTGCCTTCAAGCGATCTATCTCTTCAGACTGACGACCGATCGACTTCAAAATTTTCCAATTCAACTCTTTTAACCATGTTTCCAATGTCTTGGCTTGTTTTGTCCCAGTTCCACATTTCAGTCGATAATAATGGGTTTTTCGAGTATTCCTTGCACTTTTACTGGATTCCTGGAATTATACAAAAACACAACCAAAAGCGTAAAATCGTCCACGAATCACTATAAATTAGCAAGAAATATATGCAAATATAAGTGCAAAAAAGGCACTTATCAACTCCCCCAAACTTATCTCTTGATCGTCCTCGAGCAAGAATAGAATTAAAAACAATGAAGTTCACAAATGATAGGTGATATGGATTATTTTGTGCTCATATGTTTATCTCAGGAATTTTACTCATACCACAACAAGAATCCATCTAACCGTTGGACACGAAGTGTTTTCTCTTTAAGTCAAGTAACAAGCCTCAAACTCGGAACGTGTATGTGTGCTATTATCAATCACAAGTATCATACAATCATCAAGATCAAACAGTGCTAATCAACAACAGTCAAGATTATCATCGAGCATCCCATATGCCAATTTTTCAAGCACTTCTCCACTAATGTAATTAATTCCTAGACTTTGATCAAAAGGTCTTTTCAAGCTTATAATGTTAGGCATTTTGGTGTCGGTTGCAAAGAAAAGATATGGAAAGCAAATAAGAGAGTATAATTTGTAAATTTCATCTTAACACATCTTCAACTCCCTCTTTTTCTTTTTCTTTATTACTTTATATCTTGATGGCCATGGGATTTATTAGATTTTACCAAAAGTTGTCAAAATAGGATCTTCACATGGTTCATCATTACATAACTATGCTATTTTTTTATATGCCTTGATTTTTTCTTTTTCATTAGGCATTGAATTTTTTTTCTTGTAATAGCCCAAAACATAGTACGTGAATAACTTAATAGCCCAAAAACATAGTACGCTCATGAAATTAATTATACCCCTTAATGTAAGAATAAAAATCATTTTCAGGCTCGTCTAAGGGTATGTATCATGAGTTTATCAACAAAAGTCAAATGGTGGTTAATTCCATTCCTTTTCAATTAAGCTCAAAAATGGACACCAGGGATAAATATAGACAATGTAGGCTTGAAAGACTCAAACGTTCCAAAGATTACCTAAATCATGCCCAAGTCAAGTTCATAATTCACCTCAAAGTGCCATCATCAAATAGGTTCTATGATCACTCTAAGATGCTCAAGACATGTCATCAAGTTCATACATATCATCACTACTCTAAATGCAATCAGCAAGTTCATGACTCAATGTGCTCAAATTATTCCTCATTTTCAGCATGTCAACTCAACTCAAGATATTCACAACAAGTCTACAATCATCAAGACTCAAGTAATAAGTAAAGTAAAACTAATATCATCATGGTATAGAGTCACTACTTTAATCAAAGTACACCAAACAAAAATTATATGCTCTTCATAGGATAATTCAAAATCAATACTCAACTAAATATTCACAGCTCAAGAGAAACAATCAATTCCCTCAAACTTAAATATTGCATTGTCCTCAATATAATAAGATTGAAAATTAGGGACAACGAAATACTTGTGCTGACGATCTTCAGTAGTTGTCGCTCTCATCCTTAGCTTCTTCATCATTGGTGAGAGTGCGATCAAAATTTGAGTCAACACAAACTAATAAATTTAAAATGCAAACCAACTAGAAATAAAATCAAAATGGAGATAACGGAAAGAAATAGTTCTCGATTTATAGTCCCAAGCTGGACTTATTTCCACATTTTCTCAAATGTTGGAATCATTTATCGAGCACGAATCTCCATAATCAACTGGGTAATGCATCATCCTCTCATCATTAATGACATAAGTGCCTAGAATAGGATCACTTACCATAATGGCTCCATGCGGGTATATCTTAGTAACAGTGAATGGTCCAACCCATGATGCCTTTCGATTGCTTTGGAAAATGCGAGGTGGTGACGCTTTATGTAATTGGACTGTCTCTCCCTTCATGAACGTCCTTTTATCTTTTTGCTTCTTCGCCTTCCTTGGCTTCACCATGTCATGGCACTTACCTTCTTCAATCTCTAGCTCGATCTTCACCTCCACCTCATCAGTACCTTGCACCACATCAATAAGCAAAGTGTCAATCATGTTAACTTTCAGATAATCATGCTCGTTGTGTGCGTGTGTTGAAGATTTAAACATATTGAATGTAACCCGCCCCTCTCCTACACGGATGATAAACTTCACTTCTTCAACATCAATGATGGCTCTTCAAGTAGCTAGGAATGGGCATCCCAGAATCAATGGCATGCTCAAATCCTGCTCCATATCCAACACTAGGAAGTCCACCGGGAAAGTGAATTGATCTACCTTGACTGGCACATCCTCGACGATTCCTAGTGGGTAGGTGATAGACTTGTCCGGCATTTGCAACACCACCCTTGTGGGCTTCAGCTCTCCCAGTCCAAGTCGCCTAAAAACAGACAAAGTCATTAAGTTAACACTAGCACCCAAATCACATAACGATTTTGTGATATCCCCAAAATAATTATATGCAAATTGGGCATTAATTATGTTTATGTGATTATTTATGGTGTTAATTAAATTATGTGTTGGAATTAATTATTATGGTGGAATGATTAGTCACATGGTGGGTGTGACCCGGTGGTGCGTTTCAGGGTACATGTTATGCATGTTGGGAAATTGGGCGTTAACATGGTTTAATTGTGATGGTTGATAATTATTTGGAAAGGATGTATTTAATTGAGGTTTTGGTGCATTTTTGGGAAAATGCTTTTAAAATATCATGTTGGGATATTTTATACATCATGCTACTTTTTGTGGTACAAGTTTTAATTAAAACTTCCCACTACCCCCACACCCCATCACACTTATTCAATCACCAATCACTCTCCCAACCCTAACCCTCAAACCCCATTTTCAAGTTTGGCCTAAAGGAGGAAGGCAAATCTTTGCAAAAGCTTGGTTTGTGAGATTCTTGGTGAGATTTAGAGTCCATAAGAGGTATGGATCCCTCCTTGATGTTTTTATGGTGTTTGGTTTGGATTTGAAATGGTATTTTGAGTTTTGAATGGGTTTGTTTTGGGTTGGTGTTGTTTTTGGTTGGGTGTTAGATTTTTGGTTGTTTTAAGGTGTATATTGAAGGTTTATGGTGTTTTTGTATTGTTGGGTTAATGGTATTTGAATTGGTTTGGATTGGAGAAGAAGAAATGTGAATAGTGTCCAAAAATCGCATGTGCAGGTTTCCGCGATCGATCGGGACATTCTCCAGATCGATCGCGAGCACCAGGGGAGGCGACAGTAAGCTTCCGCGATCGATCGCGAGTTTGGCGCGCACAAACTCGGCGATCGATCGCGGATTGGAAAATTTTGTTGGCTTTGGCAGTGTGATCTCGCGATCGATCGGGGCTTTATGGCGATCGATCGCGAGACACCAAAAAGTGATATTTTGGTTATTTTTGTGGGATTTTTGGTATTGGACTATTATGGGCTCCTAATATTGATTTGTGTGAATGTGTAGAACCATCCCAAGTGGCAACACAGCCTAGGAGATAAAGTCCACAACACACCACATTTTGGTACAAAGGTACGTAGTGGGATGTACGGGCATCGGAAGGTAAAACGTATTTTTACGCATTGAATTAATTATGCATTATGGTTGCATACGTGGTCTTGGTTATGCATAATGGTTGCATACATGGGTTGAATATGCATCATGGTTGCGTACATGGGTTGAATATGCATTATGGTTGCATGTGTATATTGGATGCATTGGTGCATGTGATTGTGAGTCGAGGTTATATTCCAGTGATGAAGAATACTTGCCCCCTTCATGTCCAACCGATGATAGAATACTTGCCGCTGTCATATTATAGCGATGAAGAATATTTGCCGCAAATATGTCAAAGCGAAGGATAATTCCGCTGTCATATTACTATTGCGATGGATATTATGCCGCTAATATGTCGAAGTGAGGGGTATTAATGCCGCTGTCATGTAAACGCGAATGGGTATTATGCCACTGATATAATAAGACTGGAAATGGCCATTGGCATGGAATGGATGCATGTCATGACATACATTATTGGTATTTAAATTTAATCTATTGATTATGATTGTGGTACAGGGACAACCAAAGGGAGCATTAAATGTATTAAATACAGGAAGTGATTCGTATTTACGATTTATGCATTTCTAAATTGCAATCATATTATTGTGAATATGGTTTGTTGCATGCTCATGGTTTTGGGGTTGTTCCTGTAGGTACTTTTGGGCGGAATGGCTAAGGCGGGTTGATGCGGTGAGCTTGTGAGGAGTGCTCTTGGTATAGCGGGCTTAATTCTTTTGTATAGTCTCTACTCTAGGAGTAGTGTAAAGCTATAGGATTAACATTCAATTGGTTGGGAATGTAATTAATCCCTTTTGGAAACTTTATTTTGGCACTGTAATATCTTAACAGCTCAAGGCATCAACACGAACTTTATACTCTATAGATGTATGTTAGCTCTATTTACACCTTTAATCCGCACTTAAGGAACTAGGTTCCTTACATTAGTGGTATCAGAGCAGTGGTTAGAGAACCCGGGAATGAGTGAAAGGTAACCTTAGCATGGTTGGCTATGTGTTTACATTTTGGCATGTTTATGCATGTGGTGCATATTGGTGCATACAATTGTTATACTAACATGCTTATTGTCATTCATATTATCTAACGGTGTAGCATATGTATTGTTTTGGAATTGTTGTTAACCCTTGTGTTACAGAATGGCGGCCATAAACTTGGGGAACCTCAATGAGGAGGTAGGCGGTATAGGAAGTGTGAATGCAAGCATTGCTCAGACAAATCCTTTACCTCCACCAGCTGTGGGCGTGGAACCGGTAGCTCAGTTGTTATTGCCTGGGGAGCTAAGTCTGACTAAATTCCTGACTTTCCACCCGCCCCGAGTTGAGGGGACAGAGACAGGGGAAGAAGGTGAGGAATATCTAGAGAGAATGGAGCAGATCTTTGTGTCTGCGCCTTGTGCTAGGACAGCATGTTTGAGGCTGACAGAGTTCCAACTAGCAAAGAAGCCTTCCATGTCGTGGAAGACGACAGTGATGGAATTGAGGGCTCAGGGGATGTTGATTGATTGGACTCTCTTCAGGACCCGGTTTCTGAACCGGTATTTTTTTGCTGCTGCGAGACAGATGAAAGAGGATGAGTTCCCAAATCTGAAGCAAGGAAGCATGACTGTATCAGACTATGCCATGCACTATTCTTCACTGTTGAGGTACGTCCCTCATATCGCCACGAATGGGCATGAAAAAATGAGACACTTTTTGAAGGGATTGCGACCGGAGTTGTTTGATCGGGTTATTACCAACAACCCAACGTCTTTTGATGATGCTCTTACTAGAGCAGAATTAGCAGAGATATGAGTGGTGCTTATCCTGATGCCGTATCCCCACAATTTCCATCTCAAAGATCTTCTTCTGATAATTTGAAGCCTCGGGGAAGATCTTTTAAGTCACGTGGGACTTCTTCTTTTTCCCGATTTAGTGGGAAGCGGCCAGATAGCCGGAAGCAAGGAGACCGGAGGGGTGGTGCATCCACCTTTGGAGGACCAACTCAAGCAAGTAGAGTTGGAGAAGTTAAGTGTCACTTCTGCGGAGGCAACCGATGGTGCCTCGACAGATGGGAGGACAGGCGATGGGGCCACCTCAGGGACAGTTTTATGCACTGACTAGGGAGCAGGCCGATGCAGCTCCAGAGGCGGTGATAGCTGGTATGTGCCTTTTATTTACATATTCCGCCTTTATTTTGATAGACACAGGTGCTTCGCACTCTTTTGTGTCTGCGGACTTTGTGGAGAGACATCATATGTGCACGTCTC
Organism: Haberlea rhodopensis; assembly: GCA_907163345.1. Lineage (NCBI taxonomy): Eukaryota > Viridiplantae > Streptophyta > Magnoliopsida > Lamiales > Gesneriaceae > Haberlea > Haberlea rhodopensis. Next base: position 252,487 of record CAJQUN010000022.1, on the reverse strand, counting down.
CGTTACCCACGTCTCTATTGGTCTCGACACCCACCGGAAGAAATGTTGTTGCTGATCAGTTTCTTACGGACTGCCTCATTTATTTTGAGGGCAATGAATTGAAGGCAGATTTGATTGTGTTGGGTATGTTACTTCGATTGCATTGTGGGCATTGCATACTAAACAGATATTAGGCAGTAGTAGATTGTCGGCAGAGGACAGTTCGATTCAGATCTGATATGGGGATTCAGTGGACTTTCTATGGGAACGGTTCTCATGCGAAGATTCCGTTGATTTCGGCAATCAAAATGCCCCAATTATTGGAACGTGGACACACGGGCTATCTTATCTATGCCGTGGACGCGACGGGAAAGAATAAAGAGTTGAGGGTTGAGGATGTACCTATGGTAGCAGAATTTGCTGATGTATTTCCGGAGGAGATTCCAGGATTCCCACCTGCTAGAGAAGTCAAGTTTGGGATCGAGTTATTACTGGGAACATCCTCTATTTCTCGTGCCCCTTATAGGATGGCACCTGCGGAGTTAAGGGAATTGAAAGAACAGTTGCAGGAACTCCTTGACAAAGGATACATGCGCCCTAGCGTATCGCCTTGGGGCGCACCAGTTCTTTTTGTGAAGAAGAAGGATGGTTCGATGAGTTTGTGCATCGATTACCGGCAACTGAATAAGGCCACGGTGAAGAACAAGTATCCTCTCCCAAGGATTGATGATTTATTTGATCAGTTGCAGGATACTAAGCTGTACATCAAGATTGACTTGAGATCAGGTTACCATCAGATACGGGTCAGGGAGGAGGATGTGCAGAAGACATCATTTCGGACTCGGTATGGGCATTACGAGTTCTTAGTTATGCCGTTCGATGTGACGAACTCCCCGGCTGTCTTTATGAGCTTGATCAACAGAGTGTTCCAACCATATCTTGACCAGTTCGTCATAGTGTTTATTGACGACATACTCATCTACTCTCGGAGTGAGGAAAAGCATGTGAGGCACTTGAGGACAATGCTCCAGATCCTCAGAGATAGTCAGTTTTTTGCCAAGCTTAGCAAGTGCGAATTCTGGTTGAGCAGTGTTGTGTTTCTGGGGAATATCTAGCAGTGAGATATCGGTGGATCCCAGGAAGATTGAGGCTGTGATGGAGTGGGCTGCACCCACTTCTGTGCCCGAAATACGGATTTTTCTTGGTTTGGCAGGTTATTATCGACGCTTTGACGAGGGATGTTCTAAGATTGCTAAAACATTGACTCAGTTGACTCAAAAGGGGGTACCATTCTATTGGTATGAGGCTTGTGAGCAAAGTTTCCAAGAATTGAAGCATCGGTTGACGACGACGCCTATGTTGGTGATTCCCACAGAGAACAAGAGGTTTATTCTGTACACTGATGCGTCACTACAGGGCTTGGGTTGTGTGCTGATGCAAGATAAGCATGTGGTAGCTTATGCATCGAGGCAGTTGAAGCCGCATGAAGCTAGATATCCAGTCCATGACTTGGAGTTGGCAGCTATTATTTTTGCCTTGAAGATTTGGAGGCATTACTTGTATGGTACGTCGTTTACCATTTAAACGGATCATAAGAGCCTGAAATTCTTGTTTACTCAGGCGGAGTTGAATATGCGACAGAGGAGATGGATGGATTTACTCAAGGACTATGACTGTGAAATAGAGTACCATCCTCGAAAAGAAACTTGACAGCAGACGCCTTGAGTTGGAAGGTGAAGAGTACTGCTTAGGACGCCATGTATTTATCGGCTATGATGACTTCTTACTGCCATCTGGGCTATGATTTTGATGTGGATACATCACCGGTACGGGTATCAACTTTATTGGCAGAGCCGGACATTTATGAGAATATCAGGAAAGCCCAGAAGATAGATGGTGAGATTTAGAGATGGTCATCATTGGTACTTCAAGGACAGCCATAAAAGTTCAGAGTGGCTGAGGACGGATCCTTGAGGTTGGGTAGCCGTTGGGTAGTTTCGAGTACGCCGGAGTTGCGTAGGGGGATCTTGGAGCGAGCTCATAATAGCTGGCTTAGTATCCACCCAGGCGGGAGGAAAATGTATAAGGATCTTTGTGATCAATTTTGGTGGAAACGGATGAAGCGTGATGTGATCACTTTCGTTAAGAGGTGCTTGATCTGCCAGCAGGTGAAGGCCGAGAGGCAGAGGCCTGGTGGCGAGCTCAGGAGCTTGGAAATACCAGAATGGAAGTGGGAACACATATCTATGGACTTTGTGACCCACTTTCCGAGGACTACTTCTGGTTGTGATGCCATTTGGGTGATCGTGGATAGGCTGACGAAGGTAGCTCACTTCATTCCCTACAGTATGACGTACACATACTTGAGGATGGCTCAGTTGTATGTTCGGGATATAGTGAGACTACACGGGATTCCAGTGTCTATTGTATCTGACAGAGATCCGCGGTTTACATATCATTTTTGGGGAGGCCTACAGTCAGCTTTGGGTACTGAGGTGAGGTTGAGTACAACATATCATCCCAGACGGACGGTCAAACCGAGCGCACTATACAGACGCTATAGGACATGCTACGGGCTTGTGTATTAGAGTTTGATGCTTCATGGCAAGATTCATTGGCCTTGGTAGAGTTCTCTTACAACAATAGCTATCAGGCGAGTATTCAGATGGCTCCGTTTGAGGCTCTGTATGGTCGGCGTTGTAGGTCACCATTGTACTGGGATGATTTGATCGGCAAAGCAGTAGGAGGACCCGAACAGATTCGGGAAATGGAGGATAAGATAAAGGTTATCCGACAGAAAATGAAGGCAGCCCAGGACAGCCAGGCAGCCTATGCAAACAAACGGTGGAGACCGTTGGAGTTCAGTTGGGAGACAGGGTCTTTTTAAAGATCTCACCTTTCAGGGGTGTCGTACGATTTGGTATGCGTGGAAAATTATCTCCAAGGTATGTGGTACCGTTTGAGATCTTACAGCGCATTGGTACCTTGGCTTACCGTTTGGCTTTGCCACCGTCATTGTCCGGTATTCACGACGTATTCCACGTATCTATGTTGCGGAAATATGAGCCGGATCCGTCACATGTGTTGCAGCCTTCTGAGGTGCAGTTAGATACTAATGTGTCCTACGAGGAACGACCAGTCAGGATTCTGGATAGAGCTGATCGCAGACTTCGGAACAAAGTGATACCGATGGTCAAGGTTCAGTGGGATCTCAGGGGTGTCTAGGAGGCCACGTGGGAGATGGAGCATCATATGATGCAGCATTACCCGAAACTATTTTCTGGTATGTGATTTATGTTTAATTAAATTATGTGTTGGAATTAATTATTATGGTGGAATGCTTAGTCACATGGTGGGCGTGACCCGGTGGTGCGTTTCAGGGTGCATGTTATGCATGTTGGGAAATTGGGTGTTAACATGGTTTAATTGTGATGGTTGATAATTATTTGGAAAGCATGTATTTAATTGAAGTTTTGGTGCATTTTTGGAAAATGCTTTTAAAATATCATGTTGGGATATTTTATACATCATGCTATTTTTTGGGGTACAAGTTTTAATTAAAACCCCCCACTACCCCCACACCCCCATCACTCTTATTCAATCACCAATCACTCTCCCAACTCTAACCCCAAACCCCATTTTCGAGTTTGGCTTAATGGAGGAAGGCAAATCTTTGCAAAAGCTTGGTTTGTGAGATTCTTGGTGAGATTTAGAGTCCATAAGAGGTATGGATCCCTCCTTGATGTTTTTATGTTGTTTGGTTTGGATTTGAAATGGTATTTTGAGTTTTGAAATGAGTTTGTTTTGGGTTGGTGTTGTTTTTGGTTGGGTGTTAGATTTTTGGTTGTTTTAAGGTGTATATTGAAGGTTTATGGTGTTTTTGTATTGTTGGATTAATGGTATTTGAGTTGGTTTGGATTGGGGAAGAAGAAATGTGAATAGTGTCCAAAAATCGCGTGTGCAGGTTTTCGCGATCAATCGGGACATTCTCCCGATCGATCGCGAGCACTAAGGGAGGCGGCAGTAAGCTTCCACGATCGATCGCGAGTTTGGAAAATTTTGTTGGCTTTGGCAGTGTGATCTCGCGATCGACGGCGATCGATCGCGAGACACCAAAAAGTGATATTTTGGTTGTTTTTGTGGGATTTTGGTATTGGACTAGTATTGGCTCCTAATATTGATTTGTGTGAATGTGTAGAACCATCACAGGTGGCAACACAGCCTAGGAGATAAAGTCCACAACACACCACATTTTGGTACAAAGGTACGTAGTGAGACGTACGGGCATCGGACGGTAAAACGTATTTTTACGCATTGAATTAATTATGCATTATGGTTGCATATATGGTCTTGGTTATGCATCATGGTTGCATTCATGGGTTGAATATGCATTATGGTTGCATGCGTATATTGGATGCATTGGTGCATGTGATTGTGAGTCGAGGTTATATTCCAGTGATGAAGAATACTTGCCGCCTTCATGTTAAAGCGATGATAGAATACTTGCCACTGTCATATTATAGCAATGAAGAATATTTGCCGCAAATATGTCGAAGCGAAGGATAATTCCGCTGTCATATTACTATTGCGAGGGATATTATGCTGCTAATATGTCGAAGCGAGGGGTATTAATGCCGCTGTCATGTAAACGCGAATGGGTATTATGCCACTGATATAATAAGACTGGAAATGACCATTGGTATACATGGAATGGATGCATGTCATGACATACATTATTGGTATTATAATCTATTGATTATGATTGTGGTACATGGACAACCAAAGGGAGCATTAAATGTATTAAATACAGGAAGTGATTCGTATTTACGATTTATGCATTTCTAAATTACAATCATATTATTGTGAATATGGTTTGTTGCATGCTCGTGGTTTTGGGGTTGTTCCTGTAGGTACTTTTGGATTGAATGGCTAAGGAGGGTTGATGCGGTGAGCTTGTGAGGAGTGCTCTTGGTATAGCAGGCTTAATTCTTTTGTATAGTCTCTACTCTAGGAGTAGTGTAAAGCTATATGATTAACATTCAATTGGTTGGGAACGTAATTAATCCCTTTCGGAAACTTTATTTTGGCACTGTAATCTTAACAGCTCAAGGCATCAAGAAGAACTTTATACTCTATAGATGTATGTTAGCTCTATTTACGCCTTTAATCCGCACTTAAGGAACTAGGGTCCTTACAGATTTAATGGAAGAAATAGGCCCAATATTGCAAGGAATAGAGAAACTCCCTGGATCTTTTAACTTGGTGGCCTATTTTTTTGCACAATAGCACTACATTCCTCAGTAAAAAATGCAGTCTCTTGCTTTCCTAATTTCCGCTTCTTAGATAACATCCTCTTTAAGAATTTAGCATAATTTGGAATTTCTTGTAACACATCAATAAATGGTATATCTATAGGCAAATTCTTAAGCATGTCTAAAAATTTGGCAAAATTTGAATCAACTTCCGCCCTATTAACTGTTGCAGGAAATCTGAGAGGAATGTGTACATTTTCTTGTGGTGTGATAGGTGTAATGGCTCCAGTGGACTTACCCTTGTTGCGTGGTTGCTCATTCTCATCTTGCTTAATTGCAATCTTTTCAGTCTCCTTCTAGTCACAAAGTTCCTTTCCACTCGTAAGGGTCACATCGTTGGCTTGCTCCCTTGGATTCTTCTCTGGGTCACTCGGTATAGTTCCTTGTGCTCTCCCAGCCAAGATGGTTGCCAATTGCCTTACTTGAATCTCGAAGGTTTTTATAGATGATTCTTGATTATTCATCATTGTTTCAGTTGAGGATATGAACTTGGTCAGTAGCTCCTCCATGCTCGGCTTTGGTAGATAATTCGGTGGTGGTTCCGGATGATACCTCAACCCCGTATTGTATGTATTGGGGTAGGGGTTGTTTTGTGGCCGGTTTCATACATAATTCACAGCTTCATTAGTTTGAACGAATGAGTTACCTGCTTGGCATTCAACGCTCGGATGATTGCTCCGCATAGGTCACAAGTAAGCACTTGAGCTTTCATCACTGTCATGCTTATGCTGTCTAGCCTATTGTTCAATGCCTCAATTTGGGCGGCCAAAACAGTAACCTCGCTCACTTGATGTGCTTCTTTGGCACGTTCCTTTTAGCCATTGTGCTTGAAGGTATCGTAGATCTCCAAGAAGTTGGAGATATGAGCATTAGGATCATCAGTAGGCGATCCTCCAAATTGCACCGAGTGTTAAATCATTTTAATTATGGCAGGCTTGATCTTGAAGTTATTAGCCTGAATCTTTGGTTTAGCTATGCTCGACAGGTTGCCTTGGAAAGAGGGTTGTGTGTAGTCCATCAATGATCGTGCAATCGGCACCTCCTCATTGCGCTGTTCACGTTCACCATTCCCTCCTTGATTGTTCTCGACCATCGCTCGAGCTTCTCTCCGAAGTCTAGGGCAAGTTCGTTCAATCTCTAAGTTAAGTGGCTCTAGTATAGGGTTGTCACTCCGTAGCATACACCACGAAGACAACTACCTGCAAAAGTCAAAACAAGAAAGAAACAATAATAGTGAAATAGTATAAAACTTAACAAAAGTAATAATAAAATGAAATCGCTAAATTACAGTCAACTAATCTCTTATGATATTACTTAAACTAGTCCCCGGCAACGGCGCCAAAAACTTGATCGCGATTTTATTAAACTATTATTTTCTAGTGCGGCGCGATTGTATACCGCAAGTGCACGGTGTCAAGTTTTAGTATAATGATATGAAAGTAGGGATGCCGTAACCACAGGGACTAGTAGTATTTACCAGATTTAATTAGTTTAACTATATTTAACCTACGAATTTGTTATGGATGATTGACTAATTTACTCGACTTAAGAAAATAACCAAAACACAAAGAGAGAATATAGTAAACAGTAGAGATAAATATCGAGACTTCGGTTCACTTAAGTAATCCCCCATAGTTCATCTACTAGTTCTAATCAATATTAATGAATCTAAGGTGATAAATTTTCCAGTTATATCTAATATATTCTCTCGAGCTATATTAAACCTAATACCAATTTGCAGTAACTATCGTTCACTTATTTAACAAATTAATATTGCATACGCTTTATGAAAACTCCTATCCTTCGATTACTAGATATCTATAGCTATCACACATGTATTTGACATCATCTCTCGATCTCGGTCTGAAATCCACGGTATGTGTTATTTGTTCTGTATTACAATCTTATCTCTCGATCTCAATTGCAATATAACATCATTCAAAGGGTAACTAATCCCTTAAAAGCATTAAAACCATAACACAAACACAAATAGCAAAAACTCAATCAAAAACTAGATTAAAATTGTGGGTTCATACAAAAGATCCCCTAATCTCGATAAAAAACTTAGCCAGTATAATAAAGCAAGAACAATGTTTTATCATATTAAACAACATAATAAACATTGAAACTTTGAATAACAAACCAAAACGAAGTTTAGAAATACAGAAAATCGCTAGCGTTGATCCGATCTTCATTCTCCCGCTGCGTTGCTTTGAATCTCCAACTTGTATGTGGTGGCTCCTCCCAAGTCTAGGGTAAAAATCAGATGAAAAGTCCCCTTTTCGCAGCAAAACTCCCATTTATATTCAAGAAAATGAGCCCATTCAAATCTGGGACCAAGAATAGTCCATAACTTAAAAAAAGAAGTTTTCTCGCGGAGGACTCTGTTGGCGATCGATCGCTATGTCCATGGCGATCGATCTCTTTGGCTTTTCTCTCTATGGCGATCGATCTCTGTCTAAGTGGAGATCGATCACCTCAGCCTTCTGCCCCGATGCGATCGATTTCTCCATTATGGCGATCGATCGCCTATTGTATAATTTTTTTTTCCGCACATCACTGCCTTCAAGCGACCGATCTCTTCAGCCTGGCGATCGATCGCCTACTTCAAAATTTCCCAATTCGACTCTTTTCACCATCTTTCTAATGTCTTGGCTTGTTTTGTCCCAGTTCCACCTTTCCGTCGACAATATTGGGTTTTCCGGGCATTCCTTGCACTTTCACTGGATTCCTGGAATTATTCAAAAACATAACTAAAATCATAAAATCGTCCACGAATCGCTATAAAAATAGCAAGAAACATATGCAAATATAAGTGAAAAATGGCACTTATCAGTAGATCAGCTCTTGTATCATGGAAATAAATAGGCGGAGTCTTGACTTTGTACCAGGGGGTACCGCCTGCTCCTCCAATTATAATTTCCGCCGCCTGGACTCCTTCATTAAGAATAAGAATTCGCTTGGAAAAGTCTCTTCCGGCAATGGTTGGTAATTTCTCACCAATTTCTTCAGGGAAGATGTCTCTTTTGCCCGTGCATATTCCAGCTCCGAGATCAATATGCTGCGAAATACCCTGCACGATATTTCTCGTATAACATCCCGACGGAGATGTATGTGGAGAATGGACTGGTGGTCATCTGATCCTATATTCTTTCCATCCACCGTGAATTCCGTTCCGTCTTTTAATCTTTCCCAAGGTTTATGATCCTCGAGAAATTCAATCCCAAGAATAAGTTGTTTTGTGACCATGCCTGCTGTTCCTTTAATTGTTAGATCAATTTCACCAATTTTTAGGTTTCCTTGATATCTGAGCACCGTAGATTGTTGTAGATAATATAAGACATCACAAGGAAATATTTTGTTCTTTTCAGCAATGTCAAAGATTATCTGCACTTCACACTATCCTTCTGGACACTTCAGAATACCTGTTGTTTTGAAGACATCTGGGATCATCTGACTCCTACTTGAGATGGCCTTTTGTTTATCCCCGGGATGATTACTAATTAACCTATCATGTTGAAAATACATTCTTCTTGGCTCGATCATAAGGCTCCGACTTCTGTTCAGAACAGACTGGTCTTGTATCCTCATGTCGATCTCTCCTATTGTCGGAATATCAATAATGGCCAGCAATACTGCTTTGGCGAATTTTTTGAAGATTCTGGGGACTTCGATGAATTCCTTTCTGAAGGATAATTCTGAATGATGAGTGATAAGTGTGATTTTTACACTTAATTTGATATAAGATTAGGGACGTTTTTGTAGTGATTATTGGAAAATATTACGCTTTTTGGTATATATTTAAAATATTTCACGAATCTAGGTCCAAATGCATAGAAGTGGAGGAAATAGGCTTAAAATGATGAAAAATGACCAAACCGAGCATACACGAAAAAGGAGGGACGAAAGTACAAAATGTTGAAAATCAGTATTAGCGATCGATCGGTAATATCAGGCGATCGATCGCCACCAAACAGTGCACATTCACTATCGACCGGTAAAAACCAACGATCGATCGCCGCGTGGGAAATCCTGAAAAATAAAAACAGTATAGTTTGACGATCGATCAGCACATTGTAGCGATCGATCGTCAAACCCGAAAAAATCGAGATTTCTTCCCTTATCAAGCTATTTTGTGTCCAAAGAATTGAAGACTCCTCCAATACAATATATAGAAGATTTCAGACGAAATTGAGGGACTCTTGGCTTATAATAGACCCTACAAACTCAGCCACAATCACTCTCCTTCATCCCCAACCATCCATATACCATAAAACCATTGAAGAGAAGACACATTGGAAGAGACGGGACGACGGAGCAATGCAAGGAGTCAAATCCTCGTTATTTCCGTATTTCTAAACTTTGTTTGTTTCTATTTGATTTCTTTATGCTTTTGATGTTGGAAAACACGATTTTGCATTTGATTTTGAATATGTTTTCAGGCTAAGTTTTGTTGTCAAGACTTAGGGGATCCCATGTTTCCACAATTTTAAATAAGTTTTGATTGATTCTTACAAATTCTTTGAGTTTAATTTGTTGTGTTCATGCGTTCAATGGATTAATATCCTTGATTGATTATTTATTGCAATTGAATTGACCATAGGATATTGTGATACGATATAGTAAATTAAACCGTGGATTTCAGACTGATATTGAGAGATGGAGTCAAATACACGTGTGATAGCTATATGTATCTAGTAATCGAAAGCTAGAAGTTTTCATAAATCAACTTACAATATTGAGTGTTAATTAAGTGCATGATCATTGCCTTGTTGCATCTTAGTATTAGACTTGTTGTAACCGGACCAGGTATAACAAGTGCATTAAGAAAACTCGTCACCTTAGAACGTTTGAATTTAATTCTTAACTATAGGCGAATTGTGGGGGATTGCATGGGTGAACCGAAAGTCTTGATAATTATTTCTTTTGATTCTTATTCTTATTCATCACTATTTGCTTGGGTTAATTATTGAGTTAATTTGTCACGTTACTTTAATAATCACAACCATTTATCGTAGACTAAATATAGTTAAAATAGTAGAGTTTGGTAATTATTTCCTAGTCCTCGTGGGATCGACAATCCGTACTTTTCTTATCATTATACTAAAACTTGATACAGTGCACTTGCGGTACGCAATCGCTACACTGAAAGTACTGTTTAAAATAATAGTGATCAATGAGCATTTCGAGAGCCCGTATGACACTTCGTAGGTGGTCGAGTAAGGATTGTTCCATTCTTTCATCAAAGCACTTCTTTTAAAACCTTGATGAAGAGTAAGGACCTTGTTGAAGTTTCAATCACCTAAATTGTATGCAACTCTTGGATATATGTTAAAGGCCATCTTCCCTGCATACAGATTTCCTACTGCTCCCAAACAAGAATCTTCGAGGTTCGGGATTCTCTTGTCAATGATCGCCAGGTTGAGAGGCTAATCAATTCCTTCCTTGAAAGTTGCCTTGATTATAACTCTGATGGCTCTAATATGAATTCATGAGAGTGTGGGTTGTTCTTAATCTCCTGAATTTTTCTATAGGGGATTAACTGCATCTCAATTTGGTTTCCCGTGAATTCCATCGGGATCGCGAATTCACCTGTTGTCACCCTATGGATAATCTGATGCTTCCTGCTTCGAAGACCAATCATGTCCATGGCTTTTTCCATTGCTCCATTGTAAATCCATCATACATCTGAAGCTTTGGATCTTCTTTCATGATCCTCATAAGAGTTTTATGAGAAACCGTGGTATGTGAGAAAAACCCCGACGATTCTTCTTTGATCATATGTTGAAGGAATTCTCCTTCAATCTGATTCTGTAATGGATTCACCATCATTATCATAATAGATTTCTTCTTCATAGATGCTTTCATCTGAGGGGATATCCTCAAATTGATACACTTTCACCAAATCCTGTAAATAAAGAGCATTCTCGAACTCCTTGGTATGCTCGAACTGTCTTACTTCTCGGCTTTGGTTCTCTGGACAATCTGTAGAGATATGTCATCTTGCTCCGCATGTCCATCAGTTACAATATTTGAAACTCTCATTCGCACGAGTCTGAGTGAGTCTGAAAGTCCTCTTCGTTGGTGCTATGTCAGTACTTGCTTGATTAGAACCCGTTGACGATGTTCTATTCCTTGTTGGTCCTGATCTTTGCCCAGATCTGTAACTTCGGGCTTTTTGTTTTGACTAGAACTTTCTAGGCCTCCATGAAAACATATTCCTCTGTCACTACTTCCTTGGCATATGGATGAGCTCTGTGCTTTTTCATATTCTGCCTGTTGTGGTAGTTTCCAATGATTGCATGGATATCATGCACTGTACAACAAAGAGGAGATGTCTTATTGATTCCTCTTAGCTTCTTGTAATTCTTTGGAGTTTCGCTTGATAGCACCACTCCGTGAGCTTCATTTTAAGAAATGACATTCTCCTGGACACCGTCTCTATTCCTTGTGGTGTATATTCCTGGATAAGCATTTCTCTCCATGGACTCGGTATTTTGGCAAAGAATGGTTTTGCTGCATCTTTTTCTACCATCTTTGCATTCCTTCTATACTTTGTGAAGAGTTTGATGTACTCGTCTAAATAACATATATCATGTAGTTCCAGGCTAATTAGAGCTTGTCTATATTGTTTAGCCTTTTCTTCCTCCATTCCTTCGAAGTATCCAACTCCAATGAATTTTTTTTTAAAGAATCTTGTCCACGATTTCTTTCAGGAACTCTCCGGCTAAAACTTCTTCCTTGGTACCTTGGTATCCGAGTTCCCGGGCAATTTTGGCTGATCCTTCTAGACTCATATTAAGGAGTAATATGAATCCTTCTTTGTTGAGATCAAGCGTTCCTGCAGCTATTCTCATTGATGAAGCCCATTCATAAATAAGAACTTCTCGATTTTTAAAATCCAAGATATCCATGTTGAGCATAAGTCCATATGGATGAATTGGATCTAACTGAGATTTCCCCTAAGGTGTTTGATGTAGGTATGGCCTGCGGGAACGACTCCATGTTCCAATTGGGGGATCTAAAATTGCTAAGGTAAAATCTCCTCGATGTGGCATACTTTGATCTCCTGCGGGTGGTGGATTATTTGACCCTAAACTCTCTTGTGGTGGAAGTCGAGGAATTACGCCAACTTGATTTGTTTTAAAGTCTACGAGATTTAATCCCGTAAGCGAATTAGCAATCACGTGGATCTTTCATGTTGATTCTTTCCATTACTTTGTGGGAAGCATTGGATCTCTCGGATGACAACGATTAATTTTTTTTTGTTTCTGTCATTGGTCTTTGGACCTCCTTGGCTTTCCCCTTTTGATGTAAAATGAGTTCTGTTCCATAGGACGGTGGTAACCATCTTCCGTTCCTTCTTCCTGAAGAACTTGGTCTTGACTCCAACTCCTTAACTCGTGTTTGAATATCTCGAAGGTTTTCAAGAATTTCCTCCTGATGTTTGATCATAATCATCATCTGACTTTGAATCTGATGGACCTGTGCATAAACATGGTATTGTAGGTATCCATAACGCTGCACTGTCTTCTGGATCTCTCTACGATCTTGGGATATTTTAGAAGTATCCGACTCGATTTCTCGAAAGGTAGGTTCACTCATCTTATTCGTCTGGTCCGGATCCGGTTAAGCGGTTGGGATCTGGAATTATGTGATTATGCTCAGGATGATCTCTCTCCTCGGCCTCAGTTATCTCGAATTGTAGCTTGAGGTTCATCCTGTAAAGGTTCCTCGCTACCTTATCCTCTTGATACTGATATATGCTAGCAGGGCTAGCACCAATTTCCAGTAGAATATTTCATTTCTGGTTGAAGTGTTTAGATTCGGCCAGATATCCTTGATTTAGTTCTTCCAATTTTTGGAAGTACCAACTGTATGAGTTGCACCTCGAACATACGTTCGGATCCATACTTTTTCTTGAATCGTCTCATCGTATAGGGTACAAATTAATATTCAAGATATTACTATAGTATTTCCAGAATAAATCTAGGCTCTGATACCATTTTGTGCCAATGATCGCAAATAACGGGGACTAGTAAAAAGAAGAAGTTAAATGCAACTTTTTTATAAGCATAAGGATATAAAAGATAATTAAATATTATATACGAGCTTCTTTATAAATAAAATAAAAATCTAGGGAGAATGCAACTTACCAAACCATTGAGGGATAAAAGAGCCAAAATAAAACACCCAGTTGATTTGAAAGTTTGGAATTGGACCTATTTGAATGAAAGTTTTTCAAATTTGGATTTTTCTGCACTATTATTTTTTCTCAAGACTTAAGTGGATTAAGTTTCACAAAAGGGTACCTACTTGCAATTTCCCCTATTTTTAGATCCCACATATGAGACCACAAAAAAAAATGTACATAGCTTATTGTGGAACATTGGATCAACAATGAAAGTAGTAACTCGACTGTATGATCGAATTACCCGTGGTGGTGTGGGCTCATAGTCCAGAATTTTGAGTTCAGTTTATGAGGTTTATGTGATTTACATAGCACTAACATTTTACACAAACATAAATATCCATCTCCACCTCCATCCACCAGACACCGCCTTCCATCGACCGCCACCGCCATATCCTCCGCCTATCACCATCAAACTCCATCAATCCCTCGCTCTCCGGCACCAGACGCTCAGTCTGAATGCGATTTGTTGGTTGAACCAAAATCTCTCCCCAAATCACGTCATAGAAAATTTAATGGATGACATTAACATTGAAGAGGAAAAACTGGAAGTCTATCAGCGGTTGTACCGAATTCTGGAAGTTCTCAATAAGGTTACGCATGAGTTGGAAGCAAGCCACGATTCCACCGCCATGAAACCCTTGCTCGAGCTCCAATCTGCTTCGACCTCCATTTTCCGATAACCCACACCTATTTACCATATCTCAGCACCTCTTCAGTGCTTCTTCTCATCGCATGCACCGGTGAAAAATTGCGTGCACCATTGCACGCGGTGTTCACTGCACCATTACAAATAGTTGTTGGAGGAAGGAATTTTCTATTGCAGAATTTGTGTAGAACTTTGAGGAGCCGAGCAACCTGGTGTTGTTGGAGTGTTATTCATTCTCCCCTGTTAATCCCCTCAAGCTCTGTAATAACCAACTTGATAGTAGTATAAATGCACGTGCACCGGTAGTATAATATGCATGCACCGATAGTGTAATCACGTGCACCGGTAGTGCAATTGCATGCACTGGTAGTATACTCGCATGCACCGTAAATTTAACAAATTGTTGATTTTTACAAGGTTGTGCACATAAGTTTAACAAGTTGGTGCATGTAATTTTAACAAATTGGTGATTTTAACATGATGTTGTACGTAATTTTAACAAGTTGATGATTTTAACAAGGTGCTGCACGTAATTTTAACAAGTTGTGCATGTAATTTTACAAATTGGTGCGCATAATTATACACAAAGTGATGATTTGAACAAGGTGGTGCACGTGACTTTAACAAGTTGGTGCATATAATGCTAACAAACTGGTGATTTAACAAATTGGAGCATATAATTTTAACAAATTGATTATTTTAATAAAGTGGTGCACATAATTTTAATAAGTTGATGCATGTAACTTTAACAAACTGTGATTTTAACAAGGAGGTGGACTTAATTTTAACAAAATCATTGATTTTGTCTACCGATACACTTTTTTACACGTGTATCGGAAGACACAAACTGCGAAGAAATTATAAAAACACATTTTTTAATATTAATGTTGTGGTGCACATGCTTATATTAAATTGGTGAACCTAAATTTGACATGTTGGTGCACGTAATTTTAAGAAAAATGATGATTTGAACATGGTGGTGCACTTAATTTTAACAAAATCACGAATTTTGTCTACCGGTATACGTTTTACATGCGCACCCGTAGACCCAAGCTGTGAAGAAATTATGAAAACCCACTTTTTATATTAAGGTGTGGTGCACTTGCTTATTATTAAGTTGGTACACCGAAATTTAACAAGTTATGCACATAATTTTAAGCAAAATGATAATTTTAGCATGGTGATTCTCTGGGATTTTGTCTACCGGTGCTGTTTTTACACGTGCACCGGTAGACACAAGCTGCTAAAAAATTATGAAAACATACTTTTTAGTAAGTTGGTAACAATCTTTTAGAGATTTGAAGGGTATTGAGGTGCAAATATATTTTTCAAGTTCAATGTTGATGAGATCAAGATTGGCTTTCCTCCTTGTCATTGTATTTGTTTCGCTGTTGGAATCAATTAACAAGAAGTTTGATGTGGATCAGTTTTCTTCAATTTAGTCTTTATCAATTATCATCTCAAAAGTCCCCAATAAAGTATGAATTTTGTATAATTCGACTAATGCCAGTGATCTTTTTGAATTGAAGTTAAGACATTTAAAATTAAAATATTAAAATTTACTATGTCTCGCGATCTACACACAGCGATAAACATTGAAAAAATTCACCAAATCATACAACCAGCAGCGATGACATCCATCGAAACAATGCCGAGAAAATCTATTCATTAATACTTACCGGTGCACGCGGGGATACGTGCATCGGTGCACGTAGCCATGTTGATTGTCCATCTTAGAATTCAACAACCTATCGCTTTGCGATGCACGCAACCATGGCTATGAATCCTCCCCTCTGTTCAAACCATTCCAAGCTCTATCAAAACTTGAATCGTTGTTTGGTTCAACTACTGATTTGTACTCACAATCTACATGCAAAGATAAATCTACGTGCACTGCCTACCGGTGAACGCAATTTCTTCTCCGGTGCACGCCAATTTATAAAATTCAAAAACAACCAACGCCGAGAAAAAGCACATGCCAAGCTGTATTTCCGAATAGTTTCTACCAGATTCTTCTACCATCTCTACAAAATTTCTCTTCAAATTTTCCCCAATCATCAATCATAAACCACCACAAAATTCCAACACCACTTTGCATCGATAAACCACACATGAAAACAAAATAAAATAGATGGTGCTATTCCTTCACACACCCTACCATCGAGCACCGGTACACATCGACACATTTGGATCGCCGAGTTGTGGTGTTTTCTGCACGCGAAGAACCGAAGACATCACCTGAAGAGCTTCACCTGGAAGAGTTTCTCTTTCTTTCCCCTGTCACATCTTCTTCAACCAAAAGTGTAAAGTTTTCACAGGTTCAAACATGTGGGGAATAATTAATGGTGATTGAACTTTGAATCCATGGCTGAGCGAAGGGGGTAGATGGAGGAGAGATTTTGAAATGAGGGTATTTTAGTAAAAAAAAACTTTAAATAGGATAAAGCTAGAAAATTGGACATATCTGAATTGAGTTTGTTGAAAAATAGATGTTTGAATTGAGTTTGTTGAAAAATAGATGTTTATGTAATGTTATTTTTTCCGTGATTTATTTGAATTATTATTTTGTAGCGGATACCTTTTGGTCCATAAGTCTAAATATATAAACCCACTGCAAAACAATACATATAGCCCTATAATGTACATCTGGACCAAACCCAATATCTTACATAAATGGGCCGTGCTAGCCCAAAACAGAAACTGGTCTGGCTTGTCCATCTATTCGCGCCGGCCCGATTGGTTTTCATTGCCATTCTCTTCTCCTGCTTCCCGCAGTCACTGCCGTCCCGAATCCTCTCTTACGCACATACACGTACTCATTCAGTAAAAATCGCTTATTTTCTTTTCGATTCGAAGGATCGATCATCGCATATTCAGCATGTATAGAGCGGCGGCATCTCGGATTCGAGCTCTAAAGGTTTGCATTATTTGCTAGCTCCATCTTAACCCTAGCTCCGGTTATTCAACGATATGCATGTGTATTTTTTTTTTTTAGACTTATGATTCTATTATTGGGATCTGATGAATTGTGAGTTTAAGTTGATGTAAAATGTCTGTTTTTATATACAATAGGATATTTGCCATTTTAAGCTCCTTTTTTTAGAACGGAGAAGCTTCTCAGCTAAATGATACATATCTGATGGGAGCCATTTGTAGGTAGCTGTGAGTTTATATATTTGATAAAATTGCTGGTTTCGCAATTAGCTGAGATTGATTGTTTGAATATGTATTTCTATGTATCTGGAAACTGCTCATGGAGTGTGTAATGTGTAGGAGCACGTATGAGCAGCTGATGTTTCATTCTATCTCGACAAAATTGTTGTTCTTTATAAAATTGAGTTTTTTTTTTTCTATATATAGACTGGGCAATTTGGTATGTTTGGTTGTTTTGGAATGTGTAATTTCTAGAAGGCTATAATGTATCCTGGACAATGAAACTAGTGTGCGATAGTATCTCGTATTTTTGTATCTCTATTTGTATTTAATTTTGAATGTTAATGATTATATTTTCACTTTACAAATTAAGTATTTTGGCTCAGTTGCATCTCAATTGTGCTTCAAAGAAAGTGTTTGCTATGATATTTAAGTCTCAAGGGACTGTGCTTTCCTTTTCTGCCCTAACAGACTCAGACAGGCCATGGGGGATTGACTAGATACGCGAGTACAGGTGTTGTTGCTACCAAGTCATCATCAGGAGGTTTCTTTGGTTGGTTAACAGGTGAGAAGTCCTCGTCACTTCCCCCTCTGGACTTCCCGCTTAAGGATGTCGTTCTTCCACCGCCGTTACCGGATTATGTTGAGCCTGGAAAGACTAAAATAACCACTCTTCCAAATGGTCTCAAGATTGCTTCTGAAGTATCAGCAGTACGGGATATTTTCACCTCTTTCTCACTTTGGGAATTTCAGATTTTTGGTTCTTTGTGAACGTTGTATAACTGGTTACACTTGTTTTTCAGAACCCTGCTGCTTCAATTGGGTTATATGTTGATTGTGGCTCAATTTATGAAACTCCGGCTTCTTATGGTGTTACACATCTGTTGGAACGTATGGCCTTCAAAAGTACCACTAACCGGAGCCACCTACGTACTGTGCGAGAAGTTGAGGCAATTGGTGGTAATGTAACTGCATCTGCCTCTCGGGAGCATATGAGTTACACCTATGATGCATTGAAGACCTATGTTCCTCGAATGGTAGAGCTTCTTATTGACGGTGTTAGAAACCCAGCTTTTTTGGATTGGGAAGTTAATGAACAGCTCCAGAAGGTGAATTCTGAGATTATCGAGTACTCGAAAAACCCTCAGCACTTGCTCTTGGAGGCTATTCATTCAACTGGTTATTCTGGTCCCTATGGAAACGCTCTTATGGCTTCGGAATCTGCTGCTAGCAGATTGAACAGTTCTGTTTTGGAGGAGTTTGTTGCTGTAAGTCCCTAAGTCATGGATTTTAATTTTCTTTTTTTCACTTTCATGTTTTAATTAGGTTCTTTATGATCACTTTCAAATTCTTTGTTTTGTGACTAGAAATGTTTCTGATTCTGTTTAGGAAAATTACACGGCTTCTAGGATGGTCCTTGCAGCTTCTGGTGTTGAGCATGATGAACTGTTAGAATATGCTGAGCCTCTGCTATCTGATCTACCAGTTGTTTCTCGGCCTTCAGAACCTAAGCCTATTTACACTGGAGGTGATTTCCGTCTTCAAGGAGAATCAGGGGTATGCATTTGTGCACCACATCAATTCTATAAATGCTGATTTAAACACTGGCCATAACCTTTTTCTAACCCCTGTACCCACCAAAAAAATGGTTTAGATAACTCACTTTGCTCTCGCCTTTGAACTTCCTGGTGGCTGGATCAAAGAAAAGGATGCTATAACATTAACAGTTCTGCAGGTTTGCCTGTTCAATTTTTTCTTCACTTATTTTTTAATTACTATAAGATGGCTTTGTGTTTTTTTCCTGACCTCCTGGGTTTCTTCTCTGTTCGAATGTCGTCTTGCAAGAAAAACACACTGATTTTATTAGCCTTGTAGATGCTCATGGGAGGAGGTGGGTCTTTCTCTGCTGGTGGTCCTGGAAAGGGGATGTACTCAAGATTATGTATGTCATTAATTGTTCTTCTTAAACATAATGAATAGATCAAAAGAAGCATTTGATTCAGAAAATTGTGTTTTTTAAACACTGCCATTGTCTCTCACACAATCAACACACTTTTTGA
Organism: Haberlea rhodopensis; assembly: GCA_907163345.1. NCBI lineage: Eukaryota > Viridiplantae > Streptophyta > Magnoliopsida > Lamiales > Gesneriaceae > Haberlea > Haberlea rhodopensis. The sequence continues at coordinate 233,143 of CAJQUN010000022.1, read as the reverse complement.
TATGCAGTCTATGTTATCTTGTCATTTATTTTGAATTTTGTTATTTTTGTTCTTTGAATAAGTTGTTATCAGTTCGACTTGCCACTCGCCTTTTCTTATTTTTGTTAAACAGATCTTCGTGTCCTGAATGAGCATCCTCAGATTCAATCTTTTTCTGCATTCAATAGCATTTTCAACCATACTGGATTATTTGGAATTCAAGGATCCACGGTAAGTTCTAATATTTCTAGCTTTGAAGAGATTTGTATGGATTTGTTTTGGTATTTAATGTTGTGATATTTCAACTGAAGTAGCCATACGTTTTGCATTACAACATATCTGATTGATATTTAGGGTTTAATGACTTCTAGGTTATTAATCTCAACCATGATCCATTATCATTTTCTCTCTCTTTCCTTTCAATTTGCAATGGCAATGCTTTAAAATTTTATTGAAGAACTGTATTCTGCGAGATGGTAATGATGAATAAATTGAAGAATTCTAGGATGAAGGTTTGCAATCATATTCAATGATGCTCAAGATCCTAAGGTACACAAACTAAGCGTTCAAGATGAGCTTAGTAGGTTTAACTCTAATGACCGTTTTTTAGTCCCGTGAACTAGATTGTGGATTATAACGAGAAGAGGTAACAAAACCATATGAATTTCTAGAAAGTAGTCATTTTCCATATTCTATGAACATAGCTTTGATAATGTCGTATTTAATATGTTCAAACTCTAATGTCTATTTTCAGTACTTATAAATAGATTGCAGATTCTAACAAATATTGCTTTGCTAATGTCCAGTCCGCTCAAGAGCGTATCCATTGTTTGTGATGTATTAATGTTAAATAAATAAGCTAATATATGTACTAATCGCCTTTTTCTTAATGTTTTGGTAATGTATTTCAGAAAACATGATCTTGCTTGAGGGTTTTAAAAACTAGAAGATTTATGGCATGTGGCCTTGAGAACATTGGGAATAATTTGTTTCTTTGCTCATTTTATGGTTATCGCCCTTATATTCTTAATTGAAATTGATGAAGCCATTTGTTTAAATTCAGGGATCTGATTTCGCGACAAATGCCATTGACATAGCTGTTAAAGAACTCGTTGCAGTTGCAACTCCTGGAGAAGGTCTGGCACGGGAGTTTTAGTATCATAATTGTATTTATTTTTCACATTTTTGATGCACTTCTGATTCTGTTTGCTGTTGATCCTGAAAGATTATCTTAACATGCTTCCTATATCTGAGATTTGCCACAAGAATTTTTCTTCTGAGTAAAGACTTTCTGATGACTGCCTTCAATGTTTTACATTATATAACAGTATAGAAAATTTCCTGTTAATAAATATACAGGTATCCTGTATGGATGTGATTACTCTTTTACTGAACTTCGCTCCTGCCAACTTGTTTGTCTTGCAGTTGATGGTGTGCAACTTGATCGGGCTAAACAATCGACGAAATCTGCCATTTTGATGAACCTCGAATCCAGAGTAAGCAACTGCACCTTTAAAAGAAAACTCTTTTCAGAATTTACTGTAAAAATTTAAAGTTTCATTAACTTGAATTGTTCTACGGAGAGTGCATGGTTTTTCTTTCCTGTGTACTTTAATATTTTAGTCACCACGTCAATTTTCATTGCAGATGGTTGCATCAGAAGACATAGGTAAACAAGTTTTGACTTATGGCCAGAGGTATGTCAGGTTATGGCTGTTGCTTATTTCGGACTGATAGTGCCTAGGGGATCTGTCAAAATTCATGTTCTCTTTCTTGTTTTGGTTCTATTGAATGATTTCTACTTTATTAAAGTAGTCCTTTTCAGCTTGAATCAACAAAACTACTACTTTTAAGATTACGTCTTTCAGTTCACGAAATAGAATGTTCACTACTGATCTACAATGAAGATGATAATTGTTTCAACATTTCAGTTATAGACTACGTACACCTGAAAATTGTTTAGGTGTATTTATTTTGTACTTTTATTTGATTTTGAAGGAGCATTAAACTGGATTGTTCTATTTATCACTACTGATCTACAATGAAGATGATAATTATTTCAACATTTCAGTTATAGATTACGTACACCTGAAAATTGTTTAGGTTTATTTATTTTGTACTTTTATTTGATTTTGAAGGAGCATTAAACTGGATTGTTCTATTTATCATATGTATCAGATCTAACAAGATATGCTGCTCAATGAAAACTAAGGGCAGATGGATTAATGAAGAAAGATGTAGCCCATTCTAAATAAGATTTTTTTTTATTCTAATATACATATTTATGCTTTGTATGTATATTAAGCAGAGATTATTGAGTAGATATAATTAATCGCACTGCAAGTTGTGTTCACTTGCTGTGGAATCTTTAGGAAACCTGTGGAGCATTTCTTGAAGGCTGTTGATGAAGTTACGGCTCAAGATATTGCTAAAACAGCCCAAAAACTTTTATCATCTCCACTCACAATGGCATCTTATGGCGATGGTAATTACTATTTATTGAAGAATTCCTTTGCCCCGTTGATATTTTACTAATGTATAAGACATTCATCAACCACAATTTTGTATTTCTCATTTATCCCCTTCATCTGGCAGTTCTGCATCTACCAAGCTATGAGGCGGTTTCCAATAGATTCCATTCAAAATGAAATTCCCGGTTCTGCGTTGAGTAAACTATCCCCTAAAATGTCCTAATCTTTTGAGGCATTTTTAATTGCCTTTTGGCCGATATTTAGTGGAAATAAGGTACGTCGGTTGCTGTACGTGAACAATATTAATGAGATACTTGGAAGAAACTTTTTAATGCACCCATTCAAAATCATTGTATGCTTGTAGATTGCCCTTTAAAGTTTATGATTTCGAGGTTTTTTTTTTTGCCACTGCTGAAGGTGGTAACGAGGCTATTGAAAAATATTAAATTTGTTTGAACATGCTAGCCAGCATAATATTGATTCTGCAAGTGTGTGTGAGGCTGTACTTTTTTATTATGTATATACATTTTTAGTAGTAGTTGCTTTAAGTTCTGAGTTGCCTCAGCATGAGGCTTATCGAAGGGACGATTGAAATCAAGTGTGCCCTTATTGTCATAGTTCATATCTTTTTATTGGTAAAGATGGGCGCAATATAGCTAGTCGTCGACTCGTTGGGTAGCACAAGAAATGGGAATCATTGAGGTAAATTAGCTATCACACTTTTTATGCTAGCTTCGAAACTCAGAATCTCTATTAGAACTGGTTTTGAATCCGTAGCCATGAATGAATGCTGGCAACATGTAAGTTATTGGATGAATGTTTTATGTGTGCCTTATAGGGAGAAAAGACAATTCAGCAACACCGCGAGTGGATTAATGGTTTTTTTTTTCTTATGACTAATTTCATATATGGATTTTTTTAAATAATTTCTTAGTTGGAAGGATTTTTTTAGTAGAGTTGGAAGGATTTTATTTAATAGAATGATTTGACCTCATACATTAGGCCCAAAATGACCGACCCCTTCTCGAACCCCACATATAGCTCGAATTTGGTGCACCGGATATGCTTTTTTTTTTTATTTGAAAGGTGGATTCTGTTGATTCTATGTAGTATTCAAGAAATATCTTATAATGTCCAAATTAGATGAACCTAACTACACACTGGACCTGAAAACCTTACCTAACTCAACCACAATAAGTCCAATTTTTCAGAACTACCTCTTATCCATATATGCATATCGTCAACGCCATTGACAAATTTAGCAGACAATGAAATTGTGACAATATTGTTAATCTGATGGTATGTTTTGGAAAACAATCGATAGAATGATAAACTCTTCACAAAGTTATCTTCAACAAGTTCATTAAAAAATATTGGATAACGGAGCTCCCTGGCCTTGTCGGGATGGCTACTCATGCTCACTTTTGGTAGACTCGAGTTTGAGTTGTGTTTGGCTCTTAGCCCAACTCTTGCTAAAAGAAAAATTGTATAACGTGTTTATTAAAACACAAAAAATTAAGGTTTTACAAAGTTAAAATTGTCATTCAAAGTCGATTAAAACTTTAAACCCTAACAAAACCAAACTGTTGGTGTGTTGTACCCATCAATTTTTCTGTATGTTCGTGGAGATAAAATATCTACAATCCAAGGCGTAACAAGAATGATCCATTGACACACGTGTTGTAACCCCTCATGTCCACATATCGCTTAGTTTGTAGCTTTGAGCTGCCATTGTATAAGAAAATAAAGTTACGTATTTGTTAACAACTATAACTTTTGGCCTAGTATCAGAGCGAGGTCATGAGTTCGAGCCACACATGAATCAATTTCTGGGGTGGGGGATTGTTGGACGTGGTGCATCCAGCAATTTTTCTGAACACTCGTGGAGGGAGGTGCAATCATCAATGTCTAAGGCATAACAAGCATGACTCATTGGCACCGATGTTGTGCAACCCATCATGTCCATTTGTCGCTTATTAAAGTGTTTTACGCTGCCACTGTGTGAGGAAGTAAAGTCGTCTCTACTAATAAATATAACTTTTGGTCTAGTTTTAAACGTTTGATTCTAACATCGACCTTATTGATGTGTACTCATATTCAGAAAGGACTTTACAAAATTAGCTTATTTATTTGAGGGGTTTGAAATATATTTTCAACGCAAGTAATCAATATTTCATTCATCAACAATTTCTAACAGACTTATAAAATCGATCCTTCATACTTTTTATCCTAGATAACTTTTAGCAGCTATTAAAAACTTAGTAGTTGTTGTATCCTAAATAATTTGTAAGAATCAATTAAATAAAAGCAACTTTTACAAAAAAACATTTACGTAAATAAATATAAATCCTCGACCAATGTTTTTTAAGTCTGTCCATGATAAATGAATAAATAATCTTATAAATTTTTTGTTCATCTTTGCTGTCTATTTTCGGTATACTGAAAATATATTTCTATCGTACTTCATAGCTTAAATGACCTACTCTCAAACAATTTTTTTAAAAAAAACCTTAAATGAACTTTAATTGTGCAGCAGCATTACTAGCCTAACTAGTTTATAAAAAAACTTTATACTGATTTTGAGATTAAAAAAAACATATCACACGAAATATGAAATTAGTAACTTATAAATGGTAGATAATGAATATTAAAAAATTATTAAAATTTGATTATATTTTAAGTTCTCAATCAGATCAGATATTGCTAATTATATCAGATAATTTTTTTAACAATTTAATCAAAAAAAGGAAATTGACTCCTCTTCTTTTAATGGCCCCGCCACTTATTAAAAAATATTTTTTACATTTCTATGGTAATTCACGGATCCAAATAACGAATTCCTTAAGATTCGTGAATCCATTTCACGGATTTTAATATTTGAATATTTTTTTATAAAAATATATAGCAATTAGAAAGAATTCGCAATCCTGATTTGTGATTTTGTACACGGATTTTTTAAAAAAAAAGGGTTGCCCGGCTCATGACTGTCATTCAAGGAACAATAATTCAATGCCTTTGAATTTTTTATTTTTTTAAGCAAAAATTCATACCACTTTTTTTTATTTAAGCATATTCATCCCCTTCCTTTCAGTATATGAATCATCCGAAGATTTTAGCATATTCTGGAAGAAATCGTACCTCGTGCATCCCAAATGAAATAGATTGGCCACAAGCTCGTGCTAGACAGCAGACACGTAGAGCTCAAGAACATGGAGAGAGTTCACAACGACAATACTGATCAATATGTGTCATGCCACATCTTCTGACTGCCACATGACCCAACCTGCCTACCAGGAAGAGTCGTCACCTACACTCCATATATACCAGATCCAACCCAAGCATACAATGGATCCTCATTTACGGATTTTCTGCTTCGAGTACTCGGCCCTTCATAGTCACGTCAACATTTTGATACCTCGCATGTTGCATTCTCCGACTTGACTCCACAATACCATGATATTGGTTAGTCCAACGCTAGGATTAGACCCGATCAATCACAAAAGCAGAATATAGGGAAATATGAGCCATCTAGAAGACCACAACGAGAGATACATAGACGTGTGATGTCATATGACATATTGACCTTCTCGGATAAAATCCCCTGCAAGAAGCCGAACAAACAGATGCTGAGCAGAAGATATCCGAATAAGCAACATCCGACCACAAGGTAGTTGAACACTATTAAACCTGCTCGGTTTAATGGTCAAAGATTAGCGAAAGACCCGGCTGTAACCAACAAATTAACCGGCGGAGATATACGTGCGTTAAAGGTGTGCGGATTTCTCGGACACACTTGTCACATTAACGCCACGATCAGGGGAGATCGTGTTCTAAGCTTTCTCGCCAATAAAACACAGAAATTGGCCCTATAAATAGAGGCTGAGAATTTCGTCACAAGGGTTGGACTTTTTAGGAAAAAGAGACTCCGAAGAGAACATTATTTTGTCTGTTCGGTCATCTTACTTTTCCAGATATTCTTGAGTGCTGATTTTTTACTTAGATATTGTGTCAAGTCCTGTAACAGATAAAGAGTGACTAATACAAATTATACTGGACTAGGTCCCTGGGTATTCCTTCAATTTGAGGGTTTTTCAAGTAAAAAATCTTGGTGTTTTTCTTTTATTTTCCGCAAACACTTAAATCTACCGAACCTGGAAAAAACCGAATAACATCATTGGCGCTATCTGTGGGAATTTTTTAGAGCAAATACGTTGTAGTAAAAAAAAATTCATCCTGCAAAGAGTTCAAGGAAAAATGGTTAAGAGTAAGGGCTGTGGACAAACTTTGAGGGGGAATATACCAAGCCCCCCTCCCCATTCGTTCCCGATATAGGAAGAGGAGGAAGGGGCAGAGTCATCTCAAAATGTTCCCCAGGCATTTCCTGCTAGGGGAATGCACATGAAACAGTTAACTGAGGTAATCGCCAGAGATGTGGGAGAAGTCATGAAGCAGTTTATGACTCCGCCCTGGCTAGAGAAACCGCAGAAGAGGAAGAAGATTTAGCCTATTCAAAGGAGCCGAAGGAATGTGCGAAGGAGATAAAAGATCTCTCTAGTCAGATGGGGAGGAAGCTGACAAAGCTTTGCACCACCAGATGGAGGACTTAAAAGACGAGTTGCAGTAGATGCGTAACAAAATGGAGGGGCACATTTATCCAGCACGAATGGGGACCTCATTTGCTCCCGAAGTTATAAATGATCCCCTACCATCCAATTTCTGAACTTTGAGTGTTGGGAATTACGATGGTGGCACAGATCCTGAGGAATACTTGTCCCGATTTGAGAACGCTTCACTCCTTCATCAACTTACAGACGGAGTGAAGTGTGGAGTCTTTTTGACCACTCTTGCTGGAGTTGCACAATCTTGGTTTAATCAGCTGCCGTATGGCATCATAGATTCTTTCTCCAAATTCAGCTCACTATTCCTTCATCATTTTGCAAGCAGTAGAAGTTGCAAGAGATTGGACTTCGAGATTTTTTGAAGAAATTCAATCAAGCATGCCTGGATGTCCCTCATGTTACTTCAGAAATACTGATCAGCGCTTTTACTCAGGGGCTAAAGAAGGAGACCTGTTCAAATCTTTAGCGAAGAAGCCGCCTTCAGATTATGACGAATTGCTGGGGAGAGCTTCTAAATACATAAATTTCGAAGAAGCCCAAAATATGAAGCAGATGAGAGATGCAAAAACTGGTGGTGAACTAAATACGAGGGATAAGCAAGTGGAACAACCCAAAATGAACTTTGATCAATACCTTCCGATGAGATCCCATCGGGAAGTAGCCATGAATCAGATGATGTCCAAAAGGGGTCGGGTGGATCATACAGAGGAGGGCCATTCCGAGGAGAACATTTTGGAGGACGGGGAGCTAGTATATTTGGGGGAAGGCAAGGACCCCATGATGGGTTGATTGGCAATAATCCCTTTCCTCGGAATAATGCCATTCCGGGAAGGGGGTACCTCAGCCAGTACCATGGGCAGTCGAGGAGGAAGGCCAGAAGAAGATAATCAAGCCGTCAGAGAGGTGGCCCTAAATAATGTTCCTAATCGAGGAACTATACATATAATCTCTGGGGAATGTCTGGTGGGGATTCTAACCAAGCAAGAAAAAATCATGTTCGAAAGCTCCAAGTATTATCCATCGACCCATATTACACACCAGAAGGCCCTTCTATAGCTTTCAGACCCAAAGATTTGCGGATTCACTTCCCCCATGAAGATACAGTTGGGATGTGCCCTAAGACAACTCATTAGATGATTATTTATGACATACAATGTATTATGATTTTGTTAATGGTAATTCATTATTATATATTATTCGTGTTTCTGTGTAATATGAATTAATATATAAGTTAATGTCCTTAGAATAATATTGTATTGTTCTTAAAGATTGTCCCTAGTCAAGTATTATCATGAATCGGGATAATGATAATGCATTGAGACTGGTATGTTTTGATTGATGAATTGTTCATAGATATGAGATATCAAATCAACACATGGGTGCATGTTAGAGAACGATGTACTGGACATACCCACCATGAGAATGCTACATGGATAGTTATATGAACGTCATAAGCAATTCTCATAGTGATAATAATGTATGTAATCCTTACGACTTGAGATCACCAGAGATCCCAACATAAGGAGTCATGTATCTTGATATTGTCAAACGTTACCTGTAACAGGGTAAACTATAAAGACAATCATTGGATACACCACGAATTATGTAGAGGGATGTTGGGTGATCAAGAAAGGATTTGTCCCTCCTATATAACAGGAGAAGTGTTTGGGCCCTTGATCAAGTAAGACTAAAATGCATGGCCGTGCTCGAATGAGTCGATATGTGATATCGAGCTTATTCGTTTATTCTAGTTCTACTTGGGGATCAAGAAATAAAAGATTGAATATATGAGTATGACTATTCCATGACTCGTGTTCAATCTAAACACATTGGACAAAGGGATTAAGTTATATGGTTAATATTATCGCAGTTCGTAGGTTATGTCGAGTCAATGGCATTCTTGTAATTTGGGTAGCCTTGATGTGTTGCTAGATACCGCTCATTGCTTGTAACATAAAATTAGATTTTATGTCACTGCCAACATTGCAAGATCCTATCGGGTCACACAAAAGATTAAATCGATAAAGGGAGATATAATTCATTGGATGAATTAATTAATTAAGAAGAGTCTTAATTATAAGTATTAGATATATGAATTTAATTAATATATTGGTATGGGCCAACAAGGCTTTTTGAAAGCCCTTTTAATTAAATCTTATATACATTATATTATGCTAACAAGGTTGATAATTAAGTGTTAATTTTGAAAACCTAATAGCCTCCACAACAAAGCTCTCGGCCGTCCCTCACTCTCGCCCTCCTTCACGCCGCCGCCGCCGTGAACGTGGTGGTTTGACGGCCGCCGTTGATCGGTTTCGAACCGTGAGTCTTGTTCCGATTTAAGAACGAGTCTAGCAACTTGTTCTTAAACACCTTCTTCAATTTGATCGTGTGGATACCGTAGAGACGAATGTGCAAATCTTTGTTCGTGACTCGTGGTCTTGCAACGAGGATTCTGCTACAAACACGCTACAATGGTACGATTCTTAATCAATCTCGGTATGATTACTTTGTATAGGTCCTTTGGTAGGAATCCAATTTTATTTTCCGCTGCATAAATAAATCATGAGATCAATAAATCCCTCTTATAATATTAAGTTTTAGATGCCTTCCAATTAAAATACTCGTCAAGACTTATATTGAACATATGTGGGTTTGCCAAAGCAAAGCACCGTGACAATCTTAGTAAGGCGTGAAATGATAAAAGTGATATCCGTGTTATTTTAAAATTGGGTTCGACTTAACTAGCGTAATCTCAATAGGATTGGGAACCTAGAGGCATGGTTGGATAATAATTCATTAGATGAATTTGAACAAAGTGTTGTTCGTCCAACTATCCAAGAATTACATGTGATGTAATTGACAAAGTGTTGTCTACCTAAATAGCCGAGTCTTGGGTGATTAGCCTAAGCTAACTCAGGATTAGGTGAAATATGGATCTTGGCCCACTAAGTTTTTCGAGGGTTGATATTTTAAACAAAATAGTGGGAGTATCATTTAATATAAGACCTTATTAAATGATTAAAATCGTAAACTTATTTTGCATATTTATATTGTAGATATCCATGGCATCAAACAACGTAACTAGCACACTATCATTGCGATCGGTCCTTGAGAATGAAAAACTGAATGGGACTAATTTCCTAGACTGGTATAGGAATTTGAAGATTGTCCTCAACAAGAGAAAAAACAATATGTCCTAAGGGAACCATAACCTGTTGAGGAACCTCCCGTAACGGCTGCTAAAACCGATAAGGATGCTTACAAGAAGCATCAGAATGACGCACTTGATGTTGGCTGCCTTATACTTGCCACCATGAACTCTGAGCTTCAGAAGCAACATGAGGAAATGTAGGCGTTCGATATGATCGAACACTTAAAGCAACTCTACCAACAACAAGCTAGACAAGAGAGGTATGACGTCTCTAGAGCATTATTCCAGTGCAGAATGGTAGAAGGAAGCCTTGTTGGAACTCATGTACTAAAGATGATTGGGTACATTGAGAATCTTGAGAAGCTGGGTTTTCCATTGGACCAAGAGTTGGCTACAGACGTGGATCTTGCAATCGTTGCCTGATAGCTACAGTCAATTTGTCTTGAATTACAATATGATTGAAATCGAAAAGACTCTACCGCAATTGCTTGGTATGTTGAGAACATATGAAGCAAACTCAAAGAAGTCTAAGCCCACTAATGTTCTTATTGTGAATAAGAGCAAGGGAAAGGCTAAAGCAAAAGGCTTTAAGAAGAACGAGAAAGTCTTTGTTAAATCTAAGCCTCATGCTTCTACACTCAAGCCAAAGGGAGGAGTGGCTAAGGAAGGGAACTGCTTCCATTGCGGTGAGACCGGTCATTGGAAGAGGAACTGCAAATTATATCTGGAAGATCTTAAGAAGACAAAAGGAAGTGTGACTTCCGCTTCAGGTATTTTTGTTATAGAATTCAATTTATCTACTTCTTCATCATGGGTATTAGATACTGGATGTGGTTCTCACATTGTGTTAATGTACAGGATCTCAAAAGGAGTAGGTTGTTGGCGAAAGACGAGGTTGATCTCCGAGTGGGAAATGGAGCAAGAGTTGCTGCATTAGCTATTGGAGATTATTCATTAACTTTACCTTCTGGTTTATTATTAGATTTACAAGACTGTTATTTTGTGTCATCTATTACTAGAAACATTATTTCAATTTCTTGTTTGGACAAGATTGGTTTTTCATTTATTATAAAGGACAAGTGTTGCTCCATTTATTTGAATGTTATCTTTTATGCTAGTGCACAATTGATTAATGGTCTTTACGTATTAAATCTTGATATGCCTGTCTATAACATAAATACTAAAAGGATTAAGAATAATGATTCTAATCCAACTTATCTCTGGCATTGTCGCTTGGGCCATATAAACGAGAATCGCATATCAAAACTTCATAAGGATGGAGTATTAGATTCATTTGATTTTGAATCATATGAAACATGTGAATCTTGTTTAATGGGCAAGATGACTAAAGCTCCTTTCAAGCGACATGTTGAAAGGACAAATGATTTATTGAGTCTCATACATAGTGATATATGTGGACCAATAAGCACACAAGCTAGATGTGGTTTTCAATACTTCGTTACATTTACTGATGACTTCAGTAGATATGTGTATGTGTACCTAATGAAACATAAACATGAAACCTTTGAAAAGTTCAAGGATTTCAAGTATGAAGTACAAAAACAGCTTGGCAAAAGTATCAAATCCCTCCGATCAGATCGAGGAGGCGAATGCCTAAGCCAATAGTTTCATGACTATCTAAAGGAGTGTGGGATAGTCCCACAACTCACTCCTCCGTATACTCCACAATGGAATGATGTATCCGAAAGGAGGAATCGAACTTTGTTGGACATCGTTCGATCAATGATGAGTCATGCAGATCTTCCGACTTCCTTTTGGGGACATGCTTTAGAAACAGTGATATTTATACTGAACCGTGTTCCATCTAAATCAGTAGAAAAGACACCATATGAGATATGGACTAAGAAGCGTCCTAGTATGTCTTTTATGAGGATTTGGGGTTGTTAGGCTTACGTGAAACGTCACGCCTCCAATAAACTTGGACCCAAATCTGATAAGTGTTTATTTGTGGGGTATCCTAAGGAAACGAAAGGATACTATTTCTATTATCCCACCGAGAACAAAGTAGTTGTTGCTCGGACTGGTGTCTTTCTTGAAAGAGAATTTATTTCGAGAAGAACCATGGGAGACAAATAGAACTTAGTGAAGTTCAACCACAAGAAAACATTGAACATGATATTGAGATGGAAATAGAGCAGACACCACAAGCTGTTGTGGGTGAATTGCCTGCTCAAGAGACACAAGCCCAGCGTAGGTCTGTAAGAGAACACCGTGAGCCACAGAGATATGGATTTCTTGTGACTCAACAAGGTGACTTACTACTTATTGATGAGGATGAACCGTCATCTTATCAAGAAGCTATAATGGGCACTGATTCTGAGAAATGGCAAGAAGCCATGAAATCTGAGATGGAATCCATGTATGCAAACCAAGTATGAACTTTGGTTGACCCGCCTGAAGGGGTAAGACCCATAGGGTGCAAATGGATTTTCAAGAAGAAGACCGACATGGATGGTAATGTACAAACCTTTAAAGGTCGACTGGTTGCAAAAGGTTTCAAACAAATTCATGGTATTGACTATGATGAAACTTTTTCGCCAGTTGTCATGGTTAAATCCATTAGGATCTTACTTGCAATAGCTGCATTTCATGACTATGAAATCTGGCAGATGGATGTCAAAACAGCTATTCTTAATGGAAATTTACTTGAGGATGTGTACATGACACAACCTGAGGGTTTTGTCGATCCAAAGGATGCTGGAAAGATATGCAAGCTACAACGATCCATTTATGGATTGAAGCAAGCTTCTCGGAGTTGTAATCTTCGTTTTGATGATGCAGTCAAAGAGTTTGGTTTCATCAAAAACGTAGATGAACCTTGTGTCTACAAGAAGGTCAGTGGGAGCATAATTATCTTCCTAATATTGTATGTAGATGACATACTTCTAATTGGGAATGATGTCCCTGCCTTACAATCTGTAAAGATTTGGCTAGGGAATTGCTTTTCTATGAAAGACTTGGGTGAAGCCACATATGTATTAGGTATCAAGATCTATAGAGATAGATCAAGAAGATTGCTTGGCCTAAGTCAAAGTACATACATAGACAAAGTGCTAAAACGGATTAGCATGCAAGAATCTAAGAAAGGATTCATGCCTATGACACATGGGATACATCTCTCGAAGGATCAGTGTCCTTCAACACCAGATGAGAGACAATACATGAGTAAGATTCCATATGCGTCAGCTATTGGATCTATCATGTATGCCATGATATGTACTCGTCCCGATGTCTCGTATGCTTTGAGCATGACGAGCAGATATCAGGTTGATCCAGGTGAATGTCACTGGATTGCAGTCAAGAATATCCTGAAGTACGTGAGAAGAACTAAGGATACATTCTTGATTTATGGAGGTGAGGAAGAGCTCAATGTAATAGGTTACACTGATGCAAGCTTCCAAACCAACAAAGATGATTTCCGATCGCAATCAGGATATGTGTTTTGCTTAAATGAAGGTGCTGTAAGCTGGAAGAGTTCAAAGCAAGAGACAGTAGCCGATTCTACAACTGAAGCTGAATACATTGCTGCCTCAGATGCAGCAAAGGAAGCTGTTTGGATCAAGAAGTTCATTTCTGAACTTGGGGTGATGCCTAGCATACTAGATCCGATTGACCTCTATTGTGACAACAATGGAGCCATCGCATTGGCTAAGGAACCTAGATCTCACCAAAGACCCAAGCACATACTTCGGCGCTTTCATTTCATTCGAAAAATCATTGAAAGATGAGATGTAAAAATATGCAAAGTATCAACTGATGATAATGTATCTGACCCACTGACGAAGCCACTATCACAGCAGAAGCATGATCGTCATACTAGATTTCTAGGCATTAAGTATATGTTTGATTGGTCTTAGTGCAAGTGAGAGATTTGTTGGGATGTGCCCTAAGACAACTCATTAGATGATTGTTTATGACATACAATGTATTATGATTTCGTTAATGGCAATTCATTATTATATATTATTCGTGTTTATGTGTAATATGAATTAATATATAAGTTAATGTCCTTAGAATAATATTGTATTGTTCTTAAAGATTGTCCCTAGTCAAGTATTATCATGAATCGGGATAATGACAATGCATTGAGACTAGTATGTTTTGATTGATGAATTGTTCATAGATATGAGATATCAAATCAACACATGGGTGCATGTTAGAGAACGATGTACTGGACAGACCCACCATGAGAATGCTACATGGATAGTTATATGAACGTCATAAGCAATTCTCATAGTGATAATAATGTATGTAATCCTTACGACTTGAGATCACCAGAGATCCCACCATAAGGAGTCATGTATCTTGATATTGTCAAACGTTACCTGTAACAAGGTAAACTATAAAGACAATCATTGGATACACCACGAATTATGTAGAGAGATGTTGGGTGATCAAGAAAGGATTTGTCCCTCCTATATAACAGGAGAAGTGTTTGGGCCCTTGATCAAGTAAGACTAAAATGTGATAGGGTTGAATATTACGCGTTTTTATGCTATGATATGTAATGGTTTTCGTGTTGATTCTTGAATTATTTTACGTTTTATGGTATATATTTCTATATTTCAGGAATCAATGTTGAAATTCATAAAAGGGGAAGAAATCAAGCTAAAATGATGAAAAAATGAATAAAGTTGAAGAAAAGAGGAAAAAACCAGAATCCAATACACATGTTGCTCCTTTCTCCTCAAATTACTATATGTGCGAGCCATGTTTTGGAAATGTGGTCCATATAACAGTTGTAGAACTTTCTCTTATCTTCGCGTGGACAGCTGATTCATCAAATTCGGAGTTTGTATGAGAAAGTTACGGCCAAAATACGAAACTCACCAGAAGCTGAAAAAGGCGAAGAAAACTTACTGTGAAGCTCGATCGATCGAGCAAGGATTCCCGATCGATCGAGAAAAGCTGAAAAAAGCCACGAATTTCTACTGTCCAGCTCGATCGATCGGCCCCTCTGTCCCGATCGATCGCCCAGAGTTTTGAAAAATATGGAAACTTGATTTCTTTCCTTCCAAGTTGGATTCTATTCCATCATCCTAGCCTCCAACCCTACATAGCTCGAAATATTAGCCAACAAGAGGGGGATATCAGACTTTAACCTAGGGAATAACCTCCATACACCCATTCACCATCCAAAACACACGCCTCCTTCACACTCCTTCACCCTAATTCAACCTCATGCCAATTCCTTCACTCCACCACACGTAAAAACCTCCACCAATCTTCCACTCTTCTTCCAACACTCATCACCATCATCCACCATCACCACTTCACCCTAGGATTTGGAACAACCCAACAAGGCGATAAAAAGAGACGATCGAGAAGGAAGTAAGAGAAGGAGCGAGGATCTACAACCGAAGTCGACATCGGGAGTTTATTCTTGTCTTTTAATATTAGTTTTGATTTGCTTTGATTTACTATGTTGAAATAATTTATTTATCGAGGCTAGGCGAACCTTTGTTATGAACCTTCGATTTGATGATTTAATGATTGAATTCTTATAGTTCTTTGCGTATGTTTTATGTTCTTCATGCTTTTAGAGGATTGATCACCTTTG
This sequence comes from Haberlea rhodopensis, assembly GCA_907163345.1. Taxonomy (NCBI): domain Eukaryota; kingdom Viridiplantae; phylum Streptophyta; class Magnoliopsida; order Lamiales; family Gesneriaceae; genus Haberlea; species Haberlea rhodopensis. Next base: position 217,339 of record CAJQUN010000022.1, on the reverse strand, counting down.
AATGATGTTAGTATCATAATTGAGATCGAGAGATGATTTTATGATACGGAATAAATAACTCATACCATGGATTTAAGAGCGAGATCGAGAGATGATGTCAAATACATGCGTGATGGCAATAGATATCTAGTAATTGAAAGCTAGGAGTTTTCATGGATCTTATGCAACATTGAATTGTTAAATAAGCGAACGAGAGTTACTTGTTGCAATTCGGTGTTAGGTTTAATATAGCTCGAGAGAGTGTATTAGATAAATTGGGAGAACTCGTCACCTTAGAAATATTTGAATATTCAATCGAGAATTGTAGGGAATTGCATTGGTGAGCCAAAGTCTCGATAATCTTTTCTAGTGGATTTTCTCGTTTACTTTATTTGACTTGGTTGGATTAGTAGTTTATTTTAATTAATTAGTTGTTAATTATAAATTAATTATCGTAGGTTAAATATAGTTAAAAGACATCTTATTTGGTACTTGCTTGTTAGTCCCTGTGGGTTCGACAATCCGTATCTTCCTATCTATACTAAAACTTGACACCGTGCACTTGCGGTCTAAAATCGCTAGATTGTAAATAATTGTTTAAAATAAAAGCGATCAAGTTTTTGGCGCCGTTGCCGGGGACTAACTTTAGTAATATCATACGAGAAGTTTTAACTGTAATTTAACCATTTTTTTTCCTTTGTATATACTTATTTAAAAAAAAATATTGTTTTATTTGTTTTCTTGCGAGGTACTTGTGATGCTTCATCAACAAGTCTTCACAATATTTGCCCAACAACATTCAGAGCCGTTTTATGCAGCGTGGGGGAGATTCAATGAATTGGCAGACACATTCCGATATCACAACTTTTCGAACTATAATCTTCTGCAATATTTCTTCAAAGGGTTGGATGCACAGACACGAGAGTGGGTATTCAGCGGAGCACTGGTGACTGGGAGTCCCCTGGTTGATAGAGATGAGGACAGTGTGTTGCACCTGTTCAATGATATGGCGGACTTCGATTATCACTGGCATTGTGATCCTTCACTACAAGGTTGGAGTCACCAATACCCACCAGAGCCTCACTACCCTAATGATAGGCCCCAACCATTTGAACATTACGAAGAGAGGAGAGATAGTTCTGCAGACGTCACAACTCAGTTAGAGGATACCTTAGTAAGATTCTTGGCATCAACCGAGAACAATTTGGAGTGCCAAACCAACTCTATGCGTCACCTGGAGCAGCAAATGGCGATCCTCATGGAAACAATTTCAACTAGCTGCCAAGAGGAAGAGATGAGGGCTACAAATAAAGAGGCGACGAATCAAGTTTGGTTATATGATGACGATCACTCAATCAACCAAGTTTGGGGGAGTGATCCTACTAGTGTGGAAAAGTCAAGGGAACTTGAGCCTCTTCAAGAGATTGAGACTACTTCTAAGATGTCATCCGAGGAGTTCCCAAGTGAAGATGAGTCGTGTGTGATGTTGGAGAAGGAAGAGACTTTCGAAGATTCAGATTTGAGCCCGTCGATGGAAACATGTTCTATGTCATATGTGGATCCGTATTTTTCATTGATGCCAACTTCACCGCACTATATCCTCCAAAATGCAAAGCCAAATCAAGAATCATTCTCCCATGCCTGCCATTTAAAGACGAATGTTGTTGGAGCGACGAGCTTACATTGTTACAATCTTGCCAATCTTGAGGGCATATTGAATGAAGACCCATTAGTGGTATCATACGATACTTACTATGGGCGGCAAGCCGCTCTTTGATGTTTGCTTCTGATGGTCAAGCCGAAGACCAAAAATCAGCGCTTCTTGGGAGGCAACCCAAGCGTATCCTTTTGCTATTTAGTTTTGTTTTATTTTCCAGTTTTTGCATTTTAGTTTGTTTATCTCTCGAGTCGAATATTTTACCATTTGCATTCTTCTCTTGCTAGGTACTTAGTTGGAGCGATGAACCCCTACAACAGTGGAGCTTTCAAAAGCAAATCTTCCTCAACTCTCATGCAAGCGTCTTGATCAGGGGAGTTCACTTTTTCTCTTTTGATTCTTTTAAACATTGAGGGCAATGTTTGATTTAAGTTTGGGGGAGTAGTAGCTTGCATGTTTTACTTGTTTTAACCGCATGTTGTGTGCTTAAATGACACTTGAATCGTCCGATTATTATGAGCTAAAATTTTTTTTTTTATGAGTTCAAACTTGAGAAAAGAATGCATTATAGTAGTGACTATTCAATGAGGATTTTGATCTCACTATGCATATGAACTTGATTTTTGATGATTATTGGACTTGTACATGAATATCCTAATTTGAGTTAGCATGTCAAGAATGAGGAATATATTGAGCACAATGAGTCATGATCTTGTGGATTGCATGTTGAATAGTGATAATTGTTGTGAACTTAATGATTTGTCTTGAGCATCTTAGAGATATCCTAGAACTTATTTGATGATGACACTTTGAGGCGAAAATTTATAGTTACAAACTTGACTTGGAAATGATCTAGGCGATCTTTGGACCGTTTGAGCCTTTCAAGCTTACCATGATTCATATCAATCCCTAGTGTCCCATTTGAGCTCTATTGAAAAAAGAATGGTATATGCATTGCATATAATTAGACCCAATTCGACATTCTTGGCAAACTCATTATACTTACCCTTATTTGAGCCTAAATGAAAAAGTTATCCTTACCCTAAGAGAGTATAATGAATTCCATTCGATGCACATAAATTGTTATATCCTGATGAGCTTATTGAAAAATATTGATGAATGAGAAAAGAAAAAGATAGACAAAGAGCCTTGAAAAGAAAAAAATAAACATATAAGACCCAAAGTGGCCAAGGCTATAAAAGAAAAAGAAGAGGAGTTCGATGTGTGCGAAAAATTTGAACTGTAAATGATTATACTCTCTTCTTTGCGCTTATCCTATCTTTTCTTTGAAGCCAACACCAAAGGTCTTACATTACAAGCTTAAAAAGTCCTTTTGATCCAAGTTTAGGGAGTAACTATCATTAGTGGAGAAGTAGTTTGAAAATAGGCTTATAGGGTGCTCGATGATAATCTCGACTTTGAGTTGATTAGTATGATTTGATCTTGAATATGTGCATGAAACTTGAGATTGAAATTAGCGCACACACACGTTCCGATTTTGAGCTGTGTTACTTGATTTAGGAGAAAACATGTCTTGTCAACTTTTGCATATGTGCATGAGATTTCTGAGAATAAAATAAGTCATGAAATAATTGTTTCAAGTATCAAGAATGAACTCTACCTTGTGATTTTAATGCTTAATCGAGGACGATTAAGTGATAAGTTTGGGGGAGTTGATAGGGTTGAATATTACGCGTTTTTATGCTATGATATGTAATGGTTTTCGTGTTGATTCTTGAATTATTTTACGTTTTATGGTATATATTTCTATATTTCAGGAATCAATGTTGAAATTCATAAAAGGGGAAGAAATCAAGCTAAAATGATGAAAAAATGAATAAAGTTGAAGAAAAGAGGAAAAACCAGAATCCAAGACACATGTTGCTTCTTTCTCCTCAAATTACTATATGTTCAAGCCATGTTTTGGAAATGTAGTCCATATAAAAGTTGTATAACTTTCTCTTATCTTCGCGTGGACAGCTGATTCATCAAATTCGAAGTTTGTATGAGAAAGTTACGGCTAAAATACGAAACTCGCCAGAAGCTGAAAAAGGGGAAGAAAACTTACTGTGAAGCTCGATCGATCGAGCAAGGATTCCCGATCGATCAAGAAAAGCTGAAAAAAGCCACAAATTTCTACTGTCCAGCTCGATCGATCGGCCCCTCTGTCCCGATCGATCGCCCAGAGTTTTGAAAAATATGGAAACTTGATTTCTTTCCTTCCAAGTTGGATTCTATTCCATCCTCGTAGCCTCCAACCCTACATAGCTCGAAATATTAGCCAACAAGAGGGGGATATCAGACTTTAACCTAGGGAATAACCTCCATACACCCATTCACCATCCAAAACACACGCCTCCTTCACACTCCTTCACCCTAATTCAACCTCATGCCAATTCCTTCACTCCACCACACGTAAAAACCTCCACCAATCTTCCACTCTTCTTCCAACACTCATCACCATCATCCACCATCACCACTTCACCCTAGGATTTGGAACAACCCAACAAGGCGATAAAAAGAGACGATCGAGAAGGAAGTAAGAGAAGGAGCGAGGATCTACAACCGAAGTCGACATCGGGAGTTTATTCTTGTCTTTTAATATTAGTTTTGATTTGCTTTGATTTACTATGTTGAAATAATTTATTTATCGAGGCTAGGCGAACCTTTGTTATGAACCTTCGATTTGATGATTTAATGATTGAATTCTTATAGTTCTTTGCGTATGTTTTATGTTCTTCATGCTTTTAGAGGATTGATCACCTTTGAATGATGTTAGTATCATAATTGAGATCGAGAGATGATTTTATGATACGGAATAAATAACTCATACCATGGATTTAAGAGCGAGATCGAGAGATGATGTCAAATACATGCGTGATGGCCATAGATATCTAGTAATTGAAAGCTAGGAGTTTTCATGGATCTTATGCAACATTGAATTGTTAAATAAGCGAACGAGAGTTACTTGTTGCAATTCGGTGTTAGGTCTAATATAGCTCGAGAGAGTGTATTAGATAAATTGGGAGAACTCGTCACCTTAGAAATATTTGAATATTCAATCAAGAATTGTAGGGAATTGCATTGGTGAGCCAAAGTCTCGATAATCTTCTCTAGTGGATTTTTCTCGTTTACTTTATTTGACTTGGTTGGATTAGTAGTTTATTTTAATTAATTAGTTGTTAATTATAAATTAATTATCGTAGGTTAAATATAGTTAAAAGACATCTTATTTGGTACTTGCTTGTTAGTCCCTGTGGGTTCGACAATCCGTATCTTCCTATCTATACTAAAACTTGACACCGTGCACTTGCGGTCTAAAATCGCTAGATTGGAAATAATTGTTTAAAATAAAAGCGATCAAAATGCATGGCCGTGCTCGAATGAGTCGATATGTGATATCGAGTTTACTCGTTTATTCTAGTTCTACTTGGGGATCAAGAAATAAAAGATTGAATATATGAGTATGACTATTCCATGACTCGTGTTCAATCTAAACACATTGGACAAAGGGATTAAGTTACATGGTTAATATTATCGCAGTTCGTAGGTTATGTCGAGTCAATGACATTCTTGTAATTTGGGTAGCCTTGATGTGTTGCTAGATACCGCTCATTGCTTGTAACATAAAATTAGATTTTATGTCACTGCCAACATTGCAAGATCCTATCGGGTCACACAAAAGATTAAATCGATAAAGGAAGATATAATTCATTGGATGAATTAATTAATTAAGAAGAGTCTTAATTATAAGTATTAGATATATGAATTTAATTAATATATTGGTATGGGCCAATAAGGCTTTTTGAAAGCCATTTTAATTAAATCTTATATACATTATATTATGCTAACAAGGTTGATAATTAAGTGTTAATTTTGAAAACCTAATAGCCTCCACAACAAAGCTCTCGGCCGTCCCTCACTCTCGCCCTCCTTCACGCCGCCGCCGTCGTGAACGTGGTGGTTTGACAGCCGCCGTTGATCGGTTTCGAACCGTGAGTCTTGTTCCGGTTTAAGAACGAGTCTAGCAACTTGTTCTTAAACACCTTCTTCGATTTGATCGTGTGGATACCGTAGAGACGAAGGTGCAAATCTTTGTTCGTGACTCGTGGTCTTGCAACGAGGATTCTGCTACAAACACGCTACAAGGGTACGATTCTTAATCAATCTCAGTATGATTACTTTGTATAGGTCCTTTGGTAGAAATCCAATTTTATTTTCCGCTGCATATTGTATGATGGATTCCTAACAGATACATGGTTACTGAAAGAGGAGTTGAGGCTAATCTCGAAAAGGTCCGAGCAATTCAAGAGATGAATCCTCATCGAAAGTCGAACTAAGTACAGAGGTTGGCAGGAAGAATAGTTGCTTTGAGTCGCTTCATATCGCGTTCAGCCGATAGGAGTTTGCCTTTCTTTAAGGCATTAAGACAAGGGATTTGATTCGAATGGAATGACCAATGCCAAAAAGCCTCCGAGGATTTGAAAGAGTATTTGACTCAATTATCACTAATGAACAAACCCGAGCAAGATGATACACTCCTTGTCTATTTGTCTGTGACCGAGGAGGTCATCATCTCGGTATTAGTAAAAGAGAAATCAGGGCACCAGTGGCCAATGTATTATGTCACCCGAGCACTACAAGGAGCATAGCAAAGATACCCTGAAGTCGAGAAATTAGCTTTAGCCCAAGTAACCACATCGAGAAGGCTTCGACTATACTTTTTATCTCATCCCATCATAGTAGTGACAAACACCCTGCTGTGAAGATTGTTATCTAAAGCCGAAATATTGGGACGGAAGGTGAAGTGGGCCACCAAGCTGAGTGAGTTTGATATTTCTTATCAGCCCCAAACTACCATCAACGCTCAAGCCTTATCAGATTTCCTGGTGGATGTGACCCACATCCCTGAGGAGAAGGAGTGGAGCTTGTATGTAGATGGATCATCCACTCAGTTGGGAAGTGGTGCTGGAGTCGTGCTCATTGGTCCGAAGGAGAGGAAATCAAAGTGTCCATCCAGTTTGGTTTTCATTCCTCAAATAATGAGGCTGAATTTGAGGCCCTTATCTCTGGTTTTCGAATAGCATTGGATGTTGGAGCTCGGAAGGTGGTAGCATTTATGGATTCCATGGTCGTAGTACAACAAGTGAATGTAATATACAAAGTGAAGGAGGAAAAGCTCAAAAATATGTGGAGAATGCTCGAACATTGATGAGTCAATTCAAAGAAATAAAGTTAACGCAGATACATAGGGAAGAAAATGGCCGAGCCGATGAATTGGCAAAGTTGGCCAGCTCAATCCATGAATGGAAAAACATGAATGTATTAGTGCAAGAAATTTTGATCTCCCACATGTCTGTCAATAGCATAACGAGTCTGGAACCATGTTTTATGGCTGACTGGCGTGAGGAAATCATTAAGTTCCTGAAAACGAGGACTTTACAATCTGATCCAAAAGAAACTGCCCGGATGAAGAGAATGGAAAATCGTTTTGTATTGATTGAAGGTAGGTTGTTTAAGAGGGGCTTCTCAACCCCTTTTCTACAATGCACTTAAGTCCAAGAAGGGGAACATTTGCTGAGGAAAATTCACGAGGGTTGTTGTGGTATCTGGGGGCCAATATGTTATACCAGAAAGCTCTTCGGGCCGGATACTATTGGCCCACAGCGAGAGAGGATGCCGAGGGGATTGTAAAAAAAATGCAATAATTGCCAGAAGCACGCCAATTTATCCCATGTACCGGCCGAAATACTAAATAACAGTATCATATCATGTCCCTTCGACCAGTGGGGAATGGATATTGTTGGACCTTTTACCCCCCGTTGTGGGGCAAAGGAAATTTCTTCTAGTTGCAGTTGAATATTTCACCAAATGGGTAGAAGGTGAACCCTTAGCAAAGATAACTGAAGAAGAGGTCATCAGATTCTTATGGAAAAGCATAGTATGTCGGTTCGGAATACCGAGGAGGTTAATTTCCGATAATGAAAGCAATTTCAGGGTGGAAAAGTGCAAGAGTGGTGCAATGATATGAAAATTAAACAAGTGTTCACATCAGTTGCTTATCCTCAAGCTAATGGACAGGCCAAAGTGACTAATCGGATTTTACTGCACGGGATTAAAACAAGGCTAGAAGGAGCTCAAGGAGCATGGGTGAACAAGTTACCTGGTGTTCTGTGGGCATACCAAACAACACAACGGGTAACTACGGGACCCCTTACAGTTTAGTATATAGTTCAGAAATCCTTATCCCGATGGAAATTGGAGTCGAATATCTTCGAGTACAATGTTATAATCCCGGAAATAATGAAGATATAAGGAAGTTAGAATTGGATGGGATTTACAGGTTAAGAGAACGAGCTGTGACAAGAACTGAAATGTATAAACTGAGGATAACAAATGCCTACAACCAAAGGGTTCGCCCGAGAACATTCCAGGTAAAAGACCTGGTGTTGCGGAGAACTAATCCAGCTGGCGACGTAAAGAAACTAGCAACAAAGTGGGAAGATCCTTATAAAGTGAAAGAGATGATCGGAAAAGACATTGGAACATTCATAATTTAAAGAAATATTTCATGTAACATTTTAAATTATTGTCTTTGTTATGAATTTTTTCTCAATGAAATAAACTTGTTCTTAGAGCCTATTCGATTTATTCGTGGGATCGAGATGTTTGGTCCACGTTTAAACTTAAAATCACCATCGTTTACTCGTGGGATCGGGATGTGATCGCTATTATTTTAAACAGTATTTTTCAGTGTAGCGATTGTGTACCACAAGTGCACGGTGTCAAGTTTTAGTATAATGATATGAAAAGTACGGATTGTCGATCCCACGAGGACTAGGAAATAATTACCAAACTCCACTAGCTTAACTATATTTAGTCTACGATAACTGGTTGTGATTATTAAACTAACATGACAAATTAACTCAATAATGAACCCAAGCAAACATCGATGGATAAGAATAAGAATCAAAAGAAACAATTGTCAAGACTTTCGGTTCACCTTTGTAATCCCCCATAATTCACCTATTAGTTAATATTCGAATTCAAACAATCTAAGGTGACGAGTTTTCCTAAAGCACTTATTATACCTTGGTCCGGCTATAACAAATCTAATACTAACGTTGCAATAAGCTACTCCTTATCCTTATTGAACAATTAATATTGTAAGTTGATCTATGAAAACTTCTAGCCTTTGATTAATAGATATATATAGCTATCACACGTGTATTTGATTTCATCTCTCGATATCAGTCTGAAATCCACGGCATGAATCACTACATCGATTCACAATTTTATCTCTCGATCTCAATTGTAATTTAATATCATTCAAGGATGGCCAAACCCTTAAAAGCATGAAGAACAATGATCTATGCACTTAAATATATAAGAATCAATCAAACATTTAATTTAAATCATGGGTTCATACAAAGGATCCCCTAAGTTTTGATAATAAACCTAGCCAACAATATCCATCAAATAACGATGCATAAACATGTTTTGCAACATTCTGAACATTAAAATCTAACGAAAATATAGAACTATAGTTAGAAATATGAAAATAACGAGAGACATTGACTCCTTACGTTGGTCCGTCGTCCCGTCTCTTCCGATGCATCTCTTCTTCAATGGTTATGGTGTATGGATGATTGGAGATGAAGGAGAATGATGGAGACTGCTTGTTGTATGGTTTATTATGAGTCAAAAGTCCCCAAAAACGTATGAAATCTTCTATATATCATGTTGGAGGAGTTTCAAGTAAGTTGGACACAAAATAACTAAGATGGAAACAAAATCCCAAAATCTCCGAGTCGAGGCGATCGATCGCTTCAAATGAAGCGATCGATCGCATTTTGCTACTGCCTCGAGGCGATCTATCACCTCATTTGAAGTGATCGATCGCTTCCTCTGATTTTCAGCAAATTACAATTTCGTCCATCCTTTTCCACGTTTGCTTGGTTTGGTCATTTTTCATCATTTTAAGCATATTTTCTCAATTTTTTATGCATTTGGACCTAGATTCCTGAAATATACAAATATATACCAAAATACGTAATATTTTCCAGGAATCAATACAAAAACAGCCATAATCTTATATCAAATTAAGTGTAAAAATCACATTTATCAGGATGTTTGGTCCACGTTTAAACTTAAAATTATCGAAGTTATTATGCTTGGGGTAGCGAGCTTGTTCATAATTTTAATGATTTAATCGTTGGATCGGGATGTTTGGTCCACGTTTTAACATAAAATTGCCTAAGTGATTGTGCTCGGGGTAGTGAGCTTGTTCGGAATTTTAATGATTTACTCGTGGGATCGGGATGTTTGGTCCATGTTTAAACATAAAATTGCCTAAGTGATTGTGCTCGGGGTAGGGAGCTTGATCGAAATTTTAATGATTTACTCGTGGGATCGGGATGTTTAGTCCACGTTTAAACATAAAATTGCCTAAGTGATTGTGCTCGGGGATCGGGATGTTTGGTCCACGTTTAACATAAAATTGCCTAAGTGATTGTGCTCGGGGTAGCGAGCTTGTTCGGAATTTTAATGATTTACTCGTGGGATCGGGACGTTTGGTCCACGTTTAAACATAAAATTGCCTAAGTGATTGTGCTTGGGGCAGCGAGCCTGTTCGGTCTATTCTTGGGATCGGGATGTTTGGTCCACGTTTAAACTTGAAATTACCATCGTTTCCTCGTGGATCACTTTTAAACTTAAAATCACCGTCATTTACTCATGGGATCGGGATGTTGCTCTACGTTTAAACTTGAAATTACCATCGTTTATTCGTGGGATCGGGATGTTTGATCCACGTTTAAACCTAAAATCACTGTCGTTTACTTGTGGGATCGGGATGTTTGGTCCACTTTAAACTTAAAACTACCACTGTTTACTTGTGGGAATGGGATGTTTGGTCCACGTTTAAACTTAAAATTATCAAAGTTATTATGCTCGGGGTAGCGAACTGGTTCGGAATATTAGTAGTTTACTCTTGGGATCGGGATGTTCGGTCAACATTTAAACTAAAAATTATCAAGGTCGTGTTGCTCAGTATACCAGCTTATTCATGAATTTTGTTTTGTGGGATCAGGACGGTTGGTCCACTTTCTAAACTTAAATTTGTACAAGTGTTGGGGATCGAGATTTGAGCATCACCATTTTTATTCAATCAAGGAGATATTACATCGGAACAAAAGCAAGAAAAGAAAAATAGCATCCCTAATCTATGGTTGAAGAATTCCTCAGGAAGGCTTTCCAAAATAGCTCCAACATCAAGAAAATCCTTCGGAGTCCCTTCATGAGGATAACCCTTTGCCTCAAATTGACGGAAAAAGGCCCCAAACCCATGATCAAAAAACTTTGTTACGCGGTCCACCACCATGTCACTGAACTCTGAGGACTTCAAAACGTCGGCATTCTTTGCAAGCCAAAACTCCTCCATTCGAGCAACTAGCGAAGATTTCTCCTGGGCGAGTTGTTCAGAAATGGATTTGTATTGTTCCGATAAGGTCTTGTTGGCCTCATCTACTTCAGCCGACCTCTTGCGCTCTCTCTCAAGGGCATCCTGCGCCTCATGCCGAGCGACCATCATTGCAGAATGTCGATCTTTCAGGAGCTTTATGGACTTCTTTAAATCATCGCCCATATTTTCAAGTTGCTTGATTTGCTTCTGGCGATTAGCACCTGCTGATCGAACCGAATGGAATCGGGTGAGAAGTTCGCCCGCCATCATGTGGGCCTGCATAAGAACATAAGAAATGAGTATACCGAAGATAAAGACTTAGAAAATTATCAATAAAGGATAATTACCTGGGTGAAGGAAGTGGCGAATTCATTCAACAGATTACTGAAGGCTAACTTCCCGAGGTATTTGCGGTCGGCGGAGTTGGGAGAATGACAGAGGATGGATTGGAAAGTCTCGGGGTCTGGTTTCTTCAGGAGGGAGACATTGGTAGAATAGGTCCAGGTGGGTATGTGGTATCTCGAGGTGGGTCGAGAAGCGCTCGGACCACCTGGACCAGGATGAGAAGAAGCTCGGGGTACAGGGAGAATGATGGAAGAAGATGTTTTCTTGGAAGGGGGAATTTTCGAGGAAGAACCCTGGCCCTCGGGAATGGCCCTTTTTCGGGGTCGAAGTGCCAAGGACTCCTCGGTGAAGCCCTCGCATGGTTTGGAGAGGTAGGTTCAGCAGATGGATGGGCAGGGGTAGGTTCAACAGATGGATGAGGGGCTGGAATAACAACAGATTCGGAGGCCTGTCCTTTCTGATACTTGGCTTTCAGCTTCTCGGCCATCTTAGCTTTCATCATTTTTGTTTCTGAAAAGAATAGGCAAACGTTAGTCCGAGCATAACAATCAGAGCATACAAGCATGTGAGAGTGCTCAGAAACACTCACCAAGGGGGGATTTTCAAGGATGCACCCTTCGGGCTCTGCTGGAACAAGTACAACAGTCCATCGTCAATCAGCCCCGCTAGGTTAAAATACTGATCGCCAAGCTTACGACGAACCAATAGATACGGTCCCTTCTCAAGGTGTCCCTTGATCGATTTGCCCTTCGGGGTCTTCCCTCCACTTCATGGGACAATCCCAAGGTTGTAGTGGACGAGCAAAGGAATAGAAGCTCTTCCAATTCTTGATCGACGAGGGGTAGTTCTTGAGGAAACCAATCCCCTGTTTGAGAAGAAAAGTAAAAAGCCAGATCTCTTTCTTATTCAGTTGAAAGAAGCAATGGAAGAGTTCGGGAGTAAGAGTGAAACCCAAAAAAGAAAGAACTAAAGAAACCCGCCAACAGTCTATAGCTGTTGGGGAACAGTTGGCTGAGAGAGACGGAAAAATAAGAGGCCACTTCAACAAAAAAGGAGGGCACAGGAAAACAAAGACCGCATCAGAGTTGGTCTAAATAGAAAGGAAAATAGCCCTTAGGGGACAAATGAGGACGAGATCCTGAAGGGGGAGCAATAATAGAAGTCCCCTCAGAAATCTCCCACCTCGTACGAATATTAGATAAATGCTGGTCCGATCTAACCCCTGATTCAAAAATGTCGAACCAAGGGACTTTGGCATTCACCAAGTCTTCTTCCATAGCAGCTCGTTGCTCTTCTTTGCGAGCAGTTGAAGCAGATGAAGAGCTTAGAGTCTCCTCGTTATCCGAGGAGGATGACGGTCGAGGAGAAGGGGTATTGACACCCTCCTCATCGTACGCATCTATCGCCCTCAAGGAGGAATCATCTGAAGACGAGGTCATACTTGATAGATAGAAGCGAGAGAGGATTGAAGATAAATTGCTCGGTCGTCTAAACGCTAGCTCGGAAGCAGAATGCAGCAAAGTGAGATAAATGAAGGGAATGGGGGAGTATTTACAGATGGGACCACATAAACAGTCGTTAAACCCACGCCGTCCGAATTAAACTGACCAGATGGTTACGGATATGCCTCGGGAAATGAAACATCGTGCCGCTTTTGAAACGTTTGAACGAGAAAAAATGGCGACAAAACCCGAGCAGGTCAAGATTAGGATTTTACCTGAAGACAATAAAACAAGACTTCAATATTCTCGTGTTGATTTACTTCAGGGGGTGAGGTGATGTCATATTACATATTGGCCTTCTCGAATAAAATCCCCTGCAAGAAGCCGAACAAACATATGCCGAGCAGAAGATATCCGAATAAGCAACATCCGAACACAAGGTAGCCGAACACTATTAAACTCTGCTCGGTTTAATGGTCAAAGATTAGCGAAAGACCCAGCTGTAACCAACACATTAACCGACGGAGATAAACGTGTGTTAAAGGGGTGCGAATTTCTCGGACACACTTGCCACATTAACACCACGATTAGGTGAGATCGTGTTATAAGCTTTCCCGCCAAAAACACTGAAATTGGCCCTATAAATAGAGGCTGAGAGTTTTGTCACAGGGGTTTGACTTTTTAGGAAAAAGAGACTCCGAAGAGAACATTATTTTGTCTGTTCGGTCATCTCTTGTTGCTTTTCCGTATATTCTTGAGTGCTGATTTTTCATTTAGATATTGTGTCAAGTCCTGTAACAAATAAAAAGAGTGACTAGTACAAATTATACTAGACTGGGTCCCGTGGTTTTTCCTTCAATTCGAGGGTTTTTCACGTAAAAAATCTTGGTGTTTTTCTTTTATTTTCCGCAAACACTTAAATCTACCGAACCCGAAAAAAACCAAATAAAATCAACGATGGTTGTAGGATCGAAGGAAATATTTAGAGTTCAGTGTAAATAATATTGTATTTTTGTAGGACTCACATAAAAATAAAAATAAAAATTATGTATACTAGTTCAGACAATCTATTTATATTTCAACTATTTATATATGGTTAAAATTTTTATATAAAACCTAATATCTCAATTATGTAAAAAATTACTTTTAAATTTGCAAATTGTTACATTTTAAATTTTTTTAAAAAAAATTTGTTAAATTTGCAATATCGTAATGCAACTTTATAAACTATAAAATAATTTTTTAATTTGTTAAATTTGCAATCCTGGAATTCAACTTTGGTTTATATCATTTTAAACAAATTAGAAATCGTACACATGAATTGCAAATTAGCATAGAAATGTAATTTTTTTCGGTTCACGTTATTCGGTCAAATTTTTATAATATTAAATTAAATTAGCCCTACTTTACCTTGTTGCAGAACTCACACCCCTAAAAAATCATATATCGACCTAATTTGATCATCACGATGAGATGTTGCTTTTACCCTTTACCTTTTTACATCTTAATAATAATTAAAATGTCTTATAAACACTCTTTATAATAAATTAAAAAAGGAAAAACTACAATTTTTTGTCATATAACTCGATCATTTTTTTTTCTTCAATTAATTGCCAGATTTTAGTCTTAATCCAGTAAAGGTTATCTTTGTTTTACGTTTTAGTAATCTTTCGCCGGAGTATTATGACATAATAACTTGATACATGACATCAAAAATTTCTGACATGGGCCCTGATATTATTGGTGTGTCTGACATCATACCAACATTACTGTAGAAATGACTAAAAGTGGAAACAAAGATAACTTATTGGACTAAGATTTAACTTTGACGACTTATTAGACACAGATAAAAAAAAAAAGACCCAGTTACAGAACCAAAAATATACTTTTCTCATTACAAAATTAAAGAAACTTATAAATAGATAGCGATTTGTGAAAAATCTTGGTAACTTACAAGTCCATAAATGGAAACTTATTATAATCTTTTTATTATCTCAATCACATATGATCATTATTATGTTAGTTATACTTTCTTTATATATTTTCTATGCAATGGATGCTACATTCCCATAGATATTATCAAATGTACTATAAAAGAAGTAAGTAACAATAAATTAATACAAAAACCAATTGCATGATCAACATTTATCGTTTTACCAAAAGTTATAGCTTATGGTAATAGTTCAATCAAATATTTTAAACCATATAACAGCATAAACACTACGTTTCGATCGCTCTCCTATCAGGGATGGTTATTTCTTCTCAACAACCCCTCCCGATAATTACACACATTTCAATTACTGAGAATCGAATAAACGACCTAGACACTGATACCAATTGTACGATCAAGTTCTTGTTGCTTTACAGAATTTAAAACTAGTGGTATGGTAGAACTGAAATATTTTAAACCGTATAACAACCTAAGCACCACAATTCGACCGCTCTTCGAACATAGGTAATTATTGCTTCCAACACGATCGTAGGTATCCACCATCAAAAATTGTTTTCCGCATTGTTCCAAGCACACTTTTCTTTTCGCAATCATACCAAACAAGCACTTATTTCTTTTATATTTCAAAGCATGTTTTAGCTTTGGCATATAACTTGTTCAGTAATTATATATCATCGAACAATAGTTTCATATCGCTCGAAATGGAACAAGAAATACAATTACGATCTTATACATATTCTTTTTGTCCTTTGGGTACTTCCAATAAGACAACATCTCATATCAATGAATTGAGATTTATATAGTATATACAAGACTGAATTCATGTTATATCGGTTGCATGTTATCTTATATAGTATATATATATATTATTGGATTATCTAGTATACATACATATGTCTCACATGAATTTTAGTTTACCCATTTTATATTACATAGTATATATTATCGGTATCCAATACACCTACGTCCAGAGGCGAATGCAACCTCTTGGAATGGGGAAAGCTGCCCCTCAAAATTTATATTTGTTGGATATCAGGTTTTGATATATATATATATATATATATATATATATATATATATATATATATATATATATATATATATATATATATATATATATACTGAGCAGACTCACATAGACTACCAATGGAATAAAGACTACCGACCATGATGAGTAATGAGTGAAGTATACTGATAAGTTAAATAGAACTCTACCATAGTCTATCGATGTTGTAGTCTACTGACCACTAAGATCTCTACCGAGGCTGAAATATACCGACTATAGAGAAGCTACGTTTTGTGGGACAAAACATTACAGATGAACAAAGATCAGTAGAATTATTCAAATATCCGTATGTTGATAACACAACTAGTTGTTACTTGCTATATAAGGAAGCAGTGCAGTTCTACATAAGTTTATTAAATGCATCTAGAGCTTGACATGAAACTAACGATAATGCATTTAATGCTCATCAATTCAATTAAAGTCAACAAAGTACTGTAGCATCAGTATGGATATTCATTAATCAATATTACTGCTGGATTCCTTGAGCTATAGAATGAGAATCCTTAGAGAGAAAAATGTGTTGGCACACAAGAGAATTATCATTAATTCATTATTGCACAACATCGCCTACAAGAGTTATTCGCTTATTCAAGAAGCAATTTCAGGCACCGCACCAGAGACTTATCAGACCTTCAAGAGATCATTAGTGCCATCTGATTGTTGCAAATGATTGGACAATTATTTAAACTCTTTTATCGTTTACATCATTGTAAAGAGCGAAATATTTGTAAAACTATTGTAACAGTTGTGACCGTGGGCCAAACTAATTTGTCTAGATCAAAGCTGTAAGAGTGACCTTAGCTATGGGATTGCTAGGAGTTTAGGCTATCCGTGTGGTATTAATCTAAGTAGTTTGTATAATGAAAAGTGTAAACCAAAGTCTTCTAGTGTATCTGTCCTGCAAAGGAAGAAGGGGAGACGTATAAGCGCTTGTGCTTCGAACTTCCAGAAACAAACACTGTGTCATTTCTTCTCAGCATTCCTTTACTGTTCACATTTAATGTTGGTGTCTACTCAACAAACTATAAATATATTACTTACCAGTAGACAACAAGCCATTGTTTATCCAGTAGACCTTATCTACTGTGATCATCTTCGTAGTCCACTGTGTTCTTCTTTAGACCAGTAGACTATTGCCATCAGTTCAACTTATACGTTGCATCAATCGAGTTTTTTTCGCACTTATCTTTAGTTAGTCGACTGATCGGTCTTTAAACAGGAAAATAACTTTTGGTTGCTAACACAATCGAGCACATTTTGAAATAGCTAAGTAGAGCCGATGCATATGTTCAACCCTCCTTCTATCTGCATATTCGATCCTATCAATATTATATTTAAAGAATTATATATATATATATATATATATATATATATATATATATATATATCTACATTTTTGCTCCGCCAAAAAAATCATAAAAGTTTACTTCCCAATCACATGGCTAGATTCGCCCCGCCTATATCTCACATGAATTTTATGTAGGGCCTATATAAACTAGATCATCCAATTGTTATTCTACCTGGGATCAAAACACACCAAAGACAAGATATATTTAACCAAAATATATAAATTAAATTAATAACGAGACAATTGAAATGCCAAGAAAGGACCCCAAAAAGTAATTGAGGGCATAGAATGGTTTGCATTTGGCTTTTCGGGTTAATGATGAGTCATATTGCATGCCTAATCATAACCAAATTAACCACATTAGTGAATGAGACACCACAAAACAAGTCATGTCTACCGCCCAAGAAAGTGAACTAACTTTTCTCACGGTTTCATGTGATGTTTTGTTTCATCTCACTTTTAGTTTTCTTCTATGCCAAAATCCATTTTATTCACTTTTGAAGTTTTAGGATAAAATATTTACCACTAGATCAAAAGCTATAGTTGTTATCAGTTATGTAACTTTACTTCCTTATATAGTGGCAGCACAAAACACCGTACTAAACGACAGGTAAACATGAGAGACTCACCACGTGGGTGTCATTGAGCCAGGCATGTTATACCTTAGACTGCAGATGACAACATCTCCGTCCACAAGCGCACGAAGAAATGCTGGGTACACAAATCTCAACAGAAGCCATCAATATGTATTATGATAATATGAAATGTAATTTCACAATATTGAATATTGAAGAAATATCCAAGAAGTATATATATATATATATATATATATATATATATATATATATATATATATATATATATATATATATATATATATATATATAAGACAGAATGACAAGAATGGCCGCTTGTTGACATTTATTATTGTTAGTTTTTTTAACCAAAAAAAATGATATCGACTTTTTAAACTTTACATGTAATGGCCGTCATATCTTTCTTGCTCATATATATGCCAAAGTCTTATTGTCCAAATTTTATTTCCCATATTTCCAATGTTATCAAAGCAATTTATACACACTTATTGTTAGTCCATCTCAGGTAAATTTTGAAATTATATTAGATATAAGATTATTATTATTATTTTTTTAATTACAACGCATACAACCGGGGGAGGGTGTTGAAGGGATTCGAAACTAAATCCCAGGCTTCAAAGGAAGCACACATGCCACCCCGAGGGGCGTGGCTATCTAATATTATTATTGGGTCACAAAAATGAGCTTTTTTTTTAGCAAACATACTCATAAAAATATTATTCATGTGTATTTGTATGAAGAAAACTAATTTCATAAAAATGAGCCGAATTTTTGAAATGGTTCGAAGTTATATATAAAGATATTGAGTCCAAAAGAATTAATGAAGATATTTTGATCGGAAGAAACTCATGCGGAAAACTGACATATGTGCGCAATACGAGTTGATTCATTCTTTGGTCTTGTAGCCTATCCAAATTCATTGAGATTAAATGACTAGTTGTTGTTGTAGCCTGAGTCTAATTTTGAATATACTTCAATCAAATATATTGACATCCTACGTAAATTTTGTTGGAAAAAAATGAATTAAATGAGCTCGATCGATCGAGCACTTTGGCTCGAACGATCGAGCTGTCCAGAAAAATTTCGGTAACTTTGGTACAGTAGCTCGATCGATTGAGCTACTAGCTCGATCGATCGAGCCATGTATCTGATGCGTGTAATGGTGTGTCCATTCACGTTCGGGTGTGATTTTTGGCGATATGGTGCCTCCAAATGATGTCATTTTGGACATACTTCTTGACATACTATAAATATAAGATCTCTCACTTGAATTGGATATGGAATTTCGAAATTCACATCATATTTGAAGATCAAAATTTGAGTAATTTTGTGAGTCTTCATCATTGTTATGGTTGAGCGGTTTTAGACCTTTGTGGTTTAAAGGATTTGTGATTTAGAGTGATCCTATCACAAATCATAGTCGTTGTATCTTGGGAGACAAATTGCCAAAGTAAACCGTTAGCACCGTAGCGGGGCAATATTATCTTAAGGACAGAGATTCCAAATCTCGCCTCGACATTTCTAATAGAAAGTTATTTGTTGTTTTTGCTTGCTACTTTCCTAAGATACACTCCCATAAATTTTGTACTACAATCTTAAGACAATATTAGCAACAAATGGCATCGTCGAGTGCAACAACGACTCCAGTTCATCATGGTGAAAGGCCTGAAAAGTTCAATGGGAACGATTTCAAACGATTGCAGCAAAAGATGTTGTTTTATTTGACAACCTTGGGGTTGGCAAGGTTCCTCAATGAGGATGCTCCTACTATTATGGAGAGTGAAACCGACAACCAAAAGAGGGCTGCGGTTGATGCATGGAATCAAAGCGATTTCCTGTGGAAGAATTATATTCTCAACGGACTGGACAACACATTATACAATGTGTATTGTCTAGTGAAGACGGTCAATGAATTGTGGCAATCCTTGGAGAAAAAGTATAGATCCGAGGATGCCGGCATGAAGAAATTCATCGTTGGGCGATTCCTGGATTTCAAAATGGTTGATACAAAGCCTGTGATAGCACAAGTGCAAGATTTGCAAGTAATCATGCACGAAATTCATGCGGAGGGAATGGTTCTAAGTGACTCATTCCAAGTGACCGCCGTGATTGAAAAGTTGCCTCCGTCATGGAAGGACTTCAAGAATTATCTCAAGCATAAAAGAAAAAGAGATGAATCTTGAAGACCCTGTGGTTTGCTTGAGAATCAAAGAGGACAACAAAATTTCTGAAAGAAGGAAAATTGGCACCAACATGAAGCACGAGTGAACTTAGTGGAAAAACACGCCGGAACAAAGCGCAAGTTTGACGGCATGGTGATCGCTTTTATTTTAAACAATTAATTCCAATCTAGCGATTTTAGACCGCAAGTGCACGGTGTCAAGTTTTAGTATAGATAGGAAGATACGGATTGTCGAACCCACAGGGACTAACAAGTAAGTACCAAATAAGAAACTTTTAACTATATTTAACCTACGAAAATTAATTAAATAATTAAACTACTAATTAATTAATATAAACTACTAATCCAACCAAGTCAATAAAAGTAAACGAGAAAAATCCACTAGAGAAGATTATCGAGACTTTGGCTCACCAATGCAATTCCCTACAATTCTCGGTTGAATATTCAAATATTTCTAAGGTGACGAGTTCTCCCAATTTATCTAATACACTCTCTCGAGCTATATTAAACCTAACACCGAATTGCAGTAAGTAACTCTCGTTCACTTATTTAACAATTCAATGTTGCATACGTTCTATGAAAACCCTTAACTTTCGATTACTAGATATCTATAGCTATCACACATGTATTTGACGTCATCTCTCGATCTCGGTCTGAAATCCATGGTATGAGTTATTAATTCTGTATCATAAAATCATCTCTCGATTTCAATTACGATACTAACATCATTCAAAGGTGATCAATCCCTCAAAAGCATTAAAATCATAAAACATACACAAAGAATTATAAGGATTCAATCAAAACTAATCATCAAATCATAGGTTCAAAACAAAGGTTTGCCTAGCCTCGATAAATAAACTTAGTTCATACTCATAAATAAATACCAATACTCAAACATGTCTTGCAACAATCCAAGCATGATATAATCAAAACAAAACAAAACTAAAGTTCAAAAGTAAGAATAAACTCCCAGCGTCGACTCCGGTTGTAGATCCTCGCTCCTTCTCTTGCCCTTCTCGATCGTCACTTTAATCGCCTTGTTGGAGATGTTCCAAAATCATAGGGTGAAAGGCGGTATGATGGATGGTGAAGAGGGCTGGAACTGTGTTGAGATGGAGATGTATGGCGTGAGATGGAGTGGAAAGAGGCGTAGAAGATGTGTTTTTGGGTGTAGGTCTGAGGTGGTGGTATGAGAAAAGGGTTGGTGGAGGCGTGTGGTTGGTATCGAGAATCCCCAATTTTTGTTTCGAGAATTTCCTTTTATAAGAATGAAATTTCCTCTCCTCTCATTGGTCTTGTGGCCCCCTCTCTTGTAAAATATTCTCTTCTAAATGAATCTGTGCGTGTGTATTCTGATTGCTTCCCACGTATATCTGCTACTCTTCGTATATCTTTTGTTTCCTACTTCAAACGTGCAGGTGCATGCTTCTTCATAAAATATTCACGTGAATCTCTTCCCTAAAATCTGCTAAGTTAAGGTGTATGCCACGTCACCTGATTGTGTCCATATTCTCCCGTGAAATCCGATATGATATCTCTTGTTTCCTTAAAACATATCTCCCAAGGAAAATAAGATGCGAGCATGCGTAAATGCTAATCTTCATCTTCCGTAAAAGCTTTGTCTGAGTTGTTTACCAAACATTGAGGATTAATGGCGCGAGGGTGCTGCATGTATGTGGCATGACTAAATTAATCGGACAGCTCTTTCCTTCCATGCATAAAATCCTAGCCGCCCATAGTTGTGCTAAAATCCTGACTCTCGATCGACGACTCTTGTAATTCCTCCAATTCAAGATTTTTAACTCTTTTTCGGACTTGTTGGCGTGTATGAGACAATTTCCATCCTTTTCATCGTTAATTGCGATCTTTTAGACACAGTCTCGCATTTTTACATAAATTTCTGAAACATGCCAAATCATACCAAAAAGCGTAATATTGTTCAAGAATCATTGTAAAAAGTATCGAGAAGATATAGTAAAATAAGTGTAAAAATGACACTTATCAACTCCCCCAAACTTATCACTTGATCGTCCTCGGTCAAGCATTAAAATCACAAGGTAGAGTTCATTCTCAATACTTGAAATAAATTATTTCATGACTTGCATTATTCTCAGAAATCTCACTTACACACATTCAAAAGTTGGACAAGATATGTTTTCTCCTAAAATAAGCAGCACGTCTCAAAATCGGAATGTGTGTGTGTGATAGTCAATCTCAAGTTTCATGTATATCTTCAAGATCAAATCATGCTAATCAAATCAAAGTCAAGATTATCGTTAAGTACCCCATAGACCTATTTTAAACAACTTCTCCACTATCGACAGTTACTCCCTAGACTTGGATCAAAAGGACTTTTTAAGCTTGTAATGTAAGGCCTTTGGTGTTGGCTTCAAAGAAAAGATAGGATAAGCGCAAAGAAGAGAGTATAATCATTTACAATTCAAATTTTTTTTCCGCACACATCGAGCTTCTCTTCTTTTTCTTTTATAGCCTTGGCCACTTTGGGTCTTATTTAGTCAATCTTTTTCTCGAGGCTTTTTGTCTCTCTTTTTCTTTTCTCATTCATCAACTTTTTTTCAATAAGCTCATCAAGATATAACAATTCAAGTGCATCGAATGATATTCATTATACTCCCTTAGGGTAAGGATAACTTTTTCATTTAGGCTCAAATAAGGGTAAGTATAATGAGTTTGCCAAGAATGTCGAATGGGGTCTAATCATATGCAATGCATATACCATTCTTTTTTCAAAAGCTCAAATGGGACACTAGGGATTGATATGAATCATGGTAATCTTGAAAGGCTCAAACGTTTCAAAGATCGCCTAGATCATTTCCAAGTCAAGTTAGTAACTATAAAATTTCGCCTCAAAGTGTCATCATCAAATAAGTTCCAGGATAACTCTAAGATGCTCAAGACAAATCATCAAGTTCACAACAATTATCACTATTCAACATGCAATCCACAAGATCATGACTCATTGTGCTCAAAGTATTCCTCATTCTTGACATGCTAACTCAAATTAGGATATTCATGTAGAAGTCCAATCACAAATCAAGTTCATATGCATAGTGAGATCAAAATCCTCATTGAATAGTCACTACTATAATTCATTCTTTGCTCAAGTTTGAACTCATAAAAATTTTTTTAGCTCATAATAATCGGACGATTCAAGTGTCATTTAAGCACACAACATGTGGTTAAAACAAGTAAAACATGCAAGCTACTACTCTCCCAAACTTAAATCAAACATTGCCCTCAATGTTTAAAAGAATCAAAAGGAAAACAGTGAACTCCCCTGATCAAGACGCTTGCATGAGGGTTGAGGAAGATTCGCTTTTGAAAGCTCCACTGTTGTAGGGTTCATCGCTCCAACTGAGTACCTAGCAAGAGAAGAATGCAAATAAATAGTCGACACGAGAGATAAACAAACTAAATGCAAAAACTAAAAATAAACAAAACTAAATGGCAAAAGGATACGCTTGGGTTTCCTCCCAAGAAGCACTGATTTTAGTCGTCGGCTTGACCATCAGAAGCAACCATCAAAGAGCTGCTGCCAACCATAGTAAGTATCGTATGATACCACTAATGGGTCTTCATTCAGTATGCCCTCAAGATTGGCAAGATTGTAACAATGTAAGCTCGTCGCTCCAACAACATTCTTGAATTGGTAGGCATGGGAGAATGATTCTTGACTCGGCTTCAAATCTTGAAGGATGTAGTGCGGTGAAGTTGGCATCGATGGAAAATACGGATCCACATATGACATAGAATATGTCTCCATCAATGGACTCAAATCGGAATCTTCGCAAGTCTCTTCCTTCTCCAACATCACACTCGACTCATCTTCATATAGGAACTCCTCGGATGACATCTCTGAAGTAGGCTCAATCTCTTGAAGAGGCTCAAGTTCCCTTGACTTTTCCACATGAGTCGGATCACTCCCCCAAACTTGTTTGGCTGAGTAATCATCATCATATAACCAAACTCGATTCGTCGCCTCTTGATTTGTAGCCCTCATTTCTTCCTCTTGGCAACTAGTTGAAATTGTTTCCATGAGGACCGCCATTTGCTGCTCCAGGTGGCGCATAGAGTTGGTTTGGCACTCCAAACTGTTCTCAGTTGATGCCATGAATCTCACAAAGGTATCCTCTAACTGAGTTGTGACATCTGCAGAACTATCTCTCCTCTCTTCGCGATGTTCAAATGGTTGTGGCGTATCAATGGGGTAGTGAGGCTCCGGTGGGTATTGGTGACTCCAACCTTGTAGTGAAGGATCACAATGCCAGTGAAGATCGAAGTTCGACATATCATTGAACAGGTGCACCACACTGTCCTCATCTCTATCAACCAGGGGACTCCCAGTCACCAGTGCTCCGCTCAATACCCATTCTCGTGTCTGTGCATCCAACCCGTTGAAGAAATATTGCAAGAGAGTATATTTCAAAAAGTTGTGATACCGGAATGTGTTGGCCAATTCATTGAATCTCTCCCAAACAGCGTAGAACGGCTCGGAAAGTTGTTGGGCAAAGCTTGTGAAGGCTTGTTGATGTAGCATCTCCAAGTACCTCGCAAGACAAACAAAACAAAAACAAAATAAATATATATAAATTTTTTTTTTTCGAAATAAATATAAACAAAAGAAGAAAAATGGTTAAATTACAGTCAAAGAACCTAGTATGATATTACTAAAGTTAGTCCCCGGCAACGGCGCCAAAAACTTGTTCGCTTTTATTTTAAACAATTAATTCCAATCTAGCGATTTTAGACCGCAAGTGCACGGTGTCAAGTTTTAGTATAGATAGGAAGATACGGATTGTCGAACCCACGGGGACTAACAAGTAAGTACCAAATAAGAAACTTTTAACTATATTTAACCTACGAAAATTAATTAAATAATTAAACTACTAATTAATTAATATAAACTACTAATCCAACCAAGTCAATAAAAGTAAACGAGAAAAATCCACTAGAGAAGATTATCGAGACTTTGGCTCACCAAGGCAATTCCCTACAATTCTCGATTGAATATTCAAATATTTCTAAGGCGACGAGTTCTCCCAATTTATCTAATACACTCTCTCGAGCTATATTAAACCTAACACCGAATTACAGTAAGTAACTCTCGGTCACTTATTTAACAATTCAATGTTGCATACGTTCTATGAAAACCCTTAACTTTCGATTACTAGATATCTATAGCTATCACACATGTATTTGACGTCATCTCTCGATCTCGGTCTGAAATCCATGGTATGAGTTATTAATTCTGTATCATAAAATCATCTCTCGATCTCAATTACGATACTAACATCATTCAAAGGTGATCAATCCCTCAAAAGCATTAAAATCATAAAACATACACAAAGAATTATAAGGATTCAATCAAAACTAATCATCAAATCATAGGTTCAAAACAAAGGTTTGCCTAGCCTCGATAAATAAACTTAGTTCATACTCATAAATAAATACCAATACTCAAACATGTCTTGCAACAATCCAAGCATGATATAATCAAAACAAAACAAAACTAAAGTTCAAAAGTAAGAATAAACTCCCAGCGTCGACTCCGGTTGTAGATCCTCGCTCCTTCTCTTGCTTCCTTCTCGATCGTCACTTTAATCGCCTTGTTGGAGATGTTCCAAAATCATAGGGTGAAAGGCGGTATGATGGATGGTGAAGAGGGCTGGACGTGTGTTGAGATGGAGGTGTATGGCGTGAGATGGAGTGGAAAGAGGCGTAGAAGATGTGTTTTTGGGTGTAGGTCTGAGGTGGTGGTATGAGAAAAGGGTTGGTGGAGGCGTGTGGTTGGTATCGAGAATCCCCAATTTTTGTTTCGAGAATTTCCTTTTATAAGAATGAAATTTCCTCTCCTCTCATTGGTCTTGTGGCCCCCTCTCTTATAAAATATTCTCTTCTAAATGAATCTGTGCGTGTGTATTCTGATTGCTTCCCACGTATATCTGCTACTCTTCGTATATCTTTTGTTTCCTACTTCAAACGTGCAGGTGCATGCTTCTTCATAAAATATTCACGTGAATCTCTTCCCTAAAATCTGCTAAGTTAAGGTGTATGCCACGTCACCTGATTGTGTCCATATTCTCCCGTCAAATCCGATATGATATCTCTTGTTTCCTTAAAACATATCTCGCAAGGAAAATAAGATGCGAGCATGCGTAAATGCTAATCTCCATCTTCCGTAAAAGCTTTGTCTGAGTTGTTTACCAAACATTGAGGATTAATGGCGCGAGGGTGCTGCATGTATGTGGCATGACTAAATTAATCGGACAGCTCTTTCCTTCCATGCATAAAATCCTAGCCGCCCATAGTTGTGCTAAAATCCTGATTCTCGATCGACGACTCTTGTAATTCCTCCAATTCAAGATTTTTAACTCTTTTTCGGACTTGTTGGCGTGTATGAGATAATTTCCATCCTTTTCATCGTTAATTGAGATCTTTTAGACACAGTCTCGCATTTTTACATAAATTTCTGAAACATGCCAAATCATACCAAAAAGCGTAATATTGTTCAAGAATCATTGTAAAAAGTATCGAGAAGATATAGTAAAATAAGTGTAAAAATGACACTTATCACATGGCCTCCAAAGCTGGAAAGGGGAAGAAGTTCAAAGGCAAGTGCTACAAATGTGGAAAACTCAATCACATGGCGAAAGATTGTCGCAATAAAGACGATCGTGGGAAGGCTATGGATCAAGTAAATATGACCGAATAAAGATCGTCTCTCAAATGATTTGGATGATCTAGTGCTTACTGCTTAAATTAGATTGTGTATCTTTGAAAGTTGTAAACTCCAAGAATGTAGTGATTCTAAATAAATGTAATGACGATATTTGTTGAAAGCAATAAAATTTATATATTACTTCTTGTAGTGAAGCTTATGGTTTGTGGCATGAATGTTAGGATCATTTAAACCATAGTTCACAGCACAAATTGTAATGTTAAATTTATTGCTTATATGTACACTAAGTTAACAAAATCGTCATTCATTTGTTAGAAGAATCATAACGTCTCTAGAGTTTACTCACAATGATGTTTGTGATGGAAAGATTGTGCAAACTAGAGATGTGAGAAAAGTAATTTGTTACTTTATTGTTGTAACTTTTTGCTATGAAGCAAAAAAGAGGCCAGTGAGGTGTTTAAACACTTCAAGAATGAGAATGCAATAAAATTTAGCAAATGAGTTTGCTATGGGAAATTGTGAGTAGATTATACTTGTGTTGTCCAAGAATTTGACGCTTAAGCTTGAATCTGCAAGACTATAAAATCTTGAATTATAGTTTCTAAGCTTTGTACGCTTAAAACACAAGTGATAAATCGAACCACAAATTTTGACTTGGCGTTGTAATATCTCAAATTGGTTCATTTGAATTTCTAAGCTAGTACACTTATAACATGAATTTGCAAGATTTAAAATCTTGAATTCAAGTTTTCTTAGTGCGCTTAAATTGCAAAATGTGAACCGAGTTTGAGAATATTATCCAAGTTTTAACTTTTGTAAGCAAATACGCTTAAATCCGAAATTTTCAAGAAATAAAAACTTGAATTTGGATTTGTAAGACGATAACGCTTAGAACTTGAAACATGAAAGTTTGAACGCCAGTCCACTTCGTTACTACCCGAAGTTGTGGGGGTTGCAATTCTAAAATTCAATCGCTCACCACATTTAGGCAAGGACGAAAACCTTGCAATTGAAGGAAAAGAGGGTTTCCTACAATATTTGAAATGTGAGGGTACTTGGCTAAACTAGAAAAAAAGGCCAAAGTAAAGTCATAACAAACACACACAAAAAAAAACACATGAAGAGTTTTACAAATCAGGTTGTCAAATAGATTAACGAGTGTGACAAATGTGTACACACCTAAGCATATATATGCTTGTGTGTTGGAATCGAAGAGGGGGGGGGGGGGGGTGAATGAGATTCCTTGGCTACTTTAGCGTTTTAAAATGAGTTTGAAAAATAAAAGAGTTTTCGCTTGCGGAAGGCTTAAGTCAATCGATAAATAAAATAAAATAAGAAGTAAACAAATAAATAAATACGTAAAGAAATAAAAGTAATAAAAGAGACAAGGATTTGTTATAGAAGTTCGGCGATGAATCGCCTACGTCTCCTCTTCCCGGTTAGATAACCTCCAACCGAGGTTCCACTAGAACAATTGGTCTTGGCCTTGAGGGCTCCAAGTTAGCCACACAACAACTCTTCCCGAGTTTACAAAGCTCTTCCCGGGCACACTACTCTTCCCGAGTACACAAGCTCTTCCCGAGCACTCTTCCCGAGTACACAAAGCTCTTCCCGAGCTACCAACACTTTTCACGAGTCTTCTTGGCCTTAAGGGCTCCAAGGATAGCCACAACACATGCACCAACTTTACTTGTTGGCGACTTTACAATTTCCAACTTGCTTTGGTGTTGGAGGACCTTTACAATAGATCAAATCAAAAACACCTTCACGATGCACTCGCACGAAGAAAACAAGACTCTAACAGAGAAGAGAATTACAAACTCCAATACAACAACAATGTATGGAGATTGCAATACAATTTGAAATAATAATTATCAAGACTTTGTAGAAGTTTGTAGGCTTGTTCCTTAGCTTCAAAATGCTCCAAAGCATCAATATTTATAGTGTAGGAGGCCCCCTAGGCTCCTACTAGCCGTTGCTACACATAAGGCTGAAATCACTCCTCGATCGCCTCGGTCATCGCCTCGGGCGATCACCATCGCCGCGCCCCAACGGTCATCAAATTACACGGATCGCCTCAGGCGATCAACAGCAAAAATCAAGGCCGTAGCCTCAGCATGTCCAAAAACTTCATCGCCTCAAACGAACTCCACATCGCCTCAGGCGTTCCAGCCATCGCCTCGGGCGTTCAGCCCATCGCCTCAAACGATCTCCCCTGCGCGCATGCCCGCGCGTTGCCTCGGTGTCGCCTCTGTCGATGTGTGGGGCGAAGTCCTGCATGGTTGCCATCGCCTCAGGCGATGGTCATCATCGCCCGGAGCGATCTTCCTGGTATGCTCTCCTAGCCATCGCCTCTGTCGATGTGCGTGGTGATGCCTCGCCTCGCTGCCATCGCCTGGGGCGATGATCACCATCGCCTGGGGCGATCCAGGCCAGAATATGCACACTCGATTTTCTTCATTCCAAACCACTTTTCATCACTTAATCTGCACACTAAGTAGATGCATTAGTATAACAAACACAAGTTCTGTTGATCATCAAAACTCAAAGATTGACAGGGGATTGATTAACGCATTAAACACAACCATGTGTTTAAGACTCAACAATCTCCCCCTTTTTGATGATCACAAAATTTGATAAACTTGAATATGTAATTATGCATGAAATGTGAGTAAACATAACTCCCGCTTAACAATTGCATAGTACATACAAGATACCAAGTAAATCATAAGGTAAACAACTCTCCCCCTCAAACCATGCATACACAAGCTCTCCCCCTTAAGGCTCAACAATCTCCCCCTTTTTGATGATCACAAAACTTGAAGATTGACCGGGGATTAATTAACGCATTAAACACAACCATGTGTTTAAGGCTCAACATTGTGTATTGATGATATGCTCGTTGGAGAAGCAATTTAAAAATCATCAAGTAACAAAGGAAAAATGTTGACGAGACATTTTGACATATGTGCACCAAGAATAATGCTTGGAATGAAGTTTCCAAGACACTTGAAGAATGAAATCTCAAGGATTAATTCGGGTTTCAAATTTTAAGCTTTGAACTTAAAATTTCAAGTTTGCAAGAAATAGAATCTTGAACTTGTAATTTTTTAAGAGTCTATGCGCTTAAATATGAATTGTGAATTAAAGTTGATTATTTCACTGGTCTCGAATTTTGTAAGAAATAACGCGTTTTAAAATTCGATGTTCGAAAAATCCTAAAAGGATAAAATGATGCAAAAGAGGTAATGTGATTACCAAAACTGAAGATATACTGTTGTGGAAAATTCTCTATGCAAAACATATAAAGCTTCTCGGCCGAGTGACTTTATAAGTTGTTAGAGAAAAGTCATGTGCATGTAGCTAAAATGTGTTGCGATAATGATATATGACAAAATGATCTCTAGTGGCATAATTTTGAGTGATTATGTGTAACCGCGGATCCGCATATGAAATGGTTAACCGAGAGATCATGTGAAAGTTTATCGAGGGGAATGAAGTTAAAACCCTATAATCAAAATCTCATTGTGGATACCCAACCTTGTTGACTGGAGATCCCAAGATCTAGGTTCAAAAGGGACAACTAAATAATGAGATTGTATAAACACCTTGGAGAATTAATCTCCGACCCATTCCTATGATAAGGGGTGTAGCCTGCAAAAGGGATACGAGGATAGGAAAAATGTCTTTAATGATTCCTAAGACATATAAGAATATGTTGGAGTATAGCAGGATACTCTTCTAGGAGATCAACTACGTGAGTGCAAAGTGTGGCCGCTTCAAAGATGAAAAGCACTTATGAAACCAAGCGTGGCTCATGGCGGAAACGGACACAACCGTAAAAAACCAATACAAATGTTAGAATTGTTATGGTGTGGGTTCAATTGTCTAGGTTTACACCAACGATTAAATAGTTCAATATAAGTTCACTATTAAGTCAAGTAAATCTGATTGAATACTACTACGGAAGATTCAAAGCCGCAAGCTATCTCTCGAGATGCCATAATAGTTCGTTAAAAGTGCTCAATTGCATACATGCATTAATTTAATTCATGTAGAGATTGTTGGAAAAAAATGAATTAAATGAGATCTATCGATCGAGCACTTTGGCTCGATCGATCGAGATGTCCAGAAAAATTTCAGTAACTTTGGTACAGTAGCTCGAACGATCGAGCTACTAGCTCAATCGATCGAGCCATGTATCTGATGAGTGGAATGGTGTGTCCATTCACGTTCGGGTCTGATTTTTGGCGATAGGGTGCCTCCAAATGGTGTCAACTTGGACATACTTCTTGACATACTATAAATATAGCATCCCTCACTTGAATTGAACATGGAATTTCGAAATTCACATCATATTTGAAGATCAAATTTTGAGTAATTTTGTGAGTTTTCATCATTGTTATTGTTGAGCGTTTTTAGACCTTCGTGGTTTAAAGGATTTGTGATTTGGAGTGCTCCTATCACAAATCATAGTCGTTGTATCTTGGGAGACAAATTGCCAAAGTAAACCTTTAGCACCGTAGTGGGGCAATATTGTCTTAAGGACAGAGATTCCAAATCTCGCATTGACATTTCTAATACAAAGCCAATTTGTTATTTTTGCTTGCTACTTTCCTAAGATACACACCCATAAATTTTGTACTACAAATTTACATTCTCTATATTTTAGAATTTATTATTAATAATCAAAAGAGTTTATTTTATTTGTAAGTAGAAACAATGACTTAAAGGGATTTTTAATTTCTAAATTTTTCCAAAAAAATTGTTAAGTTTCAAGTTTAAAAAGCATGTTTAAAAAACAATTCTAAATAACCGTCAAATTCATACAAACAAAAAAACGTTAATATAAGACAAAAATACAAAAATGGTCACATATAATATAGACATTTGTAATAGTAGTTTCAAACTTTTAAGACTAATCAAATATAATACAAAACAAATTATTTTTAACAAAAGCAATCACACATAAATGTTTTGGAGACTTGCTTATAAACACCTAAAGTCATTGTTTGTTTAGAAGTCAGTCTCTAGCCAAAACGTTTAATATATGTACTCCATATTTGTTAAAAAACTTTTTCTAAGCTCCCTAGTTAAGTAAATTATCAAATTTACCCATTACAACACATTTTTCTTCCTCCTCTTTCGTCAATTAATTTCCAAAACATATTTCTTCCTCATCTTTCCTCGATCAATTCCCAAAATTCAAGGTTTGATTTTCCCCCCCCAACGTAAATTTTTTTGAATTTGTGGGTGAGTATAGTTATTTGAATGTATATATTGTTGAATTTGTTGGGACTATGGTGAGATGGTGTTAATATGTTGAATTGCAGCTTGCGGTAGAGTTGTGTCGAGATATTTATGGGATCGGCCGAGGATCTTGGAGGCGGTGTAGTGGTGACAGAAGTTTGGCTGATGTTTTTTATTTGTTTGATTCAATTGCTTGGAATTCTATGTCAATCAAAATTGAATTGTAAATAATATATTTCAATGATAGGAAAAAGGGTTCTTAAAAAGTTTCCTTTTTGAATTATATTTCTCATTTGGAAGTGATTGTATTTCAATTGTAAGTATGGATTTATGAGTTTGTACTGAGATGCGTTAATGACTCTTTTTTCATGTTTTTTCAATTTCTTAGATTTACAATTTAAAAAATATATATATAATACCACAAATTAGTATATATAGTACCACATATTAGATTATATGGTACCAAAAATTAGATTATATCTTACTCCAAATTAGATTATATAGTACCAAAAAGCACCTTATGTAGTACCACTAATTAGTATATATAGTGCCACAAATTATGTTATATAGTACCACAAATTAGATTATTTAGTACCACAAATTATATTATATAGTACCAAAAGTCACCTTAAGTGGTACAACCAATTAGTATATATAGTACCACAAATTATGTTACATAATACCACAATTAGATTATTTAGTAACACAAATTAGATTATATAGTACCACCAATTAGTAGAGTTCCTTGTGCTTGTCTAGACATTATGGTTGCCAGTTGCCCCGCTTGAGTTTCAAAGTTCTTAATTGAAGCATCCTGATTTTGCATCCTATTCTCCGTCAAAGTCATAAACTTGGTTAATAACTCCTACATGCTTGGCTTTGGTGGTGGTTGTGGATAGTTCTTCAACCCCATATTATATGCATTGGAGTAGGGATTGTTGGGTGGTGGCATGTTTCCTACATGATTAACAGCTTCATTAGTTTGCACAAATGGATTACCTGCTTGGCATTCAACGCTCGGGTGATTGCCTCCGCATAAGTCACAAGTAATCACTTGGGCTTGCATCACTGTCATGCTCATGATGTCTAGTCTTTTGTTTAACGCCTCAATTTGAGCGGTCAAGGCAGTGACGTCGCTCACTTAATGAATTCTAACCTGCTTCTTCGGTACGTTCCTCCCGGACTGCCATTGACAGCTATTAGCAGTCATATCCTCCAACAGTGTATAGGCTTCCTCCGACGTCTTTATCATAACAGTACCTCCTGATGTTGCATCAATTATAGAATGGTTATCAGATAATAGACTGTTATAGAAAGTTTGTACCTGCAGCCAGATGAGAAGACTATGATGTGGGCATCTCCTCAGTAAGTCATTGAAGCACTTCCATACTTCATACAGTGTTTCAGGATCATGTTGTGCAAATGTAGTGATATCACTTCACATCTTAGCAGTCTTTGATGGTGGGAAATACTTTGACAAGAAAGCTTGGACCATCCCATGCCAAGTAGTAATTGATCCTGTAAGCAATGAATGCAACCACGATTTAGCTTTATTATTTAAAGAAAAAAGGGAACAGTCGTATCATGATGGCGTCGTCAGTGATGCCATTGTGCTTGAAGGTATCGCAGATCTTCAAGAAGTTGGAGATATGAGCATTATGATCATCAGTAGATGATCCTCCAAATTGCACACAGTGTTGGATCATTTGTATGATTTCAGGCTTGATTTCAAAGTTGTTCGCCTGTATGGTTGGTCTAGAAATACTAGACAATGATCCATGGAACGAAGGATGAGCGTAATCCATGAGTGATAATCTATTAGGCACTCTTCGTTCCGTCTTTCATCTCTTCCACCTCCTCCTTCATTGTTTTCGGCCATTGTTCAAACTTCTCTTAGTCTCCAAAGAAGAGTTCTTTCAATTTCAGGGTCAAAAGGCTCGAGTATCAGTCGTTCACTCCTTAGCATGCACTAGGGAATAATAACCTGCAAAAATCCAACCAAAGAGGTGGCAGTAGTATAGTAGTAGAAAGGGAAAAAATCAAAAACAGCAAAAAGAAAATGGCTAAATTACTGTAACTAATCTATAATGATATTACTTAAACTAGTCCCGGCAAAGGCGCCAAAAACTTGATCGCTCTTTATTTACACAGAAAATTCCAGTGTAGCGATTTTATATCGCAAGTGCACGGTTGTCAAGTTTTAGTATAGATTATGAAAAGTATAAGTGTCGAACCCACGAGGACTATAAAGTAAGTACCACTTTCAATTAGATTAACTATATTTAGCCTACGATTATCGAGTGATTAGTAAATTAAATTGACTAAGACACAAAAATCAACCTAAGCAGCAGTGATGGATAGTGAAGAAATATGATAAAAAATTATCAAGACGTCGGTTCACCCATGTAATCCCCCATATTTTCCTATTAATTAAGATTCCAAATCCTACGTTCTAAGGTGACGAGTTTTCCTATAGCATTTGCTATACAAGCTATAACAAGTCTAGTATTAATGTGCAATAAACCACTCACATGTCCTTATTGAACGATTAATACCAAAAACGATTTGTTAAAACTACTAGTCTTCGATTTTGGTAAACGTATTGCTATCACACATGTGCTAGATTTTACTTGGTCCATCTCAACCTAAAACCCACGGCCTAATTTACTACGTCGTATCATAATCTCGTATGGTCAAGTCAATTATGATTACCAAGTTCATGCAAAATGTAGCTAATCTTTTGAAATCATTAAAAACGTAAATTATACGCAAAGATTGTAAGAATCGAATCAAAAATTAATATTCAAATCAATGGTTCAAACATGGGATCTCCTAAGTCTTGATAGACAATCTAGCAAACAATCATCATCAAATAATAATGCATAAACATGTTCTTCAACAATCTAAACATCAAAATCTGAAACTAAAAATAAATAAGTTTAGAAATACGAATAAACGAGGTCGTCACTCAGTGCGTTGCTCCGTAATTTTGTCTCTCGCGTTGTTGTTGCTTCTTCAATGATTTGTGGTGGTATGGTGTGAATGAATGATGGGAGAGGCTGCTCCTAGGTATGATTTATGAAGTGCAAAAGTCCAGAAATTCATCTAAGAAGATGTATTTATAGTAGAGGGGAAATCACTTCCATGTAGGACAGAAACTCTTAAAAGGAAATTTTATTTTTCAGAAAACTTCGCTGGGCGATTGATCGAGCATGACCTTTCGATCGATCAAGCGCTCTTCCTTCGCGTTACTCAAACTTTCTGCCTTCGTCAATTGATCGAGCCATGCTCGTCGATCGATCGAGCAACATTTGCTTTTGTTGGCCAAAAAACCTGCTACGCTCGATCGATGACCAGTGCTTCTCGATCGATCGAGGTTAAAATTCCAACTTTGTGCTCCGTTGACCCGATTTTGTCATTTTTCATCATTTTAGCTCATTTCCTCCACTTTTATGCACTTTTACCTAGATTCCTGAAATAAAAATATATATACCAAAAATCGTAAAATCATCCAGGAATCAACACGAAAATCATAACCAAATAAGTGTAAAAATGACACTTATCAGGTACTAAATACACCGATTTGTGGTACCAAATATACTGATTTGTGGTACTATATAAGTTAATATGTTGTACTAAATAACAAATTGTTGGTAGTAAATAACATAATTTGTGGTATTATATTAGTTACTTTGTGGTACTAAATATAGTGATTTGTGATACTATATAAGCTAATTTGTGATACTATATATACCGATTTGTGTTACAAAATAACATATTTTTGGTACTCAATAACATAATTTGTGATACTTTATAAGCTACTATGTGATACTAAATATACTGAATTGTGGTACCAAATATACTGATGGTACTCTATAAGTTAATATGTGGTACTAAATAATATATTTTTTGTACTAAATAACATAATTGTGGTATTATATAAGTTACTTTGTGGTACTAAATACACTGATTTGTGGTACCAAATATACTGATTTGTGGTACTATATAAGCTAATATGTATACTAAATATACTGATTTGTGGAACTAAATAACATATTTTTGGTACTAAATAACATAATTTGTGGTACTATATAAGCTACTCCGTAGTACTGAATATACATATTTATGGACTATATAAATTAATATGTGGTATTAAATAACATATTTTGGTACTAAATAACATAATTTGTGATACCAAATGTACTGATTTGTGGTACCAAATGTACTAATGTATGGTATTATATAAGCTAATATGTGGTACTAAATAAACTGATTCGTGGTACTAAATATTATAATTTGTGGTACTATATAACATAATCTGTGGTACTAAATTATATAATTTGTGGTACTAAATATACTGATTTGTGGTACTATAAGCTAGTTTGTGGTACTAAATATCATAATTTGTGGATAACATGACTTGATTTTATTACACCAAAAACTCACATCTTAAGCTTCAAACAACATTCAACAAAACCATCACACTTTCAAACTCTGTTATATTACACCAAAAACACAATAATCTTGTGATTGAATATAGAATCCAAACAAAACTAAAAGGCAAAATCACTAGGAAAATCAATAGAAACACTTGTATCTCGATCCAATCTTTCGTTCATCATGAAAATTGGATCATAGTGAGGTTTGCAGTATAATACTCCTTCACATGAACAATAATTACTTAGCCACAGACATAAAA
The DNA here is from genome assembly GCA_907163345.1 of Haberlea rhodopensis. Lineage (NCBI taxonomy): Eukaryota > Viridiplantae > Streptophyta > Magnoliopsida > Lamiales > Gesneriaceae > Haberlea > Haberlea rhodopensis. The sequence continues at coordinate 180,661 of CAJQUN010000022.1, read as the reverse complement.
ACACTTGTATCTCGATCCAATCTTCCAGTCATCTTTTCATCATTGCTAATTCTTGAATTTAGACAAAATAATGTTTTCATTTCTGATTCTTACATGAATATACATGATATCATTCACTCATCCTCCATAAAATTCGGAAGTTCTTGGCATTGCAGAACTTCAAGAAACAATGGTTTCTTGGCATTGCAGAAACAATGTCGACGAAAATGAAGACCAACTTCCCATGCCTGTTCAATAAAACATCAACTTCTTTAAGATAAAAGCAAATTTGTTTCTTGGCATTCGAGAACTGCAAGAAAAATGACAATGAAAATGAAGACCCGCTATTGTTGAGAGAAATAAAATATGCAATTTAATGTGGCTATTAATTTTCCATGATATCAATCGAAAAATTCATGTACAGAAAATTGACTGAGTGAAACCTTTGTTACTTAGGTTTCTTATCGGGTTCAATTGAATTTTTAGATCATTGTAAAAGAGAAGGGGATTTTCACAAATGTGACATCTCCAACTGCGAAGGCCAAGCTAAGGTCGCTATTCGAAGTGATACCGTTGGGATTCTTGATTGAAAAAGCAGGTGCATACAGCAGCGATGGCAAACAATCAGTGTTAGATAAGGTATTTGTGCCTTTAGAACAATGACGATGAAAATGAAGACTCGTTGTTGTGGGAAGAAATAAAATATGCAATTTAAATGAGAGAGAAATGGTATTTGTGTCTTAAGAACAACTTAAGGAGTTGATAAAAATTAATAATAGATATTTGGGAGTTGGAACAAATATTTTGCTAACAAGGGACTGAACACGAAGTTCGAACTTAATTTGGGGATTTTATCCCAATTTGATTTTTATCAAATATAGTTCCATAAAATTATTTTTTAACAAAAATAGTTAGTAAACGCTTAACAAAACATGAGAATATTTTTGATAAAAAAAATAATTTTTGTTAGACTATATTTGATAACAAAATTATTTAGACCATTTTGTTAAAAACTAATTTTGGGGACTATATTTGATTATGCCTAAACGTGTGATTACTATTGAAAATATCTCTATTTTACATGGCAATGTTTTGTAATTTACCCTTAGGGCTTGTTTGGTAGGCTGATTGTCGGAGGGTTAAGGTTTTAGTCACACGTTTGGTCGAATTCTTGGCAAACTCTCATTGTCCAGTCGATCGTGATAACGCGGGTTTAAAAGATTGATTCTTGTCCCACCAACCCCCTTGTGTTTAACAAACCCATTTGTATGGTACAAATGATTATGTTGGAAATTTACCCTTGTACCATTTTGCCATCAACCCAAATAATCGTTGAAGTTGTGAGTCCCACAACACCGTGTTAGCTTTAGCGCGGTGGAGACATGGGTTCCAATGAACCCGGCGGCGTCCGTGACGAGAACGGTGAAATGGCCGATTTCTTCCCATGGTTTGGCCGACGTTAGCACATGTTCCACCGATTTTCGGCCACCCCAACTGGTGTTGAAGTGCAGTTTAGCAGAGTTTGTACCTCTGCCGTCTACCACGCCGACTGGATCTTGATTAAGATATCTCAAATCCATGAAGGTCACCTAAATCGCACGGTTTGGGAGGAACTACCCTGATACCGTGTTTCTTTACACACCAAGGATACCACAAATGCCCGTCTTTCAAGAAATTTTGGAGGATGAATGAAAAAATTTTGGGAACACAAATGTGTTTCGCATGTTGGTTTTTGGAAAGAATTTTAGAGGATGAAGGAAAGAATTTTGGGAAGATGCAGCAATTGATTTTAGAAGATTTTTGGAAGAGAACAGAGACATATCAAAGGAGGCTTCTGGAGGTTCGTACGTTAGGGTTAAAAACTTGGAACCAAATTTACAATAAAAAAATCCTTACATTTATCAAGCTTATAAAAATCATATCAAACATCATATTACTTCCTTACCATATATAACTCATATCATTATATTATATAGTCATTCAATAATCCAATCATTCAAACCAACCGGACTCTTAATATCTCCTAAATCAGTAAATTCGGAAGTTCCTTCCTTCCCCAGAGTTCTTCTATGGCCCTCTGTACCCAAAACAGATGCGCTGACCAGCAATTTAACTTCTGACTTTTTACTTCATAATATACCAGATTATTCACCTATTGCACCGTTTGATACAAATGTATTGAATGTGATAAGTGGATATGAATAGTTAAGAATATGACTTATCTTACCCTTATAAATGTATCAAACGATGCCTTATGAGTTTGCCGAGGTCTTGGTTTCTCAACATTCAAAAACTTTCTTGACATTTTTCTCAACTGTTGAATACTTAGGGTAAAACATTAATTTCCCTACTTCGCGTGAACCACATTCAAGCAACAATTTAACTTAATAATTTAATATATCGATAGAAGACCAAAAAATGTAATATATGGTGATTTCATATAAAAAGATCAAAAAGAATTCTTTCCGAAACTTAAATATAAATATTAAACTTTTAGTTTAATAGAAATAACTCCACCCGTATATGTCCATACAATCGGTACACCCTTAGGATGTTGACTAAGATGAAAATAAAATATTATTATTATTATTATTTTATATAAGAAATAGAATATTATTATATATTAATATGTGTGAAAAGTAAAATGGTTGTCTACTCCATGTCTTTGGTTGGTACACCACAATTTGTCTTTATCATTATTGGCATGCACAGAATGCCAAGTTGATTTATTATTGGGAAATAGACTAAAACTACTACTTCCTCAGCATATGTGGGCTTCACTTTATTAGTCAAACATTTTGAGGAGTACTTATTCCAAGTAAAGAATATCGATCACCACTTTAACCAATTTAATATATATGGTATAATTTAAAATTTCATGAATATGAAATATTAGTCAATTCTATATAAACTATTACCTAGAAAGAAATAAGAAAATCATATACATATGTATATATAAGTGTGTGTGGCCTATGTTTATATTCTTACATAAAAATGATGTGTACTTTTGGTTTAGATATCAATATATAATTTTGTAATTGGATGGTTTTTATTATATAAAGTAAAATTTTAATCCGAAATTATTTGTTGGGACGTTGTACCCAACAATTCTTCTTTGCGTTCGTTGATGAAATTGCAATTATTTACCATCTGAAGCATAATATGTCCGATACATTGACACCCATATGGTGCATTTCATCATGTTCATCTGTCTCTTAGGACGATGCTTTGTGCTGACACTATATAAGAAAGTAAAGTTGCATATATGCTAACAACTGAGCCAGTGGTAAGTATTTGATCCTAACAAGATATACACACTCGATTTATATATCGATTAAATCACAATAAAATGCATGTGATTGAAATTAGGATGTCACTTTAGTTTAGGTCTCCATATTTTTCTCTTATTGACAATAAATTTTCACCTTTTTAAATGGTCCCAAATAATTCCTTGCTCCTTTTAATCAAGACACATGAACAATTCTAATCATTTCAATGTGTTCTCTAGAAACATTGATCTGAAGGCTTCATCATTTATTCTTGACCATATCAAAAGTATGCAATAAATACTAATTCTAAAACTAAACATTAATTAGTTTTTAAAAAAGTACAAATTAATTTGTTTGGACTGTATTATCATATATATCTTGGGGGAAAACGAAGATCTGTTGAGTGATGAAGGCTTGGGTGGATTTAAAAGTGATTAAATATTGAGAAAATCATCATTATGAATTAAGAAAATTTCGATTCTTTAATTATTTTCTGAATATACAATTTTTAACTTTTATAATAATATATTAAATTATCTCATGCATTGTTAATAAACTTTAGATTTGCACATGATTGATTGGGATTAGATCCCAATATTTGAGTTGCAAAATTTTATGTAAATTGCAGCTACGTACATAAAATTGTCTAGAATTTAGAAAATGGAAAATGTGTGAAGAAAACAAGAGGCAATTAATTCGGGAGAAATTGGTAATCTGCCTACTTTTTAAAATAATTTTATACTTTATAAAATTTTGAATATTTTAGTGCATTTTTAGTCTTAAATACACATTTTGTTTGCATTTCCATTTATAAGAGTAAAACTAATGGGTACAACAACAACAACTAAACGTTTAATATCGAATTGAGGTAGGCTACATGAACAATAGAGAGAATCAAGCCGAGTCGGATACTTGCGTCAGTCTTTTTTGAACATTTCGGTCAGAAAATCCTTTTTAATACCCTTAAACTCCAAGTCTTTGCATATAACTTCGAGCCATGTCTTTTTCGGTCGTACACTACCTCGTGAAATGGCCGAATGCACTCCACTCGACGTACAGGTGCATTGCTGGCCTACGACGTACGTGACCAAATCAATGTAAGCGACTTTCTTGCATCTTCTCTTCTATACAAGATATACCTTCTTCGGCTCGAATATCTTCGTTCTTTTTTATGGTCTTACCGACACATCCAACGAAGCATACCAACAAAAGATTTATATAAAATTATTAGAAAAATGATTGTATTTTTAAATATTAGAGAGAGTGTGTTGGTGGTCCATCGAGTATACTGCTGATCACATGCCTTGAATATCAAGCGACGTTGTACCCCTCCTCTCTTTTCTATCATATCTCCCATATTCCGGTCTATATAATATTTAATTATTTTATTTTGTATATTGGAATAAATAACGAAATAAAATATAAAATTAAGTAATACAAATCGATAAAAAACATATACAATTCATTTTCAAGCATAAAAAATATATTTTATTTGACATTAACATATAAAAAAAATTGAAACATCATTTAATTAAACACAAGATTGGAGTGCATTGTCCTCTCTTTCCTACCCATTCTATAAACATTGATGGGAAAGAATCATGATCAGCACTACACAGCTCAAAACCCATGTGATTTCCTATCATTTTTTGGCATCCTTTTCCGGTTTTTATATCTTTATTTAGTATTTGCCTTTTTTTTTCTTTTTTTCTTTTTTTTATTGTTAAACGCTTACCACTAGACCAAAAGTTATAACGATCAGCAATGATCCAATTTCATTTCCTTAAATAGTAGCATCGCAAAATCACGTAACAAGCGACATGTGGACATGAGGGGCAACATCACATGTGTGGCCAATTAGCCAGATTTGTTATATCTTAGACGAATAGATGACACACTTTCGTCCATGAGCGCAGAGAAAAATTATTGGGTACACCACTCGCAACATATAGTTGAGGAAATTAAATATATGATGCTTTTCTTTTTAACTACTTAAAATTTGAAAAGTGGGTTCATAATATTTTTTTCCATATCAAGATTATGCATATTGATTTCTCTAATGTGAGAATATATTAAGTTTAAACTTTGATATAAAATATCCCTTTTGCTTTGCACAATGATTTTAAATTATAGTTGCCTACACCATATTTTTTGTTAACATTTGGGGCCAATGTTGAGATCAAGCAGCAATCAATTTTTTTAATGCACAATAGCAAATTTGTCATGTGTTTTATGTAAATTAAAGTTGGTAGAAATTTGATAATGATACACATACTATATCAAATATGATATGGATGAGTTTTTAACATTTTTTTTTTTATAGAACACTCCTAATGTCGTCTTAGACGATTTGACAACCCCTACTTATTTATTAATCGAGTATTAAATTTACGCGATAATTAATGGAAAAATAAACTACTTGAGGAGCTTTGATCTAGCTTCCATGTTAAACGCACGACAACTATGGTTTAAAACAGACATCCCATTCTTCTATGTTCACGTGAACTGTTACAATTATCGATATAGAGATATTTCTAAGTTGAGTTTCCTTTTTGGGTTGCATATTTAATGTGTATATAATCAGTACATTTTTTTAAAAAAAAAATCTTTTTATTAAAAAGGGGAGGGGAGTAATCGGAATCGAAACTGAGACCTCTTACACTGGAAAATAGATGACAATCACTAGATCAATGACTTTTGCCATAATCCGTACATATGTTACCAGTGGCGTAATCGGATTTTAGAATTAGGTGGGCAAAAAAATTTATAATGTTTTTTGTGGTCAATATATAATATTTCTATTATCTTATATTTTTTTATTACATAGTTCAAAAATTATACAGATAAAATAATATCATCTTAAATTAATTTTACCCGACGACCTAGGAAGGGGAAAATTGTCACAATTTTGGTTTTGGTCATCTAAGGAGTCGAAATTGGTCTTGGTCATGTAAGTTATTTTTTTGTTGGCTTTGGTCCTGTTCTGCAGTGTGCTGAATTTAGGGGTGTAAACGAACCGAATCGAGCAGAATATGCGGAAAATTTTAATTTTCGAAATCGGCTCGAAATAGTTATATTCGAGCTCGAGTTTGATTCGAAATTCGAATAGTTTTAAAATTTTGGCTCGAGTTCGGCTCGAATCAAAGTTCGAGTTTGAGTTCTTATCGAAAATATTTGAACATGTTCGCAAGCTATTCGAATTATTACTCGAAAATAAATACTCGAAAGGTTCGAAATATATTTATTTAATATATAATTATATTATATTAATAAAATATTGAAGTTCACGAGCAGCTCACGAAATATCGAACAAAGTAATTTGGGCTCGAGTTCGGCTAGAAAAAAAGTTCGAACATGTTCGAGTTCGGCTCGAATTCGATAATTTCGAATTCGAATCAAATATTTTTCGAGTCGGCTCAAAAAGTTCATGAACATGTTCGATTCGTTTACACCCTATTGCTAATGTGGCCCCAAACACATCAACACTTTGGCAAAATTGGACTAAAAGCCACAAAAAAAAACCCCAACTTACAGGACCAATACTTAATTTTGACTACTTAAATGACTAATATCCAAAATAGACAAAGTTAGAAGAAGAATTTTGTTATTTTCCCTAATGAACGCCCTTGCATGCTACCAATCTTTCTTATAATAATAAATATTTGAATATATATGACAATGTATACTAAGTAATTAAATGTAGAGTTGGATTAATAGTGTTGGGCAGATTAAGTAAAAAACAGCTGGGGTTGCTGTGCTTTTGAGTGTGTTCTCAAGTAACAACTAAGGCCTTCAGTTTTCTTGTTTTCGCTTTACCAGTCAATAAGACTCGAACATACATACAAAGGTGTGTGAATTAAAAATCCAACGAAAATTTCTCTTCTCCTCTCTCTCACACACAAACACCTAAAACACACACTAAAACAGTCTACAAATTTAGCAAGGAGTTAAAGGTATGATATGATATAGGGCAGCTTGCTTTTCCTTTACCTCACTGCTTGCTTCTGTTAAATTTTGCAGAGTTCTGGCGTTTTTTCTGTGATTAAAGCCCCTTAATTTCTTTCTTTTTCTTCCTCTCTTTCTGTTTGATTTTGTCCTTACCTCTCTAGCTTATATATTTTCTTGAAATTATATTTTCTTTAATTGTATTTCATTCCCCTTTGAAGCATGATTTATTCATAAGATTTTGATTTCAAAGCTTGAAATCAATTTTCTTGAAAAAATCCAATAACTTTCATATGTTTTTACATAAGATATACCTTACATGATGATCAAGTGCTTTTTGTTTCTTGATTTTTAAATAGTTTACTGAGGAGATAAGAGAGTTTCGATTGGGACAGAACAAGAATCTGGATTGAGGCTCTCAATTTATGGAGTTAAGGTTAATATATAAACATAATATAATTTGATGAGTACATAGTTTATAAAGAGGAGGTGTTTGTTTGAGTCATGAATAAGGGTACTCAGTTGGGATCCGTGAGCAGTTCTGATCTCATAGATGCAAAGCTTGAGGAGCATCAACTATGTGGATCCAAACACTGCCCGGGTTGCGGGCACAAGCTCGAAGGAAAGCCGGTACACGAAATTTCTCAAAATACTAAATATATTCTTGTCTTCATTAGCAAGATTTCGAAAAAAATATTAAAATAATCAGAAACAAGATATGAGATTTATGTATAACTTTTGCTTTTGCTTTTATTGTTTACAATTCTTTCATATTCCTCTTTTCATGTTATATTCGGTTCTGGTGATTGAATAGCTGAATTTTGTTGCAGGATTGGGTAGGCCTACCGGCCGGAGTGAAGTTTGATCCGACGGATCAAGAATTGATAGAACATCTTGAAGCAAAAGTTGAAGGAAAAGAATCAAAATCTCATCCTTTAATTGATGAATTTATTCCTACTATTGAAGGTGAAGATGGGATTTGTTATACACACCCCGAAAAGCTTCCAGGTTGAACTGCTCTCACCATATAATTTATTTTCTTTATTTTATTATTTTTCATTTTTTTTTTGTGTGTGTGTGTGTGTATTGGATATGTGGTAGCTTAATTTACCATGATTCAAGTAGATAGGTTTTACTATGTTATTTTCTTGGCAGATACAACAATTTTCTGACTAGGGTTTGTTTTATTTGTTTTTTTTATTTATAGTCTCTCCAATTTTCTCTTCCATGATTTAAAGTTCAAGATTATCTGTTACACCTAAGTTAACCTAACTTTGATTTTATTTCCGTCTTTCTAGGAGTAACAAGAGATGGACTAAGCAGACATTTCTTCCATAGACCCTCCAAAGCTTACACAACCGGTACAAGAAAAAGACGAAAAATTCAAACCGAATGCGACTTACAAGGTGGCGAAACGAGGTGGCATAAGACAGGCAAGACCAGGCCAGTCATGGTGAATGGCATGCAAAAGGGGTGCAAGAAAATTTTGGTATTGTACACAAACTTTGGGAAAAACCGAAAGCCTGAAAAGACTAATTGGGTGATGCATCAATACCATTTAGGTCAACATGAAGAAGAGAAAGAAGGGGAACTTGTGGTTTCCAAGATTTTTTATCAGACTCAACCAAGGCAATGCAACTGGTCTTCTGAGAAAAGTAGTGTTAGTACCGTTTTAGGTGAGGGATTAAGTGTCGACCCGAATAGCCAGAAAGAAAGTGGCAGTGGAAGTTGTTCTTCTAATAAGGAAATAATCTCTCAAAGAGACGAATTTTCAGCTGCTATTGTAAATGTTGGTGCCCCTATTTCAGGTTATAGTGCTATAGATCATATCCAACAACTCAAAGCTGATCGTTTTAGCTTTTTTCCGTATAGAAAACCCTTTGATGATCAGGTATGTATGTCAAATTTTCATTAAATAAAAGTAAACATCATGTCATTTATTTATTTTTAGCATTCATGATTCATTTCACCAGCATTTTGTGATAAATTCTTCCCCTAAATTTCTCATAATTCCTCAGTAAACTTTATGTCTCTTCATTAATCCACTGTTATTAGAAACATTTGAAAAATTAGTCTACAAATTTAATAATGCGATTTCTTTCTACACATATCATGGCATGCTGATCATTTTTATTTTGTCTGTCCATAATGTGACAAACTAATTAAGCATGACTAAGAGGTCAGAGACCTGTAATGATAATTAGTAAAACAAGATTAAAATAAATACATTATATTATTACTATTTCAGGCTGGAAATATTGGAGAGGCATCTATAGGAAGGGAGACACCGGGCGGCACGTGCGAAGGGCGTGACATGTTTCACATGAGCCATGAGCGTCTCCAAATTTCAACAGCATCAGCAGCAACAGCATATCACATCAGCAGGCCTTCACATTCCATTTCTGCCATTATATCACCTCCTCCTGTAATGCATCACACTTCCAATATTATTCCTGATCAAGATCACTCCTTTCACCTTCCAACAATCATGCTCCCAAATGAAAATTTTCAGGTAAACCTACAGATAAGTAAAATCATGAATCAAGAAAGAAAGCAGCATTTTCTTGAAACTTAAGCACTTCTATTAACTCACAAATGACTGATCAAAGTGAGGAATTTTCGATTTTGATATTCTTCGAAAACTGAAAATCTTTGAGCTAAACTAATAATTTACAAGGAAGATTGTTTGTATTTAAAACTAAGTAGCTAATCTGTTTTATTATATATTTTGTATGTATTCATCTGGAAATGAGAAATCTAGCTGCCAGCTATGTGCTAACCAATAAATAATTATATTATTGACTTTAAAACTTCCTTTCTTTTTACAGACAATACATGATCATATGCATGATTATGTTCTTATTTTTGTCATAACTAAAAAATATTTATTATATTTTGTAAGCAGCAGCAGCAACAACAGCATCATAAACTAGGAGGAAGGTCTGCATCTGGATTAGAGGAACTCATTATGGGCTGCACCTCAACTGACATCAAGGAAGTATGTATTTTTAACTTTTTGCCCTAAAATGCATGCTTTCCTATATATCTGTCTATAAACCACAACTACTTATAGGTTAAAAAGGCAGAAATATTCAAAGGTAAATGTACATGAAAATACATTTATATCATTAAATTAACAGTATTGTAAATTATACTGATTTTTTTTAGAGGGGGGTGTTCTAAATATGTTTTCCGCATATATTGCGGAACTCGAACTCGAATCTATCCAAAGTGGATGTGAGCTCTTACCAAGAGCTCTAAATTATACTGATTTTGGTATACATGGAATATTATTTTATGATAAGGAGAGATTGTTTGCATGGCTAAACTTAAAATTAGAGGATTTACACATGCCCTTTTCTTTTTTTCTTTATCTTTTTGTTGTTGCAAGATTAGTACTTTATCTTCTTTCCCAACATAGACTTTAGTTAGTTTGCATATATGGTTCAGTGTATTATAATTATCTTCATATGATAAAATAGCAATAGATAATTACTTCCACTAAATTTATCACAAAGTTACAATTAGTTATATTTGCGGATGTGGGAGTTTTTAGCCAACTCAATTGTTTTGTGTTGCATCGTACTTTGCTAACACAATGTCGATAATACATTTTGGAAAATTGTCAAATTCATCTTGTAAATTGTCATTTTTTTTTTAATTGTAAGAGTAAATGACTTCAGCATCTATATTTAGAATATTTAATAGAATAACCTAGAATATCTAATGTCCTTTAATGATTACTTTGTACTAGGAATATTAAAATATTAAGTTTCTTGAATCTTGACATTGGAATTTTGATTACTAATTTTAAATTAGACTTCAACATATTGCTAATTTTGATGGTGCTAAATATTAAATTTTAATGTGATGGTGATGCTGACATTGATACACTAATATCAATCACGACACATAAAAAAGCCATCGATTAGTTTTAATTAATTTCGTAGCTAATATATATTTCATTCAATAAGAAACTTTGGGGAAGAAAAAAGATAAATATTGTCACATTTTATACATGCAATTTCTGATTTTCTTCATCTTCTCCTTATCCATTTTTGTTCTTTGGCTTCTTGGTTTTTTTATCTTAATTATTTTGATGAAAACTTTATTTGATCGTCTTTTTTTATATGACGGTTTTTAAATAAGATTTTTGGACTATCGTCCAAACTCGAACTCGAGTCGTCTCAAATGGGACATGAGATTGACCATCCAGTTAAGGCCGGAGTCACGATTGTGTCTTACCACATGCATGTTGTCCAAGGACCCCATATATCCATGCAACCATAAATAGAACATCGTAAAACTAAAAGCCGTCAATTGTGGAAGTTGCTGCAAGAATCCTCCTTTCTTCTACTTTTTGAACAAATAAGTAAAAGTGATAGAATGGAACTTAGTGAGATAAATCTTTTGTAAGGCCGATTTTAATTCAAAGAATATATAAAAGAATATTTTGTAAAGATTGAAAATGACAGCTAAATCCTTAGCTGTACTAAATCTATAATTTATTATGTGGAAGCATTAGCTTAAAAGATAACAAGGACAATGACCCAAAAACTTTTTTTCATATGGCATCCTAGGAAGAAAGAATTCACATGCATGCAGCTGAAATGGCTTCAAAATTCCATTGCATAAAAAATATTTGAAACACAGTTATTGTAGTTATGGTTAAGTTCTGCTGCATTTGTTCTTGTGTTGGAAATGCAATTTTAGAAGTAAATGAAACTATAAGTGCTAAATTAAATATCATAAATACTTTATTATTTAGTTTTAAGGATGAGCCTTGATCACGGGTTCGAGTGGTGGAAACAACCTTCTTTGCAGTGCAAGAACAAGGCTTCATACATTAGGTCCAAAGTGACCCGACCCCTTCCTGTACCCCGCACATAGCGGGATATTCGTTGCACCGCGTTTGTCCTTTTTTGCTTATTATTTAGTTTCAAACATTCATATTGAGTTATTTTTGAGTTAAAATTGAGATTAAAAGATATTAACCGAGTCATTTTATGCGATCTCCCAAAATTAACAAATAGCTCATATTGTTCAATTACATTTTTGTGTTTGAATTGCAGGAATCATCCATGGCAAACTCTCAGGAAGCAGAATGGTTGAAGTACTCTACCTTCTGGCCTGATCCCGATAACCCTGATCACCATCATGGATAGTTTTTTTTAGGACAAAAGCGAGAGAAAATCATTGCCTTAATCATTGCTATTTCAAACCCTTAAGTTTTGTTCATACAAGCGAATAGGGACCATATACATACATTGTCCCTTTTTCTTGGCTAATTCATTCATGTCCGAATCTCAGATGGCTCAAACTGAATTAACTGTTCAACAAAACCCATGTTAGAAAAAGCACAGAAAAGAGAAAAGAAGGGGAAAAAAAGGGTAAAAGAAGTGAAAGCCAAGGAAGGCAGCAGTATAATGTCAGATACAAGAAGGTATACCAAGACAAGCCTCAAAGTAGTTAAAGAGGTCACCTGCATCAAAGTTATCACCATGATGATTTCTATGTCATCTTTATGTGTTTATTCTTATTATATTTCTTCTTTTTTTAGGTTTTTTTGTACAATTTTTTTTTTTTTGTTTTGCTTTTAAATTTAATTTTTTTTTTTTTTTTTGTGTTTTTGTTTGTTTACAAAGATCAATACAAGTGTTGAAGCGCATTGAAACTTTAATTATTTAATATTATTGTTAATAATATCTTCTTGGGTGGAAATTGGAATACATTTTATCGGTTTCCCTCAATAGAAATTAACGGACCTGTATTGAAATTATGGCATGTTATAAAATGCTGATGTGTATATTGTTTCACACCGCCTCCGAGTTGGGTCTCTTTGATGTAGCCGTCGAGGGCAGAATGTGTGGTGTATGTATTACACAAAACACATACCAGATATACGGTGTAAATGCGTTGAGAAATGCTTCCCAATGGAAATGATCTGTGTTGGGTAATGTGGCCTAAATAAATGTTAAGCCCATTAAGGCTTAATCCCACTTATTAAACCTAAACTCCCCCCACTTATTCTGAGAAGAAAAAAATGCCACCTTCAATCCCAAAAGTTAGAAACGCACGCCTCCATACTCCCTCACTCAAAAACGTGCGCCTCCATTCTTTCTTTCTGAAACACTCAAGACGGGGCCTCCTTCATTCCTTAGCCGGTTCTTGTGTGCTCCGGTGGGACGGCGGAGTTGCGATGGTGCGTAGGGTGTCTTGTCCGTGTGCTGTGTGCGCTTGGGGTTCTCGTTCGTGTGCTGTGTGCGCAGAGTGGTTCTGTTTCTCGAGTGCTTTGTGCGTTTTGTGTAGTCGTTCTGTCCGGTGGTTCTGTGTTTGTGAGGGTGCTGGCCGTGTGCTCCTTGTCCGCTTTGCTTTGTGCTTAGGCGGCTGGACAGTAGGTTTGGGGTGTCAACACCTTCCGGTCTTTACCTTGGATTCTCGGTGACGTATACTGGAGAAAACAACAGATCTGAGCCGACCCTATATCCTTTTGGAGTTTAATATTATATTTGCATATAGTGTGTATTTGTATTTATTTTGCAGGTACACATGGCGATGTCAAGGCGGATACCCTCCTAACAGTGGTATCAGAGCGGTTATCCGCGCCTGGTGGGTGAACAGCGACGCTCGGACAGCGGCTGTTCGGCGATTCAGATTTTGCGCCGGTTCGACTTTTCGGTGGAAAAACCCTAGAGTGTTGGCCTCTGGGTTGTAAGTTATTGGCTTGAACCCTAAAACTTTTACTGCTTTGTTGAGCGTCTAGGTCAAACTAGGATTTTATGTGATTCTGTGGCTTTTGTGATTTTCAGTGTGGCTCACTGGAATTTTAAAATTGTCTAAAAACTTTCAGCTTTTTCATTATCTGTGCCTATTTTATGTGGTCCTGCTTCTGCTGCTTACTTTGTGTAATTTTGTTAGCCTGTGATTAGTGTGCCTTATTTTGCTTGTGTGCGATGACTTCTATTTCTGGCTATAATATGGAACCCTTTAATGGAAAATCGGATTTTTCTATTTGGCAACAGAAAATGAAAGGAATTTTAATTCAACAGAAAGTGTTTAAGGCTATAGGTGGTAATTATGCTGATGATGTAACGACTGCTAAGAAAGCTGAAGATGATGAATTTGCTTACTCTTCCATGATCTTGAACTTATCTGACTCTGTGCTCAGAAAATGTGGTAAACTTAATTCTGCTAAACGTCTTTGGGAAAAATTAGAAGAGCTTTATACGGAAACCTCTTTTCCTATTAGTGATGTCAAATATGCTATTAAGTATGGTATATATTCTATTACGCTTGACACTGTGATTAATGGTTTTAAGAGTAAAGAACTAGATTTAAAAGTGAACAAAGATAGTAAGTAAAATTCAGGTGAAGTTATGCATGTTAGTCTCAACATAGGTATAACAACAATCATAAATATCACAATAACCATGGTAAGAACAAAGGGAAAAGCAAGACTAGGTCTAAGTCTAGGTCTAAGAACAGAAAGTGCTTTAACTGTGGTGATCCTAATCACTTTATTAAAGACTGTCCTAAAAAGAAAAACCAGAAACATCATGATAACAACCAATCTTATGAACAAGTGAATCATGCTTCTTTATTGGGTGAAAACTCGGGTGAGGTCTTTATGGTGACTGATTTATGTGATTCTGTGAATTCTGTGCATTCATCTACTATGTGTGAAAATGAATGGCTAATTGATTATGGTTGCTCTTATCACATGTCACATCTTAGAAATTTGTTTTCTAATTATAAAGAAGTTGAAAATGGTTTTGTTTCTATGGTTAATGGGAAACTTTGTAAAGTTGCTGGCATTGGTGATGTTTACTTGAAATTTGATTCTGGTTATTTTTTGACTCTAAAATATGTAAGACGTGTTCCTGCTTTGTGCAATAATTTGATGTCTTGTGCTACTTTAGAACCGGGTGGTCTTGAGGGTAAATGGGGAAATGGAATAATGAGAATTCAAGGGTTCGTTGGTAGTTTTCAAAGCTGAAAAGAAAAGAAACATTTATGTTTGCAAAACTGAATCTGTATATGATAATGTGAATTTTGTGACTGATGACTTGACTGATCTGTGGCATAGAAGATTAGGTCATATGAGTGCTAAAGGTCTAGAGATTTTGCATAAAAAAGGTTGTTTTGGTAAAGACAAGTTGTCTTGAATGCCTTTCTGTGATTCTTGTGATTATGGCAAACAACAAAGAGTTAAATTCCCGGTTTCCCCTTCCCCTAATGTGACTAAGAGTTCTGTGATTCTAGAGTACTTGCATGCTGATGTGTGGGGACCCTCTAGTGTTCCTACACAAGGTGGTAATAGATACTTCCTATCTGTGATTGATGACTTTTCTAGAAAAGTATGGGTTTTTCTAATGAAAAATAAATCAGATGCTTTTGAAAAATTTCAAAATAGGAAGATTTTAATTGAGAACCAAACTGATAAAAAGATTAAGAAACTTAGGACTGATAATGGCTTGGAGTTCTGTAATTCTTTGTTTAACAATTTATGCAATGAATCTGGGATTCAAAGGCACAAGACTGTGCCATATACCCCTCAGCAAAATGGTGTTGCTGAGAGGATTAATAGGACTCTCCTTGAGAAAGTTAGAAGTATGCTTGCATCTTATGGCCTCTCAAAGAAGTTTTGGGGTGAAGCTGTTGTGACAGCTGCTTACTTGATCAATAGATCTCCTTCTGTCTCGTTAAATGGTTTGTGTCCTGAATCTGTTTTTGTTGGTAAAGAACTTGATTTTTCTAATCTTAAATTGTTTGGTTGTTCTGCTTTTGTGCATAGAAAAGGTGATAAACTTGAGCCTAGGTCTACTAAGTGTGTCTTCCTAGGTTATCCCGAGGGAGTTAAGGGATATAGACTATGGCTAAGAAGTGAACATGGTTTTAAAAGCATTATAAGTAGGGATGTAAATTTCAATGAGTCTGAAATGTCTTGCTTGCTTGCTTCTGTGCCTGTTGATGAGTCTGAGTCCAGCACTACACCTAGCAAGGTGGAGCATTTGTCTGGTGTGCTTCCTGTTAATGATAACAATGTGTCTTTTGCTGAGAATCATGTGAACTTGCCTGTTAATGAACCTGAGATTCATGGAATGCCTGAAAATCATGATATTGTTGTTGAACATGAACCTGTTGTGCATGATGAATTGGTTGCTAATGAATAAGAAGATTTGCATGATTATCAATTGACTAGAGATAGGGCTAGGAGAAACATAAGACAACCTGCTAAGCTAAGTGACTTTGACCTTGCTTCTTATGTGTTCAATGTGTTTGAATCAATTGATAATTGTGAACCTAAAACCTACAATGAAGCTTTGAAATCAAAAAAATGCTAATGACTGGCTGTGTGCTATGAAAGAAGAAATACATTCTTTGATTGTGAATTATACGTGGATTCTTGTTCCTAAACATGTTTATTGCTCTGTTGTTGATTGCAAATGGTTGTTTAAGGTTAAGAATGAAAATGATTCGGTTAGGTTCAAAGCTAAGCTTGTAGCTAAAGGTTTTACTCCAAAAGAAGGTGTAGACTTCACTGAAATTTTTGCTCATGTTGTTAAGTTCACCATTGTGAGAATTATACTTTCTCTTGTTGCTCAATTTGACTGGGAACTTATACAAATAGGTGTAAAAACTGCTTTTTTGCATGGTTACCTTAATGAAAAGATTATATGAAGCAACCTGATGGTTTTATTGATTCTAAAAACCTTGAAAAAATGTGTTTGCTCAAGAAATCTTTGTGTGGTCTAAAGCAATTCCCTAGGCAATGGAATAAGAAGTTTAATGAGTGCATGATTTCCTTAAAATTTAAAAAAAAGCTCTTTGATCATTGCTTGTATTTTAAGGATAAAGTATATGTGCCTATATTCCTGTTGATTTATGTGGATGACATCTTAATTACTAGTCCTTGTTTGAAATCAACTGAGCATGTTAAGAAATGTCTAAGTAAAAAATTTGACATGAAATTCTTAGGAGATGCTGGTAGAATATTAGGTATGGATATTGTGAGAGGTAGGAAGATGTCGGCTATCTACTTGAACCAAACTTTTTATGTTGAAAAGATTTTGAAGAAATTTTCTATGTTTGATGCTAAGCATGTTAATGTGTCATTAGCTGCTCACTTTGTGTTGAGTAAAGATCAATATCCTAAATCTGATTTTGACTTTGATTCTATGAAGAATGTGCCTTATTCAAATGCAATAGGATATGTTATATATTTGATTGTTAGTACGAGGTCTGATATAGCTTATGTTGTTAGTTGCTTAAGTAGGTATATGTCTAACCCTGGCATGGTGCATTGGAATGTTGTTAAATGGCTATTGAGATACTTGAAACACTCTGTGCATTATGGCTTGAGGTTTTCTAAGTGTTCTGAATGTGTTAAACTAAAAGGTTATGTGGATTCTAACTATGTTAATTATAGGGATAACAGAAAATCTACTACATCTTATGTGTTCATTTTGTGTGGTGCTTGCATTAGTTGGAAATCCCAGTTACAACATATAGTTGCTTTATCTACAACTGAATCTGAGTATGTCGCTGTAACTGACGCTTTAAAAGAAGCTATCTGGTTAAAAGGATTGATTTCTGAAATTGGCTTGTTTGAAGGTGATGTAGTTGTGTTTTCTAATTCACAATCTGGTATACAATTGTGTAAGAATCCAGTCTTTCATGATAGAACTAAGCATATTGATGTTAGGTTTCATCACATTAGAGATGTTGTTGCCAAAGGCTTAGTTTATCTTGAGAAAATACCTTCTGAGTTTAATCCTGCTGACATAGGTACTAAGTGTTTGCCCCTTAGTAAGTTTCAATCATGTTTAAAAATTTTAAAATTTGATACTGGTGACTGATGCATGTTTAGTCCATTGGTTAGTGTTTTATAACATGTTGTATGCTCGTTACAAAATTGTTACCCATGTTACTTTCCCACTTTAAATTGTTTTTGTTATTGTTTTCCCCTTGTCTTTACTTTGTGTTTTGACAGGAATTTGGGCCACACAATTACTTTGTGTATTGTGGGGATGATGATGCCTGCTTGTATGTTTTCCCTACGCCTGAAGAGAAACCTGTATTGGGCCAATGTGGAGATTTGTTGGGTATTGTTGCCCAAATAAATGTTAAGCCCATTAAGGCTTAATCCCACTTATTAAACCTAAACTCCCCCCCACTTATTCTGAGAAGAAAAAAACACGCCTCCTTCAATCCCAAAAGTTAGAAACGCACGCCTCCACACTCCCTCACTCAAAAACGTGCGCCTCCATCTTTCTTTCTGAAACACTCAAGACGTGGGCCTCCGTCATTCCTTAGTCGGTTCTTGTTTGCTCGGTGGGACGACGGAGTTGCGGTGGTGCATAGGGTGTCTTGTCCGTGTGCTGTGTGCGCTTGGGGTTCTCGTTCGTGTGCTGTGTGCGCAGAGTGGTTCTGTTTCTCGAGTGCTTTGTGTGTTTTGTGTAGTGGTTCTGTCCGGTGGTTCTATGTTTGTGAGGGTGCTGGGCGTGTGCTCCTTGTCCGCTTTGCTTTGTGCTTAGGCGGCTAGACAGTAGGTTTGGGTGTCAACACCTTCCAGTCTTTACCTTGGTTTCTCGGTGACGTATATTGGGGAAAACAACAGATCTGAGCCGATCCTATATCCTTTTGGAGTTTAATATTATATTTGCATATAGTGTGTATTTGTATTTATTTTGCAGGTACACATGGCGATGCCAAGGCGGATACCTTCCTAACAATCTGCATGCTTGTATTTGAAACTCTTTGTCTACTTTTTTGGGCAAATTACTATAATTAGTTAGAATAGTTATTTAAGGGGGGGAATTTCGTTATTCAAAATTCTAATATGTTATAATAATTTTGTGGATTTGAAGTGGTATGGTAATTTTGTGACGATACCAAGATTATTCTACAATCAGATCAATTTACAGTATCAAAATCCAAGCAGACCAATGTACATGACCAATTTTGTAATTTTTTTTCTTTTTAAATATGCACCATTGCTTTTGCTATAAGGTTGTCTATGTTTTAACATCTTGTTTCTTGAAATAGTTATGGATATCTATTTTAAAATAGGTGTATTTGTAATTGTAGTCCAAATTTCAAATATAGGTCTGAAGAAATTATTTTTTTAACAAAAACTCTCACATAAATGTTCTTTATCAAACCGATATAAATTATTTTTTAACAAATATAGTGACAAGTTTTGTTAAGGGTTTAGAGACCAATATTGTCCAAAATAATTTATATGTGACTATATTTGATAAAAACGTTTATGTTGGATTATGTTTGTTAAAAATAATTTCTTCGGGACTATATTTGATTACTTTTAAATTGCAATGTACTGAATGCAACGCTTACAGATCATCGCATTTTTTGCAGGTGAAGTTTCTGGGAACTCTGATTTATTGACGATTATTTCGAATAGTGACGATGAACCAGATGATGAAGTGAGGTCATTGTCAACATTGATTGATTTCAGAGGACAAAACACACGATCTTGACAAGGATTCGACTTGTGCTCGGCATATAAAGAGGACAGTGTCAGTGTGTTAACTTCATCAACAATGGCTTCCACATCTGCTCAAGTAAAAGCGCATGCTAAACAAGTGTTTGTATGAAGTACGAGGATAATACGATGTAATGGGAATATTGCATTTTAATTACTAATTATTTTAATTGAACCTTGGTTCGCTGATACGGTCACAAAAGGTGCTGTCCAGACTGTTGTTCCAGTTCCATCGACTATTGTTGAGAAATTTTTTGAAAATTATAAATAAAATTAATTAGACAGAATTTTAATAAAAAAATAAAAAAAATTAGAAAAGTTAAAAAACTGTTCCGCAACGTCTGCAATAGCTGCAAAATAGCCACCCGTGCTGCAAAATCGGCGTGACAGTTATACATCGTTTTTAGCCTAAACTTTATCACGATGGTTGTCGTTCCACAATCGATATTACGAACTAATGATTGAACCAAGAGTTCGTATCTTGGAACGAACATTTATGAGTATGTGAATAATAATTTTTATTGATATCAATAATTTAATTGATCTTACGGAAATATCATATAAGCGGTCAAAATCACATGTGAAAAATCCAAATTATATTTTCCCACTTTTAATGTAACAAAAAAGAACTATTTTTGTATTTTATACATAATCTCTCAGTGCAACAATTTAAACTTTTGGGATGTTATAAAACGAGAAAGAATAAACATTTAAGCTTTCTATTACATTAATAATATTGCTAAATCTCACAACGATTTTTTAAAATTAAAGAGAAAAATAAGAAGGAAGGAAAGAAAGGGGAAAGAAGAAAAGGGGTTAGATATGGATGACAATGGGGTGGGTCTAAAACCCGGACGCGTATTGAACTCGGACCCACTTCAACCGGGTATTGAAGCGGGGTGGGACGAGTCCCAAGTTTGGCCAAACCCACACCGGACCCGCCCCGCTATACATATATTAATTTTTTTTGAAAAAATTTATATTGAAGATACATTTCACTTTTTTGATTGAATAATAAAATGTCATTATTTAATTTATATCAAATCGTATATGTTCATATTAAATAAGTTGGACATTTTGAAAGGAATGAGAACAACTTTGGTAGCTTAATGATAGTTTCACATGGCTTATTATAAATATTTACTAGAGAAAAACATGAAATTCAATCACAAAACTAAATTTTTGTGCTTCAAAATTATTTTTTAGCTAATAAACAATTTTTAAAACAAAAATAAAAACTCAAGCATGGCGGGGTGGGTTTAACCCGCCAAGTTCGCTGGGCGAGCGGGATGGGTTTGGGACAACCTTTTTTGTAGGGGCAAGTCTCGGATTTGGCCAAACCCGTCCCAGACCCGCCACGTTACCATCTCTAGTTAGAAGAATTGTGTCGCTTTCCACATGTAATATAAAACTAATAACTGATTAAACGTCAAGCATTAAACCATATACATGGATTTTTGTAATATCGGATGGATTGTGACATTGTATTGTGTGGAGTATTTGAAAATTGAGTAATGAAGTGACTTTTCAATAAGGTTAGGAGTTGAACTTGGATATCAACTTATTTTTCGGGCTATAATTATTCCCTGATGGATTGGTTTACAAACATGCTGTTGTTTATCAATGCTTTAAATCGGGGGTAATGTATTGTTGAAAAATGGATGCTAGTATGGGTCTCTCCGGTTTGGGGGTGGTAAAAGGTGATCAGAGTATGATGCTTTTGATCCAATTAGAGATTGAAGGATGGGTAGAGATTTGATGTGGCAGAAAACTTAATTTTCATGCTTTATTCATTATTTTGTAGTAATGGTGTGCTACTGCTATGTCTCTTATCCGATGTGTTACTGCTACTTCGGTTACTCGTTGTTCCTCTTGCTTGGGTGTTGAATGTTATTAGTGGGATGCTACTCAGTTACTGCTCAGATTGTTATTTTAGTTGTTATGGGTGGCTTGTTGTCACTGCTGTTGTGTTCAAGTTCTTTGCTGCCCTTCCAGTAAGGCTGGTGCATCCTACGCAATGGGTGCTTCATTGGTTGCATCTTTGGGTTTTTTAGTTAATTGGCTATATGGGTTTCTTTTAGTCTGTGTTTTCTTTTCTTTGGCTTTTAGTTATGTCCTGTTCTTTCTTCCTTTTTTGTAGTTATATATACTTTTTCCTTTGTTTGCCGTCTTGTTTTCTAAAGTTGTAGCTTGTTGTGTGTATAGTGGTTGCCATTAGAAGTTTTGTTTATTTTTTTGGTGCATGTATTGGGTTGGAGTACCCCTTTGTACTCCCATTAATATATTTTTTTCCTGTTAAAAAAAAAATCTCTTGTTCAATCTAGAGATGACAAAAAGTGTTTGATGTGCTGGAACTGTTCACCAAAATATGCCACCCGACACAATAGAAGGTCGTGTCGGCACTTCAGTTTGATGGGCCCGACATGGCCCACATTGATTTTTTATATTTTTTAATATGTTATTGTTTAGCACTAAATAATATGCTAATAAATAATTAAAATTAGCAGTAATATTAACACAATATATATTTAAAATTCGAATTTGTTTATCATAATTAAATAAATAAAAATTGCAATCATCAATCAAGATTTAAAAAGTATAAAGTAATAATACAAATAATCAATTCTCTTCATTTTAAAGAGAATATATATCATGTCATCTACACCTAAGGCTGCTTAACGGATCGAACTGGTCTGGTCGGTTCAGAACCGGCCGTTTTCTGATCCGGTAATATGGTAAGCAGTCCGATCTGTTAAGGAACTGAATCGAATCCGGTTCCGGTCCCAACCTGTTCCGTTTTGATCCAATCTGGTCCCTACCCTTTTATTATTATCTTAAAAAAAAAAACTTAACGGTTCCGGTTCGGAACCGGAACCTGATCGGTAGCACCAATACTGGTGGTGCTACTGATCCCGATCTAGGAAACCGCTCCATACCGTTATATTATCGGTTTCGGAGTGGTTCGAAACCGGTTAGCCCGATTTCAGTTCCGAAGCGGGCTAACTGGTTCGGTTCCGGGCCAGTCCGGATTGACTCTGTCCGTTAAGCAGCCCTATATACACCTTGAAATCGATCATTGCCTCGCTATTTTATTTGCTGTAAATGTATTTCTTATTTCATAAAGAACTCTATCACATGCACTTAAATAAAGACTCCAGTAGAATTGTGGATATTAGATGTGTTAGTAGATCATGTATCATGATTAAAAGCACTGGTCAAAGTTTCTCATTACTTTTCACCATGCCAAAATATCAAAAACTTTTTATTCTTTTTCACTAAAATTAATAACTTGATTTAAATATAATTGATATTCAGTAAATCAAAATGGAGTGAAATCAAAGTAGTATGTTTTATTATTATTAGCGTTCACACAGACTACTACTAGTACAATCATTTTCACTAATTGGAAAGGATCTAGATCATATAAAGAAATAAACAATTATTAAGGCGTTATTTTTATTCAATAATATTAATATAATCATAATTCATATTAATAGAATAAGATTCGATTATAATTTGTAGAATATAAATTTTAATCTAAGATTCATATTTGAAGCCAAGTAATTCAAAAGAGTAATAGTTTTACAATATTTTTAAAATGTAATCTCCATTTATTCAACAATGATTGTAATCTCCATTGGATAGTAACTAAACAAAAAAAAAAAAAATAGTAGCATTAAAACTTTCCAAAAGTCATTATTCTCAAAAAGAAAATGTTCTCCGATCCTTTCATTGAAAATATTATAATAATATCTTTGTAGTATTAACATGTTTGTAATATTAAATAGATGGAATTCCACCTATTATGAACATTATGAGGAATTTTTTTTATAATTTTCACCATGAGAAATGCATAAACTTTTAAAATTTTGATATGCAACAATTTCATCATCATAATTTAAACTATAAGAAGAATCTGTCATTATGTAAAACAAAAAATATATAAAAAAAACTAACTAATGCAACAAAAAACATAACCAACTATCTTGACTTTGATAGTTAATGTTGCCATATATTGAGACAAGCTTCTGCTTTGTTGCTTACAATTTGATATTGGTACTGCTTAGAAATGCTTAGTAATTGAGTTTAAAAATGTAGTTCAATTACTCAGAAAAGCTTAGAAATTAATATTGCAATATATAAGGATAAAATGAGGCAAACATAGCATTTATGGGAATAAAAATTGAAAAAAATCTTGGTCATATGGCCTTCAAGGAAAATGGCGCCTTGACGTATAAAATGTGGCGTAATTTTAAATTTTTTTTAAAAAAATAAGGGGTTACCATGGCTAGCATGGCCCATTACTGTAGCAAAATAGTCCGTGTCGACAAAGCTTGTGATCGGCCGCGGGCACCCTACCAGTTTTGCCATGACTACTTCAACCTATAAAGTTGTTACTCATTTCTTTGGATTTATGGAAGATTTTGGATGCTTTTAAAAGGAGTACGTATCAGGGCTTTTTAGGGTTTCCCAGTTGAACATATTCGCAGAGTTAATATTATGTAGTGGAAAGAGGAATAACACATGTTCTTAAAAGTCCTTTTTTAGATTCTTCTTTACAAACCATTGTGAAATTCGAAAATAAATACATACAATATAGTGTAATTCAAATTTAAGGAAAATTGATTTTTCATCCTTCATATCTCTCTACGATTTTGGTCCGTTATATTATAATTATAAAAATTGAGTCTTAGTCTTGTATCTTTCATTTTTCTAACAATTTTGGTCCTTCGTTTTGTAATTTTTAGTCATTTTTTTCATGGACTGCCTATATGACACCGAACATGTCAACATCGCATCCGGGTCATGTGAAAAATAACTACAATTGCCACCAAAATAATGATAGAAGACTAAGACTTACGACTAAAATTTGATGATGTATAGGGTCAAATCACAAATAGACAAATATGAAGGGCCAAAATTGCAATTTTTCCATTTTTATCAGAAGGTCAATAATAATGGCGCATTAATGTTCTAAATTATCGAAACCTATATTGTTGAATATATGAATCTCTGATATATTTTTATTTAATGCCGAGAAATGTTTTCATGTATGCTATGATATACGCTATAGGAGGAGTTTTTGGCATCTTCAGCATACATTTAAACCCTAATATAGTGATGACAACACTTGCATAGTCGAGTCGAGTGGTTTGTCACATTTGTCCATTTAGGCTGAACTCGAGTATGTGTTGATACATATAAATTTCTCTCCCCTTGATCAAAAGAGAAACTCTAATATAGTAATACAATTTTTTTAAAAAAAAATTAAATAAATACCAGCAAACCCATTTTGTTGCAGGATCACAATAAAACTCCAGTGTAGCATCCGCCAACACAATGGAAGTCCCTTCATTTTTTTATTTAAAAATGGTGAACCGGTCCAATTGGATCAGTTCATCATTACTTTTTTTTAGAGAAAAAATTCTTTATTTTTCTAAATGCTAGGTGATTTATCGTTCATACAATAATTGAACATTTTTTTTTTAAAGTATTTATTTATTAAATATTCGGTGATATAGTTTTCAAAAAAAGTAAAGGAAATTTGCATGTATGTATGTCTGTCCATTTAATTTATTATTATTTCACAGTAGATCTGCCACAAATATACTAATTTATTAATTACTTTTAATATTTTAATATTTAAACAAGAAAATCAACCAAATTATTGCTTAATATTTTACAGTAGATCTGCCTAGGACATTTTAAACGTAATTGGTAACAAAATGAAGCTCCAACTCAAATTATTTCTTAATATTCAACTCAATTTTTTGGTTATTTATTACGTTGGTTGGTTTGGCCACGTACGACGTAGGTCCAACAATACACATATGTGTCAAGTAAAGTCCATAGATTTCGACCATTTCATGATAGCGAGAGAACGACTGGAGAAGACGTGGCTTGATCTTATACGAAAAAACTTGAAGTTCAAGAGGATTAAAGAGGATATTATGACCGATAAAAACATTTGGAGAAGACCGACGCACGTGTCAGACCCAACTTTATTCTCTCTATTTCCCTAATTCATTGGGATTAAATGCTTAATTGTTGTTAACTCAAATTTTCATTGTTTAGTTTCCTTGCAATTCATAATTACAGAATTGGTCTATGTTATTTTATAATTGAGCTAGTGGCCTATAAACCCCTTGTGGTTTGTCAAATAGGCAAATTACATCACGTGGTTTGAAAATAGGCATTTTACCCCACCCTTTGGTTTATAAAATAGGCAGTTTACACATTGTGGTTTGAAAATAGACATTTTACCTCCCTTTGGTTCGTAAAAATAGGCATTTTACCCCCCTTATAGTTTGTGAATAGATGTGAAATACACCATATATGGGGTAAACTGCCTATTTTGTAAACCACATTGGTAAAATACATGCTTTTACAAATCACAATGGGTAAAATGTCTAATTTGAAATGACAAGAGGTAAAGCTGCCTATTTTGCAAACCAGGTGAGGGTAAAATACATATTTTCAAACCACAGTGGAGTAATCCGCCTATTTGAAAATCTGCCAAAAACCCTTTTATAAATATTTCAGAATTAATACGCAGTTATGTTTGGATCCAAAAAAGGGAATGAGTTTGTTTTTGTATCAACGAAGATAACGTACTTTTACCGAATCCAACTCAATTGGACCGGGCATATCATAGAAAGTTTCGGATCCAACCCATGGATTAGACCCGGATTCGGCAAAATAAGCATACGAGCAAAGGATCCATGACGAAATAGTAATACTTATATGCAAATTAAGCACCAAATCATAACCGACCCATATGATATACAACCGTCGGATGGGTCACCAAAAGTCTCATCTCTTCTCTTTATTTTTGTTCTTCTTATCACATAATTCTTCATTTACCTCTATACCGCAAGAGATTATGGACATTTTTCTAAAGCTCTTCTTAGCTTGTATGCAAAATATGCTCCCTACAAGCTAGCAAGCACGAGCTTCGGTTAACTGCCTCATGATCGGTCCACAACTACCCGAAACTTTTAATGATGAAAAGAGGCAAGACAACTTAGCCATCATAGGCATCGTCCTCGACATTCTGGGTATGGTCATCAGCTCCTTACAGACGTCGTTGCAAGGACTATGATAACCTTCAAGATCAGCTTTTGTAATTAATACGACATCTCCAGATGTACACGTCGCCATCGAGGCCATCCTCTGCTGCTTGTATTCTTGAACTGCCTGGAAAAGCATGCAAATATATGTTTTAAAGAATCCATGTAACACAGAGAATCTGGAAATGCGAGTTTATCGATTAGAAAATAAGTTTTTTGCACGTGTGGATCCAGCAAAGGGTGATTGTCTCTCACAAAATTAAATAAAAAATTGAAATTTTATGCATAAACTTTCTACAACTATATTTTTGCCTCACCGGCTCACCCCTCGCCGAAAAAATCCATTGTTTTCTCACCAAGCCCCTCTAGTCACGCTATAATACTCGTTCTACATCACAATACGGGAAGAAATGAACGGGTTTATAAAAGTACTTGGCTTTAATTATTTTCATATAGTGAGTACACGTGACTTCTAGCAAAACCCATCAAGCAAATATCGCTTGCAAGGATTTCAACCTCATGAGACCAGGCGCGACACCTTGTCTCTACCCTCTCCCTGAATTCTCGGACCTGGGCATTTTGGCTTTTGTTTGTACCTTCCATTGGGATGGAGCCAATAGCACCCTGGGTCTTCTAGACCGAACATATTCAAGTGCAGCAGCAGGACTCATATGCTTATATTCCACCTGCAAATCATGTTAAGGTGTCAGGAAGGTCAACATTGACATTGCTACTTATCATATTCAATGGAAGAAAAAGAACAGCACCAGATAACAGAGGACAATGGTTGTGCTCCGTCCCCTCCCAGCTTTGCAGTGCACATATGTTGTTCGACCGGTAGAAGCATTTTCTATGAGCAACATGCATGGATTGATAGAAAAGTCCGTATGATGGGATAATTTACAGGAAATAAAGATAATAAGAGGAAAACTTGGGTAAAGAAAACCACTGACTGTGAATGAAATCTACAGCTTGATTAATATCCATAAATGATGGGGCAAAGAGATAATCCCTCGTAGGGATTACAAGATGGTCTATTCCATGAGCCTGAAATAACAACGCAACAGTATGGTGAGTAAGAATAGAACACTGGGAAAGAACGAGAATCCTTGGAAATCAGTTGTACAATGGATTGGACTTAACATTCCACTCAAATGATGGAAGACTTCTAATTGTAAAACTATACCAAAGTTTTTCATAAGCAAAATATTTTCAAAGTAAAATCACCCACATTAACATACATCAGTTTACAACAAAAAAGTAAACTCTGAGAAATCTTACAAAATCATTCAACATAAATGAAAGATAGCTTATAAGATAAGGCTTTAGAATAAACATCATAAATGTACACAATCCTAACAACCAAAGTCAAATCACAGATAAACCACTCACATGGTACAACGATGTCGGTACCAAAGTTTCGTAGGGCTCATTCAGTGTAATTACACCACCAACTCCAAGATGCTTAAGCCGAGGTACATCCTTTGGAAATGGAACGGCTCCCAGCAGGAGAAACTGAATACTCATCACGAAAGAAAATATTAAACATATATTCCAATTTAATCATATCAAACACAATGCATATATAACATTTGGTGGCCGCCATGACAGAAGATCGTTGAGAAAAAAGTAGATAAACCTTAAACTCAACTGAGTGAGCATAATCTTATAAAGAGGCAACCACTAAATACTTAAAGGAACTGTGATCGTTACAAGTTCTGTTGATGCAAATGATTTCAAATCTTGCTTCTTCATCTTGCCAAAACAAAAAAATATACCAGCGCTGCTGCCAATTTTAATTTCTAGAAATCCCGACCAAAGTATCAGACAAGGCATTTCCGCATTCCAACATGGAGAGCGCCAAGCAATTTTTTTTTTAAGAAAAATAAAATATTTTTTTGCATCAACGGCACAAAACGTCGCAATGCAAAGATTGCATATTTGTATCAGACTCGAATCAAAACCTTCGTGATTATACTTTCTCTTGCCAATCCCCTGGCTTCGATCACAGGTAGACAAATGTAATTTTATGAAGATAAACACGGATACAAAACACCCAAGAGCCTAAAACATCATTTTTTTTAAAGCAAATCGAAAAAATCCCCTTTCATAGCATAAATCCTTTCACCAGAGTCAACAATAGCAACTAACAATCCAAACAAAGCCAGGGAATACTAATTTAATACCTGATCAATTTGATCCCACCACCTGAACTCAGCCTGAATTTTATTGCGGAAGACGTTGTACAAAAGGGTCGGGTAAAATAGGATCCGAGCCCCAGCGCCGACCAAAGCCCTTTTCGCGTCGTCCCGGACTGCGATCAGCCTTCCTTCTGTATCACTACTGTCGTTAGTGCTGTAGCTTCTCTCAATTACAATATCCATCGAATCATCCAATTCCTCGATCTTCATCGCAATCAATAGCTACACGATTTAGGTCAAATCGAAGGAAGAATTTGGGAGGAATGAAAATGAAGCTAAAACTCAGCTGATAAAAACGATGAATCGGGAACTGGTAATCAGAATCAGATCAGTACACAGTGAATCCATACGTGGAGTGAATTCTAATTAACTGCCAACAACCGGGTGATCGCCGAAAATTTTAAAGCAAAACTCAAACTAGACATGGTATCAACAGCGGAATGATTCTACAATTGGAATCTAGATGATCAGTGGTCCTAAGAAGAAGATTGTAGAATTCGGGAAGATTAAGATTGAGGAACGAATGAAAAAAAAAGTGAAGTGAATTCCTTCAAGGGGAGTTACTGCGATCCACTGATGGGCCATGCACCCAAATGCCGCCAATTTCTATTATATTATATATTATCCTCTCTCCCATGACTTCTTATCCGTTTTTTTTTAAGCTGGAATTTATAATATATTAATAGATGAAATATGTAGAACGAAGTTCAAGCTCATACACGATTATATAATCCATATACATTAATATAGATAAATACCAAGTAAATATACAATGAGAAAAGGTGTAGCAGAAAGGCTAGCAAGTGACCATAATCGCCGAAAAGCACAAGATATGGAAGTGCAAATGCACTGTGAGCTGATCAAAGTCCACTCAAACCAAGCACTTCATAGTAGGATCGAGTAAGGGAAATTGTCTTCCAACATATCTGGAGGTACAAATTAGGAAAACGAGGAGCATAAACTGATAAAAGACAACAAACGATCAAACTCTCTTATCTGTTTTCTTCTCAAAACTATTAAATATTTACTCCAGCTTTTGGATCAATCAATTCGAAACTCTAAATTTCAAATCATTGATTTTAAATTAATTTGTTTAGATAAATTTACAGTTGTTATATTTCAAATCCACCTATTTATTAATTTCTATAAATATAATGATAATTATGATAAATTTGAAATACACCTAAAATATGTGTCATTTCAAATTCATTCTCAAATTATATTCCTTCATTCAAATGAATTACATTCATTCAAACATAACCTAAAGTTAATAATAGATGATAGCACAAAACATTTACCGCTTGATCGAAAATTATAGATGATAATAATAGCATAACTCTAATTTTTTTAAATCGTACAATACTTCAAGCACCACATTTTTATCGTTTTTGACAAGCATAATTGTTGCAAGCCAAGAAAGATCATTTTGATTAAAAAAAATTAGTCTTCTTGGCGAGGCACAAGGAGTTTGAAAATATGCTTAAAAATTGAAATAATTAACTCAGACTAAGTAATTAGTTAAAAAAGTAATTTTTATAAATTTAATTAGTGATCAACTTGGTGCTTGTTGTCAACACCAAAAATTAATCTAAATGAATTATTTCTTAAATCTCTAATAAAATTTAT
This sequence comes from Haberlea rhodopensis, assembly GCA_907163345.1. NCBI lineage: Eukaryota > Viridiplantae > Streptophyta > Magnoliopsida > Lamiales > Gesneriaceae > Haberlea > Haberlea rhodopensis. The sequence goes on along the minus strand of CAJQUN010000022.1, from coordinate 150,066 downwards.
TTAGGTTTCTGTTTGTTAAGTAAGATAAGAACTCGCCGTCTCCTTCATTTCAGGATTTTAGGATGTCACACAATATCATACAAAATACACATATCAACAAAGTTTTTAATTGAAATGTATATCCTTTTAAAAAAAATTCTAATGCTTTATTTTTAAAAACAGAAATAAGGTGAGCAAAATTCCAATATCACTTTTCACTTCTCAAGATCTCAATGACACCAGTGTAAACTTTACGGATGACCAAAATTTCGGTTAAACAGACCGAACTGAATTAATTCTGAAATTGGATCCGGTTAATTTGGTTTTGATTTTTAAAAAAATCTAGTACTTCAGTTTGATTTCGATTTTTATTTTAAAAATATCGATTAACTGAATGACCTAATTTTTTTTTTACTTTTCTAAAAAATATTAATTTTTAAAATATTTTTATAATCAATTTATCTCATTCATTTATTTATTTTAAATTTTTTTAATTTTTAAAATCAAATTATCTTACTTTTATTTTTTTAAAAATATAGATTAATTCGATTACCGATCGAATTAACCAATATTCTATTCGATTCGATTAATTCAATTTTAAAAAAATTCGGTTGGTTCGATTATTCTAAAAAAAACCTATTAATTCGGTTTAAAAAATTCAATTTGGTCGGTGACCGAATGTATAACCCTAATAAACTCCCTCTCCAAATATAAAAATATACTTGTATTTTAAAGTTTATATTAGATATCTAGTCAATTAATATTATTCAACTAAATTCATAATATTTAGCTTAAGAAAGTAAGAAACAGGAGCTGGGTGGGCCACATAAGCAGGCTGTCACACAACTCCAGGACCAGGCCGATATTGTACATTACTCCATATGTCATTGTCCCTTACGCTTTTGTAGTCACGCTTGAGAAATATTATAATTGCTTTCTCTTTTAGCCCTTGATTCTCAAAATTTTTCACTTTAATCTTGTCGAGTCTCGACTCCAAAAATGTTTACAAAGAGTTGTGTAACCTATTAATATATATTCAAATTATGTGTTGAGATACAACAATCATCTTTGCTGTGAGAGCGATAAAAACATGATGTTTGAGTTAATATACAATGTAAAATATTTAAATTAAACAGTTACAGTCGACTATAATTTTTAATAAAACTGTTCATATAATATGAAATAATACAATATAACAGGTTCCAAAGTGGGATTTTTAATCAAATAATCGATTTTCGAAAATGATTTAACAATTTAACCGATTTTTTTATTATCAAACTAACATAAGTCGTCATGTCAGATGTCGACTTCATTTAAAGTCGCTATTTGACATGGCGACTTTAATAAAAAATTTATTTTTTTTGATGTCGCCATCTGAGTTGGCGACACCAATGTAATTTATTGGTGTCGCCATCTCAGTTGGCGACATCAATTTAATTTATTGATGTCGTCATCTCAGTTGGCGACATCAATTTAATTTATTGTTGTCGCCATCTCACCAATGTAATTTAACCCTAGCCCATTTCCAAAAACACGCCCGCCGCACTCGCATCTCATTCTCATTTTCTTTCTTCTGCTCATTCTCATTTTCTTTGTTCTGCTGCGAAAATTTCTTCCAACATCTCTGCAAAAATCAAGCTATTTTATTCCAAAATATTTAAGGTAAGCTTTTTTATTTTGTTATTTGTGTATTGTAGATAAATTATGATTTATATATATTTAGTATGAGTATATTATTTGTTGGTGTATATTTTGATGATGTGAATGATTAAAATTCAAGTTGGCTCCGGAGGGCGGTGGTGGCCGGCGGCGGCGGCGGCGGCCGGTGGCGGTGGCGGCCGGTGGTGGGCTGCGGCGGTGGGCGACGGTCGTAGACAGTGGACGGGTAGTTTTTGTAATGTTGAGATTAATGTTGTTAATTTTTGTATTATATTTCAGGATGGATCAAATGAGACAACCAGGCCCGGTTGACACACGTCTTTTGTCGTTGCACTCTTCACATCGATCTGAGGATGTATTGGGAGGTGATATGGATAGTATACTTCGTGTGAGATACCCAGATAGCTATTTTTGGGATATGTGTCCATTAGATATACGTGTTGTTAATTTGTTGCACGTTATTGGATTTTATGGTATATATAGGTGTGGTAAGATTGAACTTGACATGCACCTGATCACGGCTTTAGTTGAGAGATGGCGCCGTGAAACACACACATTTCATCTTAGATCGGGAGAAGCGTCCATCACACTGCAAGACATTGCAGTAATATGGGCTTTGCCAATAGATGACATCGTAGTGTCTGGAATAGATTATGATAGGACTCTACCTGAATGGCAAGAATATTGTCATATATATTTAGGATTCATACCAGATATCAATGATTTTAAAGGTGCGAGGTTGAGATTAGTTGTTTTGAAAAATCATTTGCTGCAAAATCCCTTGGGGGTACATAGTACGCCAGATGATGTTGCTAAGTTTACAAGAGTTTGTGCGTTATTGATGTTAGGGGGGATTATGTGCCCTGATTCCTCAGGCAATTTTGTTAGGTTATTGTATTTACAGAAGTTGGAGGATATCGACTCTGCTAGTACATATAGTTGGGGCAGTGCTGTGTTGGCATACTTATATCGTGACTTGTGCACGTCATCAGAGATAGGGAAAAAAGTTATAGGTGGTGCATTGCAACTCTTACAGGTAAATAATATGTTTGTTTGTTTTAATAATTAAAATATGTTTCTGGTCAATCTAACTTGTGTTATTGATGTCACTACAATAAATGAGATTTGGGCATGGTCACGAATCCCAAGTTTGACTCCGCAATTGGGTAGCGATAGATCTGATATTGGGCCAATAATGGTCGGCCCAGACAATGTGTTACCTTCTGCTCCATATGGTGTAAGGTAATACGAATATGCATTGTTTTATAATTGATTTTATGTGTTAATGCATTTAATCATTTATTTGAATATATACAGGTGGTCATGTCATTTAATCTTTACAGAAACTGGGAGTCATTCCATACACATCATAAGGGACATCCTTGATGAGCAGCCAGTAACTCAAGTAAACATGCTGTTAAATTAGTTTGTACAAAAATACACTCTTTTCATAGTATGTAAAGCAATGTTGTTTTGCAGTTTAATTGGCAGCCGTACCCTGATGAGTACACTGAAGGAATCACTGAGTTGGGGACATATAAGGGACCGTTGATAGTTGAAATGCAACGGTCTGATAGAGTACTGCGACAATTTGGGATGCTACAAGATATCCCAGAAGATCCACCATCGGGGGATGAGGCATTGCATAATGTTGGTCGAAGGAGAAATGTCAACAAAAACTGGAGCACTAGGCATAAAGCATACATACTTTGCTGGGAGAGGGCAAATGATCTACGTGTAGACAGACCACGATTTACTGACGGTGGTTACTACGTTGTTGGCGGATACAGTGAGTGGTATGAACAAGTCACACGTAGATACATTGGACGTCAAGAATATTTTGTACAGACAAGATATCAACATGGTGATGGCCCGGCATGGCAGCATGTGGTACGTTAATTACGTGAAATTTTATTTTTATATTTGTGTTTCGATGTATAAATTTTATATGGACTTTTGGACTTTGCAGATTGTGCAGATGGAACAGTTAACTACAAGCTATGACCGACATCTGGCTGATGGAGTGCCTATTACGACCGAGTCGATGAGGCAACACAGGACTATGTTCGACAATGTGGTGCGAGTGGCTCGTGAACGGCGAGACAGAAACTTCCCACCATACAATGAAGTCCAGCCTGTTGATACATGTCGGTTCCATGCAGGCACTCCATCTACACATATGCAGACAGATATTGCAGGTCCATCTACGTGGACAGATATTGCAGGTCCATCTGCACATATGCAGACAGATATTGCAGGTCCATCTACGTGGACAGAGCCAGATATGTGTACAGACTATTATATTCCTGTTCCTGTACCATCATATTATTTATCTCCCTTCACGCCATATCCCCCCATGTCCACTCAACCCCAGTTCAGCAGCATGGGTACAGATGTCAGTCTTGGGTTTGCGACATATGCAGTTATGACTTCGCCTTTCGATGCCCTCTTATGTTGATATTTCGTATACAGATGTGTTCCATCCACACTTATTACCCGACGGCAATGTTGAAATCCTTGTACACATGGATGGAAGGCCCGGAACACGTAATTCAAAGTCTTTTCTATTGGTCTGGCATTTTCAAGGTGAACCCACTCAACGACTGTGCCGGGATTCCATTTTTGCAAAGCTCCCATATAGTAAGACAATTTCTTCACGGAGCTCTCCCATGTTCCGTACACATTCTCAACAGCACGTCGTAAACTAAACCATCATTTTGCATAGGAGATCTCAAATCCATATTTATCTTTCACTGTTTGAATTACATACTTTATTTCGTAAGCTGGATCACGCCGAACAATTCCCACTAACAAGCTAGCAATCATGTTTTTGTCCAAATTTGCATGATCGACCGACAGCTCACTCAAAAGGCAAGTGTGAGAACCTCCATACTTGTTTATTTTGAATAATCCAACTTTTTTTCTTCAACGAGGCCCGCAGGTACCATCTACAAGGCATATCTTCTGTACTGTGTTTGCACACCACTTTCCACAATGTTTTTGTACTCTTGACAATGTGGTACTCCTGTTTCGCAACACGTACAGAGTAATCCTTTACAGCTGCCTGCAGATGAGCTTTATTTTTGAAAACCATATCTAGATGGATATCCCCTTTGGAGTAGTCGTAATAACTCCCCCATCTACCTGTTGGAATGTCTAATGAGTCTTACTCCGGGATGTGTCTTCGAGAAGAATGGAATTGTTGGATAAAGGACATGAGTATTTGTTGTGGTTGTGTCTGGTACATTATCTGGCACTTCTTCAATATCAACCTCATCGTCATCAGACTCATCATCAGATGGAATTCCCTCCGGTTCAGTCTGAATATCATCTCCAAAATCCACAAAACTGTCTGCTAGTTGCTCAGGAACAATATTGTCAGCAACTATAGGAGCATCATCTTGAATCCTAGAGGTAGTTGGTCTTTCTGTATCTACTACAAATGGACCACTACCACTTGTTGGCATTTCTGTAATAAAATCATTAGCTCTTCGTTATGTTTGTATAGTCATCTCCAAACAACTATAATTTTGTTCAGAATCCAATACCCATGCTAAATTGTAATCACTGTCAACGGAAAAAATTGTTTGTTTTATCCCAGAAAAATCACTAAATATATATTTTCAGAATGAACCGGTTACGGTCGATGCCAGTAATATCATTTACGTCGTTCACTAACTGCAAATAATTAATAGTGCGAGATATTGTCATGCCTTTCGACGGACCACGATCATATCTAACAGATTCTGAATCTTGTAATATATCGCCTCCCCAATACAACAAAACTTTAATTGACATACCTTAAAAAATAAACACAAATTTTATAAATTAGTACAATATATATAATATTATTATTTAATTATTTGTATAACAACGTACCTGCAGAGAAAATATTCACGAATTCTGAAGAGAATTTGAATATTCACGAATTCTGAAGAGAATTTGAATATTCGAAAGCCGAAGAGATTTTGCTTTACATTTCAAAATGAGTAACATTTTGTTCAGTTTTATAGACAAAGTAATTGATTATTGTCGCCATCTAAAATGGCGACATTAAATAAAATTTTTTTTTAATTGTCGCCATCTCAGATGGCGACAACATTTAAAAATAAAAATAACTTATGTCGTTATATACCGACACCGGCGAAAAAACAAATTTTAATATAATGTCGCCATCCTACATGGCGACATCAAAAAAAATTATTTTTTTAAAGATGTCGCCATGTCAGATGGCGACATCAGAAAATAATATTTTGTTTAAGAATTTTTATGGAAGTCGCCATGTCTGATGGCGACTTCACCTAAAATCGCCATCTGACATGGCGACATCGAAAAAATAATATTTTTTTAAGGTTTTTTTGTAGAAATCGCCATGTCAGATGGCGACTTCAAATGAAGTCGACATCTGACATGGCAACTTATGTTACTTTCATAATATAAAAAAAAACGATTATTTTGTTAAATAAATTTTTTTTTCCGAATAAAAAGTTAACCCTTGCAAAGTTGCTACTCTGAAATATCTAAGAAAATATAATATTATGCTTTAATTGCATCTCATTTGTTGGAGCAAATGCCATCCTTTTGAGTAGAAATTTTGCAACCCCTTTTTATATAAATAGGCCAACTTATGTCGACTAATTTAAGTTACATTCCGAACAAATCAACGAAATTGATAAATATATTTTGCATTTATTCATAAAATTATAGGTATGTTGGTTGTCATTTCATTCTACATCATTTTTGATACCCATCGAGAGTAAGATATCACCATTATAGAAACATATAATTCAGTGTCTTGCCAACCTGTTAACCCACAAATCTAAGTGTATACGCCAGTCTCGTGATGGTGCCCGAATAACAATTCAGTGTCTTGACCACTTTATTTTGGGAGACGTTCAGTGTTGCTTATTAATGTATTACCACGTTGAGCTACGTCACCGACCTAATGCTTTTGTCGACCTCCCAAAATTCATCTCGGGTAACCTCTAGATAGATGGTCGAACTCCCTAGTCCCCGAGCTCATGATGCATATCGAGGTGCCACCCCGCAGTTGAGTCCTCATGTGCATATTCATCACGTCGAATAAGCTCGTATCCTAGCAACTGAATCTCATTTTATGGAAGGAAGATCTCCAACATCTGATTTACCCGAGATCAACGAGATTTGATCATCCTTATCAATAGTGTGAAGATCTCTAAGATCATACCATATCTTAGGCAGATTCAGATAAGTATGGAAATAATTCTAACTAAATGATAGGTCATCCCCTATAAAATACCATGTTCGTTCTGCATTCATTCATAAGCATATGCTTACCCTAAAGCATATATTTTCCTATTATCATACCATTTTAGCATATGTTAGATTTTTTGTTCTTTAAAAGAATTATTTATTATAAAATTAAACTTTTGATGTGTTATGTTAAAGTATAATATAATACTAGAATTATTTTACAATGAACAAAGGTTGAATATAAAATAATAATTGTGTATTTGTGTAGCAGAATGTGAAAGTGAGATGAAAATATAATTTTAGGAAAGAATTATAAAATAATTTGGTATGCTTCATTGTATTTTTGGTATGAAAATATTTCCCACAAATAAAGACAATATTGTCATAATTTTCAATATTAATAATATACTTGTAAATAATTTTCAAATTTTTTGAGTAACAGACATGAAATTATTTCTATGGTGCAAGTTTACTAAATATAAAGCTGAAAAAACGTGGAAAATAGAAAGTAAAACAATTTTTTTCTAAAATATCATTGGCAAGCAATAATTATACAACTATGAGAGCGAGCGATCGAAACATGACGTTTTAACTATTAAATAATTTAAAAGATTTGAGTTGTGTCATGTTAAAACAACAAGTTTTTGATCCTACAAATATATTTAGAAATTTGATAATTTGGGAAAATTACATATAACCCCGCTTTATAAAATTTTTAGTCTAAAGAGCATGAACTAAATAAATAAAAAAGCCTGTTTGTAGGATCAAACGCTTATTGTTTTACCAAAAGCTTTAGCTAGTGGTAATGATATAACTCGGATTTTTTAAACAGTATAGCAGCTTAAGCGCCACGCTTCGACCGCTCTTCAAACAGGGACAATTATTGTACTCCAATAATCTTCCTCACAATAATTACATTATCTTGCAACTCATGAGAATCGAACACGTGACATTGACTCTGATACCAATTGTAGGATCAAGCGGCTTTTGTCTTACCTACCTCAGGATGGCACCGGTAGAGCTGAGTGAGCTGAAAGTGCAGTTGCAGGAGCTCCTCGACAAAGGATACATTCGCCCTAGTGTGTCACCATGGGGTGCACCAGTCTTATTCGTAAAGAAAAAGGATGGTTCAATGCGTTTGTGCATTGATTACCGTCAATTGAATAAAGTGACGATTAAGAACAAGTACCCCCTTCCGAGGATTGATGACTTATTTGATCAGCTTCAGGGCACAGAACTTAACTTGAGGTCAGGCTATCACCAGATACGAGTTAGAGCTGATGACATTCAAAAGACAGCCTTTCGAACTCGGTATGGGCACTACGAGTTCTTAGTGATGACATTCGGAGTGACGAATGCCCCTGCAGTATTTATGAGCCTGATGAACAGAGTATTTCAGAAGTATCTTGATCAGTTCGTGATCGTATTTATTGACGACATTCTGGTTTATTTAAGAAGTAAGGAGGAGCATGCCAATCATTTGAGGACGGTGCTTCAGATCCTCAGAGATCATCAATTATACGCCAAACTCAGCAAGTGTGAGTTCTGGCTGAACAGCGTAGCATTTCTGGGTCATATTATCTCTCGAGAGGGGATATCAGTAGATCCCAGGAAAATAGAGGTAGTTATGGATTGGTCTATGCCTACTACAGTTCCTGAGATCCGAAGTTTTCTTGGTTTGGCCGGGTATTATCGACGCTTTGTCGAAGGGTTTTCAAAGATTGCCAAGTCATTGACTCAAGGGAGGGCCATTCTTTTGGTCGGAAGCTTGTGAGCAGAGCTTCCAGGAATTGAAGCACAGATTGACTTCAGCGCCAGTATTGGTGATTCCCAGGGAGAACAAGGGGTTCGTTCTCTATACTGACGCATCACTTCAGGGCCTAGGATGCGTACTGATGCAGGATAAGCATGTTGTGGCTTACGCTTCGAGACAATTGAAGCCACACGAGATGAGGTATCCAGTCCATGATTTGGAGCTAGCATCTATAGTGTTTGCCTTGAAGATATGGCGACACTACTTATATGGTACCTCATTTACCATCTTCACTGATCACAAGAGCCTGAAGTTCTTGTTTACGCAGGCTGAGCTGAATATGAGACAGAGGAGATGGATGGACCTACTGAAGGATTATGATTGTGAAATCGAGTACCATCCGGGAAAAGCAAATCTGACAGCTGACGCTTTGAGTCGGAAAGTGAAGAGCACGGCAAAGGATGCCATGTGTCTATCAGCTATGATGGGCTCCTACTGCCTGTTGGGATTTGATTATGACGTGTCTGCTTCACCGATATAGGTATCGACCTTATTAGCCGAGCCGGTTATTTATGAGCACATCCGGAAGGCTCAGGAGACCGACGAGGAGGTCCAGAGATGGTTGTCAGTGGTTCGTCTGGGTCAGTCGTCGAGGTTCAGAATAGCTGAGGACCGTTCTTTGAGGTTAGGTGACAGATGGGTGGTTCCGAATACGCCTGAGTTGCGTCAGGGAATATTATAGCGAGCTCATTGCAGCAGGATGAGTATCCACCCGGGCGGAAAGAAAATGTATAAGGACTTATGTAGCCAGTTTTGGTGGAGACGAATGAAACAAGATGTCACCACATTCGTCAAGAGATGTCTGATTTGTCAGCAAGTGAAGGCTGAGAGGCAGAGGCCTGGTGGTGAGCTTAGAAGTTTGGAGATACCAAAAATGGAAGTGGGAGCACGTATCCATGGACTTCGTGGCCCACTTACCGAGGACTGTTTCGGGTTTTGATTCCATCTGGGTAGTTGTGGACAGATTGACTAAAGTGGCTCATTTCATTCCCTACAGTATGACCTTCACGTAGTTGAAGATGGCTCAGTTGTATGTCAGAGATGTAGTGAGACTGCATGAGATCCCTGTTTCGATTGTGTCTGATCGAGATCCACGGTTTACATCTCACTTTTGGGAAGGTCTCCTGTCAGCTCTGGGTACAGAATTGAGGTTGAGCACAGCATACCAACCCCAAACGGACGAACAGATCGAGCGTACCATACAGACGCTCGAAGATATATTACGGGCTTGTGTGTTGGAGTTCGATACTTCGTGGCAGGATTCACTGCCTTTGGTAGAATTTTCTTATAACAATAGCTACCAGGCAAGCTTACAGATGGCTTCTTTTGAGGCTCTCTACGGTAGACGTTGTAGGTCGCCTTTATATTGGGATGATGTGGACCGTAAATCGGTCGGAGGGCCAGAATTGGTCCAAGAAATGGAAGAAAAGGTAAAGGTGATCAGAAGGAAAATGAAAGCAGCCCAGGACAGACAGGCATCATATGCTAATCAACGGCGTCGGCCGTTAGAGTTTTAGTTGGGCGACAGGGTCTTTTTAAAGATCTCACCATTCAGAGGTGTAGTACGTTTTGGGATGCGGGGGAAGTTATCCCCGAGATACGTTGGACCGTATGAGATCTTACAGCGTGTTGGTACTCTGGCATACCGGTTGGCTTTACCGCCCTCACTGTCCTGCATACACGATGTGTTTCATGTATCTATGTTGCGGAAGTACGAGCCAGATCCTTCTCATGTGTTGCAACCTTCTGAGGTTCAGTTAGAGTCTGATGTTTCCTATGTAGAGCGGCCTATCAGGATTCTGGATCGGGCAGATCGCAGACTACGAAATAAAGTTATTCCTATGGTCAAAGTTCAGTGGGATCGTAGGGGTGTCGAGGAGCCACGTGGGAGACGGAACGACACATGGTGCAGCACTATCCGGAACTATTTTCTGGTATGTGATTTATGTTTTATTTTATTTTGGGTAAGGGCATTCTGATTTCGAGGATGAAATCTTATAAGTAGGGGAGTATTGTGATATCCCCGAAATGATTATGTGCTTTTAAACATTAATTATGTTATGAGGATTATGATGTTAAATTATGGAGTTGATGTATTTATATTGGGAAATGCATTTCAGGGTATATGTGATATATGTTGGGAATTTGGGTTATGGCATGATTATTTGGGGTGTGTGTTGGTCATTGTGGTATAGCATGTTTAATTGGAATTTGAATTATTTTATTGATTAAATACTATAAAATATCATGTGAGGATATTTTAATACATCATGCTAAATACCGGGACCAAAACATAACATGTCACTTAACCCAACCACCCCAACCATACCCATTCTGATGATTGCAACCTTGGCCATACCCCCCACTTGCCCCTCCCCACACTCAACCCCCTCACTTGGAAAAACCTCTCCCCTTCACCCCATTTTCGTCCAGCATCTGATAAGAAAGTAGGAGAAGAAGATTTGCAAATTTCATTGCAAGAAATCTTCCAAAAGTTGGAGCAAAAGAGGGTGAGGAACCATACCTTGATTTGTTTAAAGTTTGGTTGAGTTTTGATAAAGTAGTGTGTGAAAATGGCATGTATAGTAGCTTTTGATGAGATTCTTGTTTTGGAGGCTTTCATGGTGTTTTTATGAAGTTCCTAGCATGTTGTTTTGGGCATGTTTTATGTCTTATGTGCTAGATTGGTTGGCTTGAAAATGAGTGCTCGAAAATGCAGGTTGTTCGCAATTTACAGACATTGGCGATCGATCGGCGCATTTTTCCGATCGATCGCGAGCACTAGGTGCGAGGCAGAGCACTTCAGCGATCGATCGTGAGTTTGGCGCGATCGATCGGCGAAGCCGCGATCGATCGGCACAACATCAGCGATCGATCGCGGAAGGCAGAATTTTGAATGTTGAGGCAGTAGCATCTCGCGATCGATCGGGGCATTTTGGCGATCGATCGCGAGAAGCCAAAACATGTGTTTTTAATTATTTTTGTGGGATTTTTGGTATTGGACTATTATTGGCATCTAATATTGTGTTGTACACTTGTGTAGAGCCATCACAGGTAGCCACACAACGCAGGGGATAGAGTCCTGCAATATACCATATTTTGGAAAGGTACGTAAGCGACGTATGGGTACCCAACGGTAACATGTATTAAATGTTTATTATTTGACATGTGATAAATGCAAGTTTGTGCATTATGAGTACGATACATGTTGTTATGCATTGTTGTTGCATATGTATGATGTGGAACATTGGGTGTGTATTCCACGAGTCAGGGTTATCACAGTGATGATTTTAATGCTTACCGCTTATACCGCTAAAAATGTGGAGCGAGGGGTGTAGGTCCGCTTGCACATGGAGGCGAGGTATTCCATACGAAGCGAGGATAGAAATACCGCTTGTATGAAGAAGCGAGGGAGGGAAGTTCAGCTTATTATGAAGTTATGAAGCGAGGGGCATTAAAATACACTGATGATAAACTGACTAAGGATTGAAGTAAAGATTTAAGAAGTGAAGTTATGTCATGGCATTTATTTAAAGAAACCATAATATCATATATTGATTTGATTATGAGTTATGGTATAGGGACAACCAAAATGGGCGTTTTAAATGCATTGGAATTCAGGAAGTATCATATTCCTATGATTTTGATTTATGCATTTATGCTTTACATTCATATTATGTTGAATATGAACTATGATGTGCTCATGTGTTGGGGGTTGTCTTTGTAGGTGCTTTTGACATGGAGAACCAGGGTTGGGGTTGATATGCTGAGCTGTAAGGAGTGCTACAGGATTAGCAGAACTGAGATTCCTTTTGTATAGTTTCTACAAAGTGTAGAGTAAAGCTAGTTAATACCCTTTTGTTAGGAATATATATAATTCATTTTTGAACTTTTGGTACTGTAATCTCTTAAGCTCAGGATTATCAACACAACATAATACTCTGATTTATGAATGATTAGTTCTCTTAATTGCACCTTAGAATCTTGTTTAATTAACGGGGTCCCACACAATCAAAAACTATAATTAAAATTGTGGGTTCATACAAAAGATCCTCTAATCTCGATAAACAACTTAGCCTAGCTTGCTAGCATAATAAAGCAAGGACAATATTTTATCATATTAAACACACATAATAAATTGAAACTTGAATAATAAACCAAAACAAAGTTTAAAAATACAGAAAATCGTCAGGCTTGTGTTGATCCGATATTCCATCACCAGCTGCGTTGCTTTGAAACTCCAACTTGTATGTAGTGGCTCCTCCCAAGTCTAGGGTAAAAATATCAGATGAAAAGTCCTTGAATATGCTGCAAATATGATGATTCGAAATTCATCATATTTCTTCTTGGTGATTTCGAATCATCGGATTTCTTCTTTTATATATATATTATATTATTCTATTATATATATTTGAGTTTATAAAAATATTGTCCAACAATAATTTGTTCAAAAGATAAAATATATTACATAATATAAAGTGAATTAAGGGATTGCCAACTACTTTATATTTTGAAAGTACGATCCTTTTATGAAAGTTGAAATGTGTGTATTTTTTTAAATCTTGTATAATATTGAATAAGTAAACAACGAAATTACATCCTAAAAAGAAAAAGAAAATAAGAAAGTGTAAAATTATCTAATACTCCATAAATTAAATTTTTTTATGTCATATTATTCAAACATACACTTATAGTAACAATAGATTTTATTTAACCTTCATTAATTAATGTAATTACTTAACATACATAGAAGCTGTCATATATTGAAATCGTCATCTGAGATGACGACTTCTATAAAAAAAATTTATATTGGAGTCGCCATCCGGTCATTTTGATAAAAATAAAATTTTAGATTATTTTGTTAAATATATTTTTTTCGGGTCAAATAATTATAAAACACTACATATATAGCAAATTCAATTATTTTATTTCTACATAATTTATATATATATATATATATATATATATATATATATATATATATATTGACAAACCAATACTTACATTTTCACCAAAAAGCATCCCCAAAAAGAGGAAAAAAAAGAAATATTTTTTATTAAAATAATAAATGTCAAATTCCTCACTCTCCCCTCTCTCTTGTTCATGTATGTAGACTTTTCCTTTCTTTTATCTTTGTGCCCGCAAACATTCAAATGCATTTTTTACAGTAAAATTGAATTCCGAACCCATTAATCGCAGCAGTTTTTGTCATCAATGCAGCTACCTAATCCATGTAACCATACAGCAAATCCCGTCAAATAGCTAAGACATTTACATTTCACCATCGAGCACATGGGGACTAGCTGGCTTCTTGCACTTATTCTCCCAATCGTTGTTACAGAAGCTGCACTTGCACTTAATGTTGGTGGAGGCGTTGGCGTTGGTGTGGGAGGTGGTATAGGCGGCGGAGGTGTTTGGATTGGCGGAGGAATCAACCCCCCAGCTAACAACCCTTCAGCTTCGAAGCTCAGCAGAGCTTACACTGCGCTGCAGACATGGAAATCTGCAATTACAGATGACCCGAAAGGGGTATTGAGTGCTTGGGTTGGCCCAAATGTTTGCTCTTACAAAGGGGTTTTCTGTTCGGAGACTCGGGATATTGTTGGGAATCCGACAGGGAAAGTGGTGGCTGCCATTGATCTTAACCATGCTAATCTTCAAGGTGTTCTTGTTAAAGAACTGTCTTTTCTTACAGATTTGTCTCTTCTCCATCTAAACAGCAACAGATTTACTGGAACCGTGCCTTCATCTTTCAGAGAGTTCGAATCTTTAACCGAATTAGACCTCAGTAACAACAAATTTTCAGGCCCTTTTCCGATCACTACTCTTTACATCCCAAATCTCCTCTATTTGGACCTAAGATTCAACTCATTTTCAGGCCCCATTCCTGAGGATCTGTTCGACACCAAGCTTGATGCAATTTTCCTAAACAACAACCAATTTGATGGCCAAATCCCTGAAAATTTAGGCAACTCTCCAGCTTCTGTGATTAACTTAGCAAACAACAGGTTCACAGGCACACTCCCTTTCAGTTTGAGCTATATGGGGATAAAGGAAATCTTGTTCCTCAATAATCAACTCACAGGTTGCATACCAGAAGGAGTTGGCCTGTGGACTGATTTGCAAGTTCTAGATGTGAGTTTCAATTCATTAACGGGACATTTACCCGATTCTTTATCTTGTCTGAGTGAAATTGAGATCCTCAACTTTGGAAACAACAGATTCTCCGGGACGTTACCGGATTTAGTTTGTTCTTTAAGAACCCTTTTGAATTTAACACTTGCAGCAAATTTCTTTTCTGCGATTAGCCAAGATTGTGATAAATTGTCATTTAGAAATGTGGGATTTGATTTTGCTTTGAACTGTATCCCCGGGAAAGAACTCCAGAGACCTTGGCCAGATTGTTCAGCCATTCCCGGAGGTGGATTGAGTTGTCTTAGAATCCCTTCACCGAGGCCTCTCGTTTGTGGGACATTGGTGGAGGAATTGATGAACAGTGCAAGCTTGATTCCATGATCTGTCGCCAGTTAATGTTTTTCTTAATTGAACAGGTTAATGTTGGCTGCCTATTCATTAACTCGAGGATGTAATGATCAAATTCCATGACGATCTTGGTTTGTACTGTGTAGTCCCAAATTGTATTGGCCCTTTTGTAAACAGTCTTGAAATTTACTGATTATGGCTGTTGCTATATGTATCGTAATATTCTCGTCGGATCTGTCTATGGGATAGCAACTACTCGATCGTAGTTATACATTGATTGTGATTGGGACACTTTTGATTAGGAGATTTTTAGAAATCAAAAGCTTAAAGTTATTATATTTTTGGAGGTCAAATATGGCCAAAAAAATATATATAATTTGGAGTTATCTCTATTCAAGATCATCTTTACGTTACCATTTCTTTAGGGAAAAATTTGATGTCTTCATTTTCCAACTTATGATTGTATCTTATCTACTGTTATCTGTTCTATATTATTTTACTGCTTTTCTTTTATAGTTAATGAATGGGTGATGACGGGTGAATTGTGAGTATTTCCTTGTAGGGGTTTGAAAGTCACTCAAAAAAAAAAAAAATTGGGTTTAATGTATATTTTACCTCGATTTTTTGAATGTATAAAACTAAAAAAAATTGAGCCTCCCAAGCCCTTATAATAAGTCCGCCGCTGCATCCAATGATTGTTATCATCGTATGAGCACTGTCCCTCGGGTAGCAACTCCAACATAATGATTGCTACATCAAGGGCTAAAAAAAATTTTGGGGTGCAAAAAATAAAATTGTGTATAAAAGAGGGTAATTTTTTTTTTCTTTTGGACAGGCGCACCCCTCCCACTACCCTTGGCTATCACTGTATGAGCATTGCCCCTTGGGTAGTAACAACTCCGACGAGATTTTAGGTGCCCCCACCACCCGCACCCGTCTAGATCTGCCCCTGGCCATCACCCTATGAGCATTGCCCCTCCCCTCGGGTAGTAACAACTCCAACGTGATTTTAGGTACTCTCCTGGCTGCACCTGCAGCCAAATAACTTATCCTGATGTTGAATAATGAATAATGATAGTAATGGTGATGCCATTCACGACCCGTGATCAGTGAATAAACATTGGAACAATAACTAGGTGTACGAATTAATATTGAGGAATTATTCTTGGATTTATAATATATTTTATCTTACTATATTATAATGCATAAGTCCCTTATAATAACTACCTTGGTATGACAAATTTGAATTTACCAAACTACCATCTCCAATGGTTTGTTGTGGTTTTTTGTTGCATATTTTGAATTGTAATATTAACCAATATATATGTCTCATTTATTCATTACACGAATCAATTCATATGCATTATATATTACGTTACACACGCAACGCGTGTGCGTCGTCTACTAGTAGAAATAAAATGTGACTTTGATTTTATTCATACATGTCAGAAACTACTTTTATAAAATTTCACATTTTAAATAAAGTAATTTAGATTAAAATATAATATGATAATAGAATATTTTGGGAAGAGATTAAAAATATTAATTTATTTTAGAGTTATAAAAAAAGGAGAAAATATATTTAATAAAAGAGAACAAAAATATTTATATTTTATTTTATTTTGGCTTAAAATAAATTGGAATGAGTAAAATAATGAAACAAAGCGATGCACGCCTTACCAATTAGGTTTTTCCAAAAAAATATTTTTTAAAAAAATTAAAATTAAAAATAATGTGTTTATGGGCGTTGGTATCGTCCATTCCTCACAGAGGCGCCCATATTTTTCAAAAAAAATTAAAAATTCCTCCCTAAATGTATCTGGTGCCTATAAATTTCATCAATCTTCTCTACTAATATTTTTCTTCAATCTTCTATTGTTTGATATTTTTTCTTCAATTTTCTCTCGTGATTTATATTTTTCTTGATAAAATCAGGGTCTTCTTATATTTTGGTGGCTGATGTTATTATTCAGAGCAGATCGGTCGAATATAGTATTCCATCTATGAGATCACTTCGAGCTCCACGATCCCAGGTCTCCCATTTGTAATTTGGCTTAAGTATTATGTTGTGCCATTCCATTTTTATTTATGTAATCGACCCTAATTGAATATTTTGTTATCCTATCACATGCTTGTGTTCAAAATGAATATTAACTAAATCTTTGATTGAAAAAAAAAAACTAGATATTAAAAATATTGTCTGAATACGGTTGAAGAGTTGGACGAGTGACTATACTACACACGGAAAAACAGGAAATTCTTGCATCGAACGGTGTGGCACTGATCTATGCAACAACTCATACAATTTTTTGTAAACCATGACCGAATATTTTTTATAAATGTTGGTATATGGACCAGACCTATACTTAATTCATACAAGAATTTTTCGAAAAAACTTTGTATGTAATGAATGCATCGCCAATAGATGAGATTGACCAAATATGGCCTTCTTATTTATCACATTCAAGATGTGAGGCTACACTGAAAATTGCAGGAGAGTTCGTTGAAGGGACCTTGCGAAAGAGCAGCATATTGACCTGACATGAGTTTCCCATCATTGGATGAGACATTAGAGTGAGGATAGAGACGAAGCGAAGGTTTGATGATATCCCATTGGGGAAACTTAAGGGCGCTGCCCTTAGGAGCAATATCCACCATCCAAATGAAATCTTTTTTTTCCTTTTAAAAAAAGATTCAAAATAAATGGTAATGATGCCCCTAAAGGCACTACTCTTAAGGGCATCATCAAACAAACCTCCCATTGGCACTGTTCTTGGTACATCAACTATTGAAATGTTATATTACAAATGGAATATGTTATTTCAAAAGTTGAGATGTCCTTAAGACATCATTAAATAAACCGAGATGAAGATATAATGTGCATCCAAAGATATGCGATTACAGGGGATATTAGAATAACAAGAGAAAGATCAAACAAGTTGTTTTTCTTGTACAAACCAATGTAATTGCCATTAATATCGCTAATCTTATGCATGTATTGTATGTGTATAAATCTGATTTTTGTGTACAATAATTTCGGTTATTAAGTAATTTCTGTAAAAAAATAAAAATAGAGATTAGAGATTATATTAAAATCAAGAGGTCTATATGCAATTTAACATGAAACTTGTATCCATAAGAGATTAAGAAACTATATTTTACATTCCATATGGTCTACATTTTGGTTTTAGATTTTATTTTCTGGCTCTGAGTTTGAGCACTACATTTAGGCAAATGGCGGAAAGAGTACTTTTAAGGGGTGTGCTTGAAGTTAGAGATAACTATAGGATTATTTTAGACACTGTTTAATCCAATATTTAGTTGGTTTTCTGTCACAAAATTATCTCATCATATTTATATCATTTTATTCCAACTTTATAGCAAAATAACATATATATCATTTCCCATCTTTTTTTACTATTGCAAAATTTGAAATTTCCTTCATTAGTTAGTGATGTTATTTTAGTCATTACAACAAACAATAAAATTAATGCGAATTTTGAAAAAATCATATCAACCAGTATATAATTTATCAAAATATATTATTTATCATCTCATAATTTTTATCAGTCTCATACTTATCATATCCCTAACTTCTAACGGTATCTAATCATATTTTCTCCCAAAATGTATAAGGGTGTGTTTGAAGTGAATGATTATGCTATGATTCTTTGGGTTAATTTAATCAAATGTTTGGTTTGTTTTAAGAAAAAAATATCTCATCATATTTATCTCATTTTAATCATATTTTGTAAGAAAATGACATATATACGATTTCCCACTTTGTTTAGAAAATTCAAAATGTGAAATTCTTGCAAAAAGAATTCAACGTATTTCTTATAACATAATCCCGAAATTTGAAATTCCCTCCGAAATTTGAAGTTCCAGCCAAAATTTGACATTCAAAATTTTAAGGGTATTTAATCATTATACCGAACAATAAAATTAATCCACAATTTTAAATCATATCAAACATCATATTTTTTTTTATGACTCAGTATCCGACCCGAAGCCCGACTAATCCGAGGGACCAATCCCACCATCCACTAGGGCGGGCCCAATTGAAGCCGGGCTTTTGGCAACCGTATGGACTGACCCCACATGAATTGACAGCACTATGGAGTTTCAAACTTGAGATATAGAGATGAGCAAGACTCTTAAATCCCAGACACTTATCACACTATATTATTTATCGCCATTTCATAATTCTAATCATTATATTATTTATTTCATCACTTACTAAAACCGATCCCTGAGTATATAATTTTATAAATTGATGGCAAAATAAGGACATTATCTGTGGACGGTTTCATATTAAATAATAATATATTTTATTCTTCCTTTCTTTTACTTAATTAATATTTTTTGATGGAATGGTTCCATATTAAACGACTTCCTTGAACATTGAAAGAGACTAATTAATAACACAAAACCAAAATATAGTCTGAACTCCAAATCAAATTTAAAATCTTCAATCACTTCAATTGTAATACTTCAATCCCAAGATCAAATTCATAGATGGTGAGTCCTAACATACCACCAAATGATCATGAAAACACTTGCACGAGCAGCCATGCTCTGGCTCCATAGCAAAATTGAGCAACAGATAGCTATATATGTTGGGTTTCCGTACATCGACGTCAGATCCAAACGCAGTGGAATAAAACATAAACAGATCTAACTTGGGGACGGATCGATGGCGGTTGATTCATATATTAAAATGCAAAAATATCAAATATAATGCACGAAAGGAATTACCGATAACAGCAAAATCAATCTGTATGATGTGATCTCTCGAGTCCAATCAACCTAACCAGATCTTCAGGCCAACACCAGTGCTAGTTGGTGTTAGCATTTCTATGAGATAGTGTATTGTGTGAAATGAATAGAGTACCAAAAACCTAGAGATGAAACATCATATTTATAGCTGAGTTTGCATTACTAATTGGGCTAGGGATTTTAGAGCCCAACATGTCAACTATTAACCTATTGGCTCGTAGGACATCTTATGCTAACAATATATGTAGTGAAATCGAGACAATTTCAAGGAAACTAGGCAAAAAAAATACAGTGGATTAGGTAGTTTGAATGAAACCGAAAATCCCATTAAGTCACTCCATTGATCACCCGAATTTCCATGAATTATGTAGCCTTCGTCTTCTAATTCCTCCCTTCTCTCAGATTTGTAGATGGACGCTGGCTTCCCTTTATCACCATTTACTCTACAATACCAGTCATTAGCAACTCATATCACTAAATTTGATGTCAAAATACTTAAAAAATTTATAATTGAGATTGATATGTTCAAGCTTATGTACAAAATTTCAAGCTCAGACTTCGTAAAATCATTGATCTTAATACTCTTACCTCAATATTAGTCTTTCCCAGTTGCTATATCCAGCATACAGTAGATTAGTTGCTGTAGCATTCCTTTGAAATTCGTCTCGACCAGTCAGTTAAATAATTGTAAACCAAAGCTCCTTATACAATCTCAAACTTGCTGGCAAAGCAGGAGCCTCAGCCAAATCCACCCAGCGATCAAAAGAAAGTTCATCAAAGATGTCTGATCTAGTACCAAAAGAAGAAAATAAACAGATTTTACCATTTTGTAGCAAGTTAAAGACAAGTCTTTCATTTCACGCATCTCCTACATGTACCATCTGTCGCAGAAGTCATTCACTGGCAAAGGAAGTATCGTTTGTGGAAATGTATAATCATTTGATATGAATGATGATCAACAAGGTTAATGATATGAACCTTCGGCTGCGCCCTCATATATGATTATTCCAAAAGTTTCTATGCATCTTTACCATTGTCTCTTTTGTTATGTGTAATGCAGATCATGTTCAACCGTAATTGTTGATGCAGCTATTTTACCCTTTTTGATTCTCCAGTTAAAGCTCATCAACTTTATGAAACCTGGAGAACTAAATTGTATATACACAAGATATATGAAAAGGCACTCTTCACCTTAAAGCTTTGGGTAGACAGTGTTGTACAAAATTTCTGTCTTTATCTCAGGAAAAAATAATGGCTTCAAAACAAGTTTTATGTCGAGGCGAGATTTGTAATCTCTGTCCTTAAGATAATATTGCTCCACTATGATGCTAACGGTTTGTTATGGCAATTTGTCTCCCAAGATACAACGACTATGACTTGTGATTGGAGCACTCCAAATCATAAGTCCTCAAACCACAAATGTTCAAAGCACTCAATTTGATGAACAACAAATGCTCTCAAATTTCACTAAAAATATGATGTTGATTTCGAAAATCTGTTTTTTTTTTTTACCAATTGAGGTTATGTTGTTTATATAGTAGACCAAAGATCAAGTCCAAAGGACACCATTTGGAGGCAATATTTGGCCAAAAATCGCACCCCAAATGTGAATGGACAAACAATTTCACAAATCTGAAACAGGGCTCGATCGATCGAGCTCCTGTAGCAATGCATCAAAAAGTTTCTAGTCTGCTCGATCGATCGAGCATAAAAAAAATTTAATTCACTTTTGCTTTTTCCAACAGGCAGTACTTGAACTAATGAAATATCTACTTATTTTCCTTAGTAGCAGTGCGGAACTATGGTATGAAATATAAAAAAAACAAATCATGATTCCTTATCATTTTGCAATTTGGTTTATAAGATTATACGATGCTATGATTCAGTTTGCAATCATAACAACCAAGCTCCTACCTTCCAATTTCCATTAAGTCAACACAACATTCATTTTTATTATCTACCATAGGATTGAGCATAATTCGATTTACCAAAAGCTATACTCTAGTATAAATAACTCAAATCTTTTGAACCATAGATTAGCCCAAACGCCGTGTTTCGATTGTCAGCCTTATGAACAATTGTCCCTCTCCAATAACTACAACTCTCTCACCTTTGAACTCTCACAAGGATCGACTCTCAGAAATGAAAATACCAATCATCTACGGCCAAAGAACAATTTATTAGATGTTGCAACTAAGAACTGAAGTTCATTGGTTATTTCCAAAAATGCAAGTGCTATTTGAGATTTAAGCATAGATTTCAGAAAATAAGTCTGTTTCTGGTGCATCAACAGTTGCCTAAAAATGGTAGAACGAAATCAATACAGGTGAACTGCACATTCAGGACTTGAGCAGCGCCGGCTTGTTGTAACAAAGTTCAATATGACAGCACAATTTAGTATCAAACATTTCATATATCTCGTCAAGAAAATGGCAGTAACTACTAACTGGGATGATTTCAGGAAAAAGTTCAGAAGCTTGCTTTGGTAAAGACTAAAGAGATCTATTCACCAGCACAAAGAAAATATAAAGCACTAGATAAGTGTATTTTATACACTTATATTTCCTCTTATTTTGCATGGTTTAGTGTTAGTTTTCGATCAGAATTACACTTTTGGTCTTGTTCTGTGTTGTTTTGCAGGAATCCAAGGAATTAAGCATTTTATTACTAAAAGATGATGAGAATGACATAAATGTGACAAGAATTTAAATTGGGACTCAACGATGAAATAATCATGTACCGGGACATGTCAAGTGGCAAGATTATATTATATTATATTATAATATAATATAATATAATATATATACATGAGATTTGGGAATAAATTATAAAAGGAAGATGGGATACACGTACAAGGAAAGAATTGAAGAGATTGGATTGGCCAATGGGAGGAGATTCAGCACAATTTTTTATTAGAGGAAAGAATTCACGTAAAGAAATATAAGGGAGATATTATCGGCTGCAGAGAACACATACAGGAAGAGGAGGCGAGAGCTGATATACGTGACCAAGAAGACAAAACCGGGAGACAGAAGTGAAGAGAGGAAAAAAGACGACCGAGAGCTAAACCAGTGAAGGGGAGGAGATCATTCGAGGCGGCGTGCTTACACCGAAGGGCATAGATTTTGACGACGGAGAAGACGACGGTGACTACCGGAGACGGAGGGCCATCTTCATATTCGTTTGAATATCTCTTCCCTTATGTTTATGATGATTAAAGACATGTCTATGTGTTTATTTAATGTATTCATGAACTAATTTATTATTCTAGAGGTTCGACTTCACTCAACTATCCACTATGTCTTGTTTTCCTAGTTTACTAGCCGAGAATTCTTATTTGTTTCTACTCCCCCTCCCGGGTGTTAAGCAGAAGTAATTATCTAACATTAATCTTGATATCCCTATCTAAGATGAATTATCAGACAATTGTAAAAGCGCAGTAATTAACCAAAAGTTCATGGTAAACATCCGAGTTTTAAAACCGTAGCAAAAAACCAAATCATGATTCCTTATCATTTTGCAGTTTGGTTTATAAGATTATACGATGCTATGATTCAGTTTGCAATCATAACAACTAAGCTCCTACCTTCCAATTTCCATTAAGTCAACACAACATTCATTTTTATTATCTACCATAGGATTGAGCATAATTCGATTTACCAAAAGCTATACTCTAGTATGTAACTCAAATCTTTTGAACCATAGATTAGCCCAAACGCCATGTTCGATCTTCAGCCTTATGAACAATTGTCCCTCTCCAATATCTACAACTCTCTCAGCTTTGCACTCTCACAAGGATTGACTCTCAGAAATGAAAATACCAATCATCTACAGCCAAAGAACAATTTATTAGATGAACTGAAGTTCATTGGTTATTTCCAAGAATGCAAGTGCTATTTGAGATTTAAGCATAGATTTCAGAAAATAAGTCCGTTTCTGGTGCATCAACAGTTGCCTAAAATGGTATAACGAAATCCATACAGGCGAACTGCACATTCAAGGCTTGAGCAGCGCCGGCTTGTTGTAACAAAGTTCAATATGACAACACAATTTAGTATCAAACATTTCATATATCTCGTCAAGAAAATGGCAGTAATTACTAACTGGGATGATTTCAGGAAAAAGTTCAGAAGCTTGCTTTGGTAAAGACTAAAGAGATCTATTCACCAGCACAAAGAAAATATAAAGCACTCCATCCAAAGATCATTCACTATGGAATCAGCCAATAATAATGATATAATAAACCAATCATTTAGCGCTGCTCAAGAATAATTGTGTCAAATTATAGCAAAGCCAGATGCAGTGGCGAATCCAGGAATTTTATCGAGGGGGCAAAAGTTAAGTACATAAAAATTAACCAAAAGTTCATGGTAAACATCTGAGTTTTAAAACAGTAGCAAAAAACCAAATCATGATTCCTTATCATTTTGCAGTTTGGTTTATAAGATTATACGATGCTATGATTCAGTTTGCAATCATAACAACTAAGCTCCTACCTTCCAATTTCCATTAAGTCAACACAACATTCATTTTTATTATCTACCATAGGATTGAGCATAATTCGATTTACCAAAAGCTATACTCTAGTACGTAACTCAAATCTTTTGAACCATAGATTAGCCCAAACGCCGTGTTCGATCTTCAGCCTTATGAACAATTGTCCCTCTCCAATATCTACAACTCTCTCAGCTTTGAACTCTCACAAGGATTGACTCTCAGAAATGAAAATACCAATCATCTACAGCCAAAGAATAATTTATTAGATGAACTGAAGTTCATTGGTTATTTCCAAGAATGCAAGTGCTATTTGAGATTTAAGCATAGATTTCAGAAATAAGTCCGTTTCTGGTGCATCAACAGTTGCCTAAAAATGGTATAACGAAATCCATACAGGCGAACTGCACATTCAAGGCTTGAGCAGCGCCGGCTTGTTGTAACAAAGTTCAATATGACAGCACAATTTAGTATCAAACATTTCATATATCTCGTCAAGAAAATGACAGTAATTACTAACTGGGATGATTTCAGGAAAAAGTTCAGAAGCTTGCTTTGGTAAAGACTAAAGAGATCTATTCACCAGCACAAAGAAAATATAAAGCACTCCATCCAAAGATCATTCACTATGGAATCAGCCAATAATAATGATATAATAAATCAATCATTTAGCGCTGCTCAAGAATAATTGTGTCAAATTATATCAAAGCCAGATGTAGTGGCGAATCCAGGAATTTTATTGAGGGGGCAAAAGTTAAGTACATAAAAATTAACCAAAAGTTCATGGTAAACATCCGAGTTTTAAAACCGTAGCAAAAAACCAAATCATGATTCCTTATCATTTTGCAGTTTGGTTTATAAGATTATACGATGCTATGATTCAGTTTGCAATCATAACAACTAAGCTCCTACCTTCCAATTTCCATTAAGTCAACACAACATTCATTTTTATTATCTACCATAGGATTGAGCATAATTCGATTTACCAAAAGCTATACTCTAGTATGTAACTCAAATCTTTTGAACCATAGATTAGCCCAAACGCCGTGTTCGATCTTCAGCCTTATGAACAATTGTCCCTCTCCAATATCTACAACTCTCTCAGCTTTGAACTCTCACAAGGATTGACTCTCAGAAATGAAAATACCAATCATCTACAGCCAAAGAACAATTTATTAGATGAACTGAAGTTCATTGGTTATTTCCAAGAATGCAAGTGCTATTTGAGATTTAAGCATAGATTTCAGAAAATAAGTCCGTTTCTGGTGCATCAACAGTTGCCTAAAAATGGTATAACGAAATCCATACAGGCGAACTGCACATTCAAGGCTTGAGCAGCGCCGGCTTGTTGTAACAAAGTTCAATATGACAGCACAATTTAGTATCAAACATTTCATATATCTCGTCAAGAAAATGGCAGTAATTACTAACTGGGATGATTTCAGGAAAAAGTTCAGAAGCTTGCTTTGGTAAAGACTAAAGAGATCTATTCACCAGCACAAAGAAAATAATCCAAAAGATCATTCACTATGGAATCAGCCAATAATAATGATATAATAAATCAATCATTTAGCGCTGCTCAAGAATAATTGTGTCAAATTATATCAAAGCCAGATGCAGTGGCGAATCCAGGAATTTTATCGAGGGGGCAAAAGTTAAGTACATAAAAATTAACCAAAAGTTCATAGTAAACAACCGAGTTTTAAAACCGTAAAAAACCATTAATTACACAATGCGGTTATTTCACGAAAGAGACTTGTTTGATTTAAAAAATAATATACTTACCGAATTTAATTGTAATAATACAAGTATTATAATGCTTGGTTCATTGATATTCAAGGAAGAGACTGGCTTGATTTCAAGAAATGCTAGAGTATTATATTTAGATATGAGATCTATTCTTTTCTCGGAGATAGTTATAAGAGAACAAGTGGACGTGAATGTTTTGTGGACGTGAGTATTTTCTGGTAAAATATTTTAATAATTTATTGATATTTTATATTTGCTCATTACTGCTAAGTGCTATTTCAGATTTTTCATATTGAGAAATCATATGCATAAAGAATATATTTTTTTATATCGAAAAATTATTTGATTTACAGAATATTTATATTTAGAAAGAGCAAAAACAAAATAATGGACTAAAATATCTATGTTTTTATATTGAAAATAATATCTATATTTAGAATGAGGCAAATGAAAGTAATTGAATAAAATATCTATTTTTTTATATTGAAAAATCATTTGGTTTATTTAGAAAGAGGAAAAACAAAGTAATGGAATTAAAAGGAAAAATGTTGCTACATAATTAGAACTCAGGATGCCGCTGGATTTATATTGCAAGGACCTTACCACCAGTCCATCGGAGTCTTATGAATTTGCTTGGTAAAATATTATATAATAACGTTTTCTGAGGGGGCAGCTGCCCCCCTCAAATATACATACATTTGCCCCTGGCCAGATGATTTGCATGATGTCAATGGATTTTGGACGAAGATTGAGAGTTAAAATTTGATTTTTCCCTTGGCTAGTACCAAAATTTTGATCCCATCTTGCATACGGTCGCGTGAACAAAAACTTTTACGATAGGTATTGTAAAATATAATATTTTTGTTTTATATTTTAAAATAACATATATTCAATTATACGAAAATATTATCATTTTAAAAAGAATTTGTCAGCCACTTTGCCCAACATGAGATCTACACGTGGAAGTGAGGTGTAGGGATAAAATGGTTGAATGAAGTAGTCGCAAAAGTTATTGATTTGACAATAGAATCTACTTTAAAAATTGATTTATAATTTAAAGGATAAAGTTGTCTAACCAAGTGGCACGGGATCTAGAAATGAAAATATATTACCACACCTTGGGTTCTTTATCAGTTAGTGCCAAAATCATATAAAGTTACATATTGTCAAACTACAGATTTCAAATCAGTTTTGATCTAAAGTTTAAAGCTTAAAATGTGCAGAAGTACAAAGCCCATTTACCATAAATCCTTGCTAAAGCTTTGCTTGAAGTGCTGGGGGGGTCGAAAATTGCTCTAAACGGGTTTTCTCACACCTAAGTTGTCTTAGCTGCTATTGCTTAAGCCTTAGTCATAAATTTCAAAGAGTTTCTTACGCCATTACCAATTGTTGGGAGTAGTGTACCCAGCAATTCTTCGGTACGCCCTGTGGACGGAGGTGTGTCATCTGCAGTCTAAAGCATAACAAGTCTGACACCACGTGATACAACCCCTTATGTCCACCACGAAGTATGAGACTTTGTACTGCCATTGTATAAGAAAATAAAGTTGTTCATATATGCTAACAGCTATAACTTTTGGTTTAATGGTAAATATTTGATGGTAACAATTTGTATCAAAGTGAGGTCATTGGTTCAAGCAACCCATGAAGCAATTTCTAGTGGGATTGATGGGAGTAAACGACAATTTTTATGACTTCATTTTAAGCCTTGCATTCCACAGCAAAGATCATTAGGTGCTGGACCTCCACTGTCCTCAAAACCATAGAGCAGAAACATGCATATCAATTGCAACCAAATAAATAAATCAAAATATTTATGTCTTTACAGTGCCGCCTGTTATACATCAGCTCATTAAAGAATCACTTCTGATTTAATCAAGAAATATACATATTAAATTCTCACAAAAAGAATTATAAAAGTTTTAAGGCACAAAATGTGGTTACACACTCCTATATACAACAACGAAGATAAAATTAGTGCATTCTGAAAGATTCTTGCGATAAAATTGAGGGAAAATTAACTTGAAAATAACATCTTCCAAGGTCAAACCAAGAGTGCACCTGAACTCAATGGCTTTCACTGCAGATTTCAACCAAAAAGTTTGCAAGTATGGTTCAAGAAAGTGACTCGTGTTCCTCGAGACTAAACTCCTTCCGTAGTTTACACGAGAAAAGCCGACAAGCATCCATGCTAAGGTCTATGGCAGCTGCAAGAGCCACAAACAAGGCCGCATCTGCCATACAAGTAACGTGCTGCATGCCCACTTGAACCACCGGCTTACTGACTTTCCCTTCGCCTTCCACACTTGACCCCATCACAAATCCTCGAGTTGGCAACAACAAGCTCAATCCCGACTCTTTTCTCGTATTATCTATGCAAAATTCCCCACCATTTTTCACACACATAGTACCTGTTGGAAAGTTTAATTTGAAATTAGTATTGCCATTTCCACCATATTAAGATTCAAAGAACTCATTCCCTTTGTACTTGAGCCAAGAAGCTCCAGGCTGAGTTCTAAAGAGACTTACCAGTTCAACTATATATAACAACTAATCAGATCGATGGTGAAAATATAAATTTTACATGCCGATCAAATTTCGTACCTTCAGCAATAGGGACTGCACTAGTTAAGCCATTTTCACTTGCGAGATGGAATTTATAACCTAAACCATCCACCGGCCCTCTCTCTCGCCAAGCCTCGAGACGGCCCCATGGCTTCCAGCTGCTAATGGAGACTCCATCAGGACTGAGGATGAGCCAAGCACCGGGATTAGAACGAGAAACACGATCAGAGCCGGGGGACGATGGAACGAACGGAGTGATCATAGAGGCTGCTGCAACAGCTGAGCCAGATAAATCGTAGATGATTATCATCCATCCTTTTCGTTCCCGTCCCTGCTTGTCCCTGTCCCCTGAAAACGTTCTCATCCATCCTCTATTGTTCATGTTGAAATCGGAAAGAAGGGATCTGGCATGGTGAAAGAAAACTTTGTTTATTCAACTATAATTTTATATTATCATAGGGTTTCTAGGATTAGAACATGTAAAAATTAAGCTCGTTTGAACAAAACGTTAAGATAAAGAAAACAAATCTTTGCACATGCAAAGAGAATCAATGGTGGTTGATATTACAGCAACTACCTAAAGCGAAGGGACCCCTACCGTTGACAAAACAAAAATTCAAAAAGTGCATTTGCTGTTTGCATGATAATTTATTACTATATTAAGCAGGGATTGAATGGGAATTATACTTCTTCGCCTTACGGAAGGTATTGGACAATAAAAAGTTGCTTATAACCCATTATATTTTTACCATTTACTGTCCAAACTCTTCGAAGTAGTGACGGATTACTCATGTGATTTTGAAAATAGGTAGATTATCCCATGTGGTTTGAAAATATATATTTATGACATTGTGGTTTTGAAAATAGACATTTTGAAAATAGACAGTTGTTTTGAAAATATGCATTTTATCCTCTATGAGTTTGATTATATACATTTTACCCCTTGTAATTTGTGAATACGTGCAAAATACCCCTCCTTGGATACCATTTTTGCAAACCACAAGAGGTTAAAATGCCTATATTCAAAATCACATGGGGTAACCTGCCTGTTTTCAAAACCACAATTGGGTAAAATGCTTATTTTCAAACAACATGGAGTAATTTGCCTATTTTTAAAACCATATGATATCCGCCACTAGCTCTTATTCTTCATCACACATCAAATACAAGAAAGGGAAACAAAAACAATTCACATTCATAAATATAGTACACAAAGGTTGTATAATATTAAACTAGGGTAAATTGGTCCCATATAATAAGTTTATTTTCAACATTAGTCATGACTCACAAACTTCTTTTATCACTCATCAAATATAGTTCCACATGGAGACCATTTTTAATAAAATACAATTTCGGTGACACTATTTGATTGATCTAAATGTTTGAGACTAATATTGGTGAAAAAAATTTCTGCGACACTATATTTTATTAGTCTATTTGATTGGTCTAAAAGTTTGAGACTAATATTGGTTAAAAATAATTTCTGCGACACTATATTTTTATTAGTCTAAAAATTTGAGAACCATTATTGAAAATATTATAATCCATGGGACCATTTTTTTAATTTCCTCTGCCAAAATATGTACTGTATGAAATGGGAACCTCAAGTTGTAATGAGGGGTGACTTAATAGATTTGCAGGGCGTATTATCGAACAGAAATTATTCATAAAACTTTTAAAATTTTCGGACAGAAATTGGGAATTTGCCTATCACCTCACTTGGCCTGCCCTGGTTTTCAATGGCATGTCCAAATAATGACAGAACTGATTAAACTGGAAAAATAAATAAAAGGAAAATAGAAAAATAAACAAAATTATATAAAAAAAATCAAATCAAACAAGAAATTCCAGGGAAGAATGATGGAGAAAGGGTGCATGGCGGGTCCTATGCTATGCACCAAACAAGGCGAACTCCCATCAGCACCTGGCCCACTTTAGTGCATGATACACGTAATTGGCTAACAAATGCGCAGGGTTTGCATGACTTACCGTGACCTGTTATTCCGGTCAGCGCTGAACTTGCAGCTGAAAACCGGTTGCCTTATATTTCCCTGGATCTGAAAAACCACCGGACTGCACTCCGGCTCACCCCCGAACTGGAACACGAACCGGGGATCCGGTTCAGACCTGACAGTCACATGCAGCCTCGCCACCGGATCCCCGCCACCGCCGCCGCCGCCGATCTTCATCCACCCATTCTGGTACACGCAACTCCTTGTCTCGGCCGTACCGAGGTTCACACACACCTTAACGGATCCTAGCAGCTTCCCACAAGAGATCCCGCAGGTACGACCCATTCGCCCAGTGAAAACGGAGATTTTGATGTAAACAGGTTTGCATGAGAGGCGGCGGAGTGCGTCGGGATCGAGGTGGAATCCGACATAAGAGGTGGAGTAATCAAGTGCATTGGAGGCAGCGAGGCCGGCACCTCCGCAGAGTGGGAGGAGGGCTGTCTGTGAAGGGAAGTTCTTGATTTTAAGCTTGGCGTAGCATGGAGTGGCGGAAGGGTGAACTTCCGACCCGGAGGACCTGGTGGCGGAGGAGAGATTTAGAGCTAAAGATTCTACGATCAAACGAACAAATGGGCATGGATCCATTTAATCTAGGCGGCGATTTATTTTCTTGAATTGAGAAAATGGTGGATGGACAAAGAAGTGAAGAGGGAGGAGAGGTTAAGGACAGTGAATTTTGGAAAATTCGATGAGTGAATGTGTAATGAATGGATGTGGGCTTGGAGCTTTGTGAGTGTGTGTTGTGTTGTGAGCTGTTTCTTGTTTTTTGTCTGCAAACTATATTTCTTTTCGAATAGTTTGAACTTAGCAAGGAAGACTTCCTGAATATCTCGTCACTATATAAAATGTCAATTTATCGTCAACTAAAATTGGTATAAAAGGAAAAGTTACAAAAATAGTAGCACATAATATAGGTATTGAAATAGTAATATCGAATTTTTAGCGCTAATCAAATATAGTCATAAAAAATTATATGTTAACAAAAATGGTCTCACATAAATACTTTTATAAAATATGGTCCTACAAAATTGATTTTTTAAAAAAAAAAATTTAGTTTTTTTAGTAAAAGTGATCCTTAAACCAGTAACAAAATTTAGAAACATTTTCGCTAAAAGATAATTTATATAGGACTATATTTGATAAAAGTATTTAGGGGAGACTACTGTTGTTTAAAAATAATTTCTTTGAGATTATATTTGATTAATATTAAAATTTTGGGATTACTATTATAAATATCTTTATTTTATAAGATCATTTTTGTAATTTATTCTTGTATAAAAATAATAATTGGGTCTTAATTGCTATAACTCTCATAATGTTTATTTTATTTTTGTATGTCTAGAGACATAACTTTATGGAAACATTTATGGAATGAACTTTTGAGATAAAATAGAAATGTTTTGAGTTACTTCTTAGTAGACAATCTTTATTGTGCACATTAAATTATGTACTTGATAAATATTATTAAATTATATTTGAATTCATAATTGGGTGACAAATTGTTAACATTGAAAAGTTCAAAATTTTAACTTTGATTATCGTATTAAAATATTATATAATAATGATAGAGTAATACTTTAAATTGTAAAAAAAAAAATTAAATGGTAAGTTTATTATGATATGTATAAAATGATAAAATTATATTGAGAAATTAAAATTGGTGATGATATTTTATTCTATTTTGGGAAATGATAACCATAGTTTTAATAATAAAACAAAATATAGGGTTTGCACTCATATAATTATAGTCAATATATATACTAGGGCAATGGTAAAAAAGTTGTTTCAAATATATATTTGCAACAATTTAATGTATAATAATAAAAAAAATTAAAAAGAATCTGATAAATACCAAATTTCTTCAAAACATTTTCAACAAGTACATTGTATTTAACTTTCTATCGTTACTTCTTAAACGATAAGATTTTCTCTATATACTAGAGCCTTTATCTTTTTTATTTACCAAATACATCATCATTGTATATTCTGTCATATTTATAGTGCAACTCACTTTTTTTTAATCGAAATACTTAGCATAACTAATAATAAATTCTCTCTTGACAATGATATATGTTGTATATCACTTTGTTGGATATGAGATTTACTAAAATAAATAAAGGCAAGTGAATATCATTTCTTTTTCCATAAAGTGGATGTCACTTTGCAAAATACATTATCATAGATGCATGATTAAGTATAACATGTGTCTAATGATGAGATTGTTTGTAAAATTGGTATGATATGCTTCTCTCGTTGTGATTTTGGTCTTTTAAGTAGTTAAATATCAGTTTTAGTTCATTATATTTGCTTGTTTCACAATTTCAATCTTTTTTTCTCAGGAATATTTAAGTGGCGCTGACATTGCAGACATTATTGTTGACGTATCCCGGCATCATGTCAATTGTCACGGAAAAGGGATTAAAATTGCGAAACAAGCAAAGTTAGTGGATTGAGACTGAAATTTTACTATGTAAAGGATTAAAATCGTAATAAGAGAAACGTAGATGACTAAAATTATAATTTCGCTGCCGTCAACATGACAATCCAAAAAGAATATTGAATTAGTAGGGTGTAGCATATTGCTGCGATAATGCATAAACATGGTATTAAATTAAAATAAATTTTAAATACATGCATAGTTGTGTGTAATGATAATTAATCATGAAACCACCTTAAGGCCACTAATCAATCGGCTATAACTGTGTCAACATGTGCTTAGTCAATTAGTAATCTATAGGGAAAAAAAGTTTTAACCATTGCTGAGATCAGATTTAGAATTTGATTGTGTATTGGCATCCTCCAAAAAGATACCCGTGTGATTTGGGAAATTTGTTGATTAATCCCACTCCATATTATTACATAAATTTTGAAATCAAACCCAGTGGCAAACGCAGGATTTTTGAGAAAGATGGCAAAAAAAATCTGAAATAAAAATTTTAGGCTAAAAACTATTGTAGGGGTCAACAATTTTTTTTGGGTAAAATTTCAATTATTTAAAATTTTTTTTTTTAGTTTTAAATTTTTTTTGGGCAAGTGGTGCACTTGGCCTCCCCCCACCCCCCTCTTCTTGAATCCGCCCCTGATCAAACCCACAACATTTACTCTGATATCAATCCTACAATTGAACGACTGTCTTTTACCTGACTTTATATTTGATAATAATAGTTAAACTCAAATCCTTTATAGTCAATTTAGTCCTTTAAATTATCATATTTTTTATTTTCTTACTCTTACTCGTCAAAATTGTTGGGTCTTAGTGCAGTAACTTTGCTTTTTTATTTTTTAGCCTTATCTTGCCGGAGTGCTAATGTGGCCTACATTAGCAATGCCTGGTCTCACGTCCATAATTTTCGACGACATGTTAACAATCCGGTGAGATGAGTTTGGAACAAAAGGAAGATAAAGAGCAATGCCCGGTGTCACGTATATAATTTTCGACGCCGTGTTAACGTTCCGGTGAGATGAGTTTGGAAAAAAAAAAAAGAAGATAAAGTTATTATATTAAAACTAGCTTTTGATTATTTAGAAGATCAAAACACAAAATATGACAACTTACATGACAAAATC
The DNA here is from genome assembly GCA_907163345.1 of Haberlea rhodopensis. Classification (NCBI taxonomy): domain Eukaryota; kingdom Viridiplantae; phylum Streptophyta; class Magnoliopsida; order Lamiales; family Gesneriaceae; genus Haberlea; species Haberlea rhodopensis. The sequence continues at coordinate 115,734 of CAJQUN010000022.1, read as the reverse complement.
GACTATTTTTCCCTTTTAAAATATCATCGATAGAGTTCCTCATTTCTAAAATATCCTAAATCGCCTCTCTATATGTTTCGCCCTACTTGGCCTCTCGATTATTTGGGTCCATCCTATTCTAAAAAAGAAAGGGACAAAAGAAAAGAAAATTTGTCTAATTTAAGACAAAGATCCTCCTAGAGCACCTAAACTTCAATATAATTTAATTATTTCCAAATATAAACTACATATAATCATGTAAGTTTAATTATTAAATGTAAATTTCGTATATATAGCATACATACTTCCATGGTTTATTTTTGAGAAAAAATTTGCCCAAACTTCAAAAATTTTAAACCTACTCTAGAATTAGAAAATGAACACTTCTTCTTCTTCTTCTTTTTTTCAATCCAAACACAATTTAGTTCTCATTCATTTTTTTTCCAACTATTGTTAGTATCAACATATAGATATCACGTCAAAAATATAAGTCTGATACATATGTGTATGCTCTGTTGGACGTGTGGTAAGACCAGAAGAGATAAAATAATGAACATAACATGCGAGCTGAAGCATGCATGGTGTGCATGTAAGAGAAGATGCAAGAAAATCACTTACTTGGTTTGGTCATGTACTCCATACGACCAGCAATGCACATGTGCATCGAGTAGAGTCCATGGATTTCGGCACTTTCACAATGGCAATAAGACGACCGAAGAAGACATGACTCAATGTTATATATAAAGTTCTGGAGTCCAAATGGATCAACAAAAATATTTCAACTAAAAGAAATTCTCGGAGAAGGCTAACGCATGTGCTCGATTCGACTTAGTTTGTTTATGATTCATATAGTGTAACTCAATCTATTGAGATGAAATATAATAATAGTAATAATTGTTGTTATATAAAATATTTATCAATGTAAAATATCGATAAATTTCTCCTACTGGATCCAAAGAATCTATATAACGAATTTCATTACATGAGATATAGATACGAATATTGTTCCTATAAAAAAATGTATCAATTATCACGAGACAATGTCGAATGGTAGGACGAGAAAGTGCTGATAAAACGAGGCCCACTTGAGGACCCAAACAGCTAGATTTTGGTTGTCGCTATGAAAATTAATTTACAGTTGGAATTTATTTTAATTTATTCTATGCTGAATTATCCTTTTCTTGTATTTTCTTGTGGATATTTATTAAAATTAATTAGTGTAGGACGAATGTCAGCCAACTCGAAGGCTACTCATAGATTGTATCATTAATGTGTTCGGCCTCGAATTTCTATAGGCAATTCATATCAATTTATTATTGGGGATTTTTGTAAACATTTTATGATATTGTCTGGACTCGAACCAAAATCGTCCCAATTAGAGATATTAGCCTTTATCATCTGGCAAAAATCAGAGTCTATAAATTGTACATTTTCTGGTACATAGATGTGGATCAATATTCTATAATGATGGAATAATTTTAAAGACATAATACTAATTACTAAAAAAACTGAATCCATTGGGATTAAGACTTAGTAGTTAATATTTTTTGTAATAATTACCAAAAAATGATAATAATTGATAAAGAAAATTAAATACAAACAATAGAAATTAACTATTAGTCATGAATGGACAAGGAGGAATTCATTAAATTAATTTATAATTGTAAGTAAATTATAGATATATCATAATTTTTTATTTGATAAAGAGGAGAGCTCATGTTGACCCTAAATATTAGTATTAGGAATTCACTTTTGGAAGATTTTTGGCGAGCAAAAATAACTAAAGAGTGGACTCACGTTTGTTTTGGGCTCCATGGGAAAATACTAAACTTGCATGCAAAAAGTAGATAATGATATTTGATCACTGTCATTTTTCAAACTATCTCAAAATCGACACTGTGGCAGATACATGCGTACAGCCGTGAGATCCATATATTAATGTGAAATCTATGATTATATTTAGCCAAGGAGGATTCCTAACTACGTGATCAGTCGAGTGATTATAGGGCCAACAAGAATAATTCCCAACCTTGATCAATTATTAGTTTAAGTCCAATTTTAAATTATTAAGACAATTTCCTAATGATGCTTAAATTTGTTAATTAGAGTTGGTGGCATGATAATTATGAGTTAGTTACTCTTTACATTTTTTAGAATAAACTTTTCTCCTGACAACCTTTTTCCCGATTTTTAAAGTTATTTGTCATTTTCAATAAAAATAAATAAATAAATTGTAAATCACAAAAATGTTCCCCATAAAAATATGAATAGTTTCAATAATAATCCCAAATTTTTAGGGTTAATCAAATATAATCTCAAAGAAGTTGTAACAAAAGTAGTCCCACATAAATATTTTATCTAATTGTGAGGGCATGGTCCTAATATGGTGTTTAATTATCACACAATGATTAATTTACGTAAACATTGGAAGAATAATTCAAATATCTTGTCAAATGACCCATAACATTTTTGCTTTTCTATGATACATATATAATGATACTGAAAATATGTAATTTCAGTTTCCCAATTCAACATGTTGCTCATCACATAATCATCAAATATAGAACCATCCAGTAATAGAATACTTAAAATGCAGATACTCGGGACATATCCCAGTAATTTAAAATATAGTTAAAAAGTACTCTGACAATTAGTGGGACTCAAACTCAACATACCAAACATGAGCTCGATCTCGCTGAGCTCTGGTATTCTAAGATGCATCCTCACGAGCATCCAACATCTGTCTACCTGTCACACCTGTCATGCCCGAACAACAAAAGACATGACAGCCCTCACTACGGGGGTCAGAACCCAGTACGAGAAATAAATAGAATCACGTCAAGAATGACAAAGTATCATGCAATGCATATCATGTATGAATGCGATGTATGAATAGGAATGCGATGTATGAATGGGTAAAAAGAATCGAATCTCAAGATACCAAATATCGGAGTCCAAAGGAAGGTATCATCAATCAATATCAAGCTCGAGCAGAGGGTGACAACACACACACTTTGCGCTAGGAGAATCATCATGTGATGTGATCGTCATCCCTCGCGTCTAGGTCCGGTAGCAACGCGCTTGACTACAGTTGCTACATAAACTGTGTCATCGCCGTGCCCGTCATCCCCGACACTCAGAGTAAACCAACCCAGTAATCATCAAGGATATCAAAGAAGTGGATAGATCCCATGAATCATCTATGCATTATACGACATATGCAACTCAATATGTCATGCAATCTCATGTGAAAGTCAATACATATCATGTAATTACATAAGAAAACAAATTATTGCATATAAATCAAGTAAGGTCATATAAGGTCATACATTAGCATCATTACACGTCTTTGTCAGACGTCGTGATAAAACTCTTTTCAACGTACCTCGGACCAATGTTATATCTACCGAGTACTCCTCGAATCAACCTCGATATCTGTTAACCTGGTCATTTACACCTCAATGATATCATCAAAGTGTTCAATTATTTTTAATAGCAGTTTATAATCCAAACCTTGACCATTAGGAAATTTATTAAAATTTCTGCTTACATGCTCATAGTAATTGGCTCATAAATTTTCCAATACTTAACCAAATTATATGAGTCTAATTTTAGTTTGAAATCTAACTCAAAATATGGCATTTTATATTTTTGACACTTTCCTAAATTTGATCATTTACCTAAGGCAAATTGGGTCTAAACATCACTTCGGCAAAAGAGGGAAATTTCTAATTTCTAAAGTGAGCACTTTTCGTAAAAACTTCATAACTAATTCATACAACATCCAAATTACCTGATTCTAGTGGGAGAATTTAGCTAACTCACAATCCTACAATACATTTCTTATGATCTTTAAGCTAATTAGTTCATTTTGAGGTACATTCTTTGAAAAACGTCACAACCTAAAAACTCGTAAATACTCTGTTTCCATATTGCATAGTTGTTGGTGAAATTAGCATAATGTTTGCATATGAATTCCAAATTGAGTGAGGTCAATTCCAAATGCACGCTAACATCGAATACTACAACTCTTATTAGAACCTAAAACTTCAAATTCATAGCCATTCATTCCCAGAAAATTGAAGAACGCACTGCATGTGACTCGAATGCACTGAATTTCCAGATTTTACACATTTTGGTAAAATGACCATAACTTTTTCATCTTAACTCTAAATTAACTGATTTGGTGGCCAAATAAAGCTAACACAAAATACTTCAACTTTTGTTAGGGTAACTATCTTCAAATTCGAAACACAAAGATCCCAAAATTTCGAAACAACAGCATGCATATGTACTGTTTCGAAACAGAATGCATTTGACACCAACTTTTTCATCTATTACATCAGCATTTCCATCTAAAAGCAATAATTCGACCAAGCTATGTTCATAAACTAAAAATATACATATATACCTTCAAGTCATGAAGATTTGAAGCCTAAATCAGTAACCCAAGTCAACCCAAGTTTGCACTTCACTCCCACTGCTACTGACCATCAAAACTCTTGCTTCAAATTTCCAAAGTTTGAATGCTAGGGCTTGCTACTCCACAAATCTCCTCTTGCATGTTGCTCTGGATCAAGTTTTTAGGGGATTTTGAGGTAATATTTTCGAATTGAATGAGAGGATGTAACGACCCAAAACTTTTAAATGATTTACATGATCATGCATAAACCTCATGAATGATAAATGTTGATGAAAAGATGGAACCGATATACAACAAATGTTGATGATAAATTTCCTATACTACATCAATTACTATTATGAATGAGAACGAGGATCATGAACCAAAGTCTGTGGATGAATGCAGACTTATAAATGATTAGCGAAGATGGAAAGATGCAATTCAAACAGAGTTGGATTCAATGGCAAAACGTAAAGTTTTCGGACCAGTAATACGCTCACCTGAAGAAGTGCAACCAGTTGGTTATAAATGAGTCTTTGTGCGAAAACGAAATGAGAAAAATCAAATTGTGCGGTATAAGGCACGACTTGTTGCAAAAGGTTTTTCCCAAAGACCTATTATTGATTATTAGTAGACATATTCTCCTGTGGTAAAGACCTATTATTGATTATGATGAGACATATTCTCCTTTGGTAGATGCAACAAGTTTTCATCATTTGCTTAATCTGGTAGCAAATGAACGACTTGAAATGCGTCTTATGGATGTTATTACTGTCGATTTGTATGACTCACTTGATAATGATATTTATATGAAAATCCCTGAAGGTTTAAAATTACCTAAGGGACATGACCCTGATTCTAGAGAATTTTACTCGATCAAATTGTATAAATCGTTATATGGCTTGAAACAAGTTGGGCACATGTGGTATAATCGCCTTGGTGAATACTTATGGTTGTAAGATTACTTGATGTGCACAAAGATCCTTTTCGACCTCATAAAAATAATGAAAAACTGATTGGCCCAGAAGTACAATATCTTAGTGCTATTGGAGCATTAATGTATCTTGCTAGTCATACACGCCCTGATATATCATTTACTGTGAATCTGCTAGCAAGATATAGTTCTTCACCTACACAAAGACATTGTAATGATGTTAAAGATATATTTCGGTATCTTCAAGGAACAATGGATATGGGTCTTTATTATCTTAAGGCACTCAAATTTGATCTCATAGGTTATATGGATGCTGGATATTTATCTGATCCTCATAATGCTCAGTCACAAATGGGTTATGTGTTCACATGTGGTGGTACATCTATTTCTTGGAGTTCTGTAAACAAACCATAACTGTCACTTCTTCTAAGCATGCTAAATTATTGGCGATCCATCATATTCGAGGAACTTGTGATTTGCATTTGGACAAAAACGTTTCTACAACTTTGTTCGAAGATAAGCATGCTAAATTATTGGTGTTGTCACTATTATACCCCATCGTCGCATCATCATCGCGACCCATCATATATATAATAGATATAGTGGCAACATCAAGCTTATTATACCTCATCGTCACATCATCATCACGACCCATCATATAAAATCGATATAGTGGCAACACCAAACCTACTACACCCTATTAACAACAGCAATAATAATTACACGTCACTTATTCTAGCGACTCTCAACATCATCATTCATTAAAAAACATAAATATATCATAATTCAACATCAATATGAATATCAATACATACTCGTATCTCAACATATACCTGATAGTCGATAATCAAAACAGGTTATTTCTAACGTCCCAAGGCTCATGAAATATCTCGCTGATTCAATATATATAAATTAGTTTACAGCTTGAGCAAATTGAACGTAATAATTTTTTTTTGAGATTTCTAAACCCTAAGCTCTTTATCTGTTTCTCTCTCGATCATTCTATGGATAATGAATCTCAAATTCATGATTATCATTTTTTATATTATATTATATTATATTTATTATTAAAATTTAAACTGACATGCATTACAATGCAGATAAATATGTTTCTTGTAACTGCCTTTGCCTTATCTGACTATGTATACTGCTAATCTTGTCAATATGAATATTGTAGTTCTTTATTTTCTCTTCATGAGGCCTATTGCATCGCCCAGCTTTGACACCCTATTAAAAAGTTACGCCCAAAAATTATGTTACACTAAATATTCGGGACACATTATTCATCGAAGAAATTTCTTCGCTACTTAGTTTAATAGATTCAAGTGTTATCTATTAATTCTCAAGACCGATTAAATTTTTCGAGCAAAGTCTCAATAAACATTAAAATTCATTTCATTTTCAATCCCGACACACCTATGATATATTTGTATTTCGTTTAATAAGAATCAGACTTCATTCTTACATCATAATTATCAATTTTACTTTATATCATTTTCTCAGGACATTAGAATGGATGTGTATTTGGGGGGTGATTATTGTAGCCCCACTTTAATGTGTAGTAGAAAAAAAATGCTATTATCATATGATGGGATATATATTTTATTATTCCAAAACGATATTTGCTACAAAATTCTTAAATATTACTTGGTTTCTTTTGAACCCTCGAGTGTGGAATTTAATTTAGATAATAGTTCAAATATTGGATGATTTTTGTTATAACTTTCCTTCTACAAATTTTTAAAATAATTCTTGCGGGATCAATAGTATTTTATCATTAAGATGACAAAATATAAAAAAACTTGGGATAAAATAGTTTAATAAAATAGTTTAATAAAATAGTAATTATTGTGGCAGCTACATACGTCTCACATGCATGATATTATTACGTGTTTATTTATTTATTTATTGGTACTCAAAAAATTTTATTGGTTGTAGCTTAATATAAATTAATTATTTAAAAGGAATTATGATTGACCATTTGGAATGGAACATATCACATTCTTCAAGAACATGAACGAACATGGAATTACATGAAATTTTAAAGCTATAAAAATTGTTGGGTTCGACGAATCTGATCAATAGATGTTAATAAAACCTTTTTTAATTATATTATGATGAATTTATCAAGTGTGCAGCAACGTACCAAAGTAAAAACGAGTAAAGTTGGAAGGATTCAGCTCAACAAAGTTAGGTCAGCTGAAGTGATCAGCAGAACTGATCAACAAGAACAAAGTCAGTTATTACCCAATGTAATACACTTGTCACGCATGGGTAAAAAATTAAAAATTGAAAATTGTTTATAACTGGTTACAATGGACTACTGTAGCATCTTGATTAACCATTTTCGTAAAATGATGATGGATATGAAGTAGTTGCTACATTATCCTCTTGTACAATCGTGTTTATGCAGATCTGGTCCTGAGATGTGACACCCAAGCCAGCTGAGTGAACAGCATGATCTCCGGGCTAACCGAGTGATACATGATAGTGTTATTAATTAAATACTATTTTTTACAAAAAAAATTATGAAATACATATGTATAATACATCTATATAGAAATGCAATGAGTGTTCAATTGGTGTGAACATGAATCTAATTTGTGATTGTAGACACAATTATAAGAACAAGACAATTGTACGATTTTACAATTTGAGTTGTATCTTTATCATCAGCTACAATTTTGACACGCTCGTAAATAATAGATCCTATAATTAACATTAAAGCCAATGTCATGTGATTAATTCCTATGATTACATAAACTAGTGTGTTTACCTAAACCAACAATTAGTGTCATCGATCGTGTATCCGGGTATTTTTATAGAAAAAAACATGGTGTCTGTATTACTAACATCTCCCTATCTTACAAACCTTGACCAATATATGAACCATGCCACATTTCATTTTAACAACAATATATTTTAAATTAATCTTCATTGAATTAATAATACTTGTAAAATTCGAAAATTTTATTGCTAAAGTGGTAGGTTATCCCCTTAATTATGGTAGCACTGAGATTTGGTGTTAAAAGATGATTATCATAACTTAAACTAGTAGTTGATATAGCAATTCATGTAAAACTATCGTAATTCTATTTTTTTTTAAATTAAAGAAATTCTGAAAGTCTAACCAAATATCCACGGGAATTATAAGTAACAAGAGTTGAATAAATGTCGAATTTGTATACATAATTATGATGTTCCATCCACCTAAAATAACTTTCTTTTTAAACTAATTGGATATAAGTACTTTTTTAATAAATACACTCGATTGGGAACCTATGTCTCATTGTAAAAGGAGTGTTTCTCACCATCTATGGCATAACAAGTCTGACTCATTAGCACACACATAGTGCTACCTCGCATGTTCACATGTTGCTTAGTACGAGACTTTGTGTTGAGACACTGCATAAGGAAATAAAGTTGCGCATCTGCTAATAGTCAGTGCGGACACAGGAAATTTGAAAAGGGAGCAAAAAATATTAAAAATAAAAATAGATGGCAAAAAAAATTTTAGAGGGTCAAAATATAATTTTAAGGGGGGCAAAAATTAACTTTTGATTGGCAAATTGCAATTTTGGAGGTAAAATATAATTTTTTAAAAAACATTTTTTTTTGCCTCCCTTGGCCAAGGGTAGCTCCACCCTTACTAACAGCAATAGTATAGTTGTTACCCTAGTGATAAGCGATTGATCCTAACACACTCACCGAAACGAAAATTTAAAATAGAAGATTGTGAACTTAATTCATGGATTCTTGTTTTGGAAGCATTTCCCTTCCACCGCCAACGTTAAAATTATGGGGTGTGGTCCTAATGTCATAAATAATTATGGGAAGGCAACATGCCAGAAACAATGACTTCTTCTCAATCTATTACAGCAAAACTATGTGCTCCTCCTGGAAAATACAAGGATGAGGACCACAATGATAATGGCTAGGTGGGTTGTCTCCAGGTATTCAAGGGACACCATTCTTAATTTGTTGATACTTTAATCAAGAATTAAGGGACCAACAATTTTCCTTTTTTTTTCTTTTGTTTTTTTTTACTGTTTTAGTTTCTTAGAAGTAGAATTATTGATATATAGCAGAAAAGATCTTCGATGTAGTATAATATAAGACTATTTATGTAAAATAATCCGAGTTGATATGTCCAATAAATATGGAGTAGAAAGGAAAATTTCTCCGGATAGAATATAGACTTGACTGGATTTAGAATAGAGAAGGTAAGGATTACATGATTTATTACATTTATCTATGTATTTGTCACACACACATGGATCTATCATATATGTGCGATTTTAATGAGCTAATGACAAATAACCCCATTGTGGTTTGCCAAATAGGCAAATTACCCCCGGGTGGTTTACAAAATAGGCAGTTTACCCGCTGTGGTTTGAAAATAGACATTTTACCCCTGTGGTTTATGAAAATAGGCATTTTACCAGGGGTAATCTACCAAAAACCCGATTTTAATAGAAATTTTCTTTTCTTACTTTTCGGCGTGGTCGAAGAGTCTTCTCTTAGTCCGTGGCCTTCCTTGTTTTTGCTTAGCCATCTATGACTAAGCCTTGCTAGGATAATTCCGAAGGCCTCATCCTCTTAATGTCCAACCGTGTGTACATTCTACATACTTCCATCACGCCCGACAACGTCAACAGATATGCTTTTAAACCGATAATGGATTTATAAAATAAGAACAAACCATTACACTTCTAACTTATGTCAAAATATAATTTCCCTTGAAAAAGAATACGGTATATTAGACATTATATCACTTAATATGTATTTAAAATGAAACGACATCTAATTTAAAATCTACAACTCAAAAAAAGAAAATCAATTTCTCCAATTGATTTTCTAGAAAATATTTCATCAAAAAGGCCGAAAACAAATCCAAACATATATTAATTTGTTGAACTAATAAACAATGAAGAGGGTGAGTTCTTGAGGTAAAGAAAGGGGAAGTAACTAAAAAAATGGTATTCACGATGTAAGATAAAATATATATATATATATATACCTCAACATGGCCGCTTCCGCCGCAGCATAACTTCCACGCTACTACTCATTTGCATTGCAAAACCATTCGTAAATTGAAAATAAAATTAGAGAGGTCAAACGGGCCGTGCCCAATCGTGTCGACGCGTTTTGAAAACATGTCGTGCCAAACCGTGCCAGCCCGTTTCTACGAAAAGCATGGCCCGACACGACACGGCCCATTTCAAATTTTTTTATTTTTTCAAAAATTTTTGGCTTTACCGATCAATCGGCACAATAGTAGCGGTCGATCGGTAAAGCCAAACATTAAAATAGAATGTATATATTGCTTCGAATGCTACCGATCGATCGGTAGCATTAAAAAAAAATGCCAAAGGACCGACACAGCCCACGTGCCTAAACCCTTGGCCTGGCATGGCCCACCCCTACGGCCGTGCCGGCACGGCCCATCGTCATTGATGTTACCATCATTATCATTACCGTTTTAAGATGACATCAACTCCGAGTCCGACATGTAAATTGAAGTTCTATCTATCTCTTGCGTCGACTCCAAACTGCTTACTATAAGCAGCAAGTCGTTATTGTAATGGGAAATGATGAAAATTCTGATTGTAGCATACGAAAGTAAGTTCCCATGGATTCTACAATCACAGTTATTCAATGATTGCCTGAGGCCATAGTCATTTCTCCAAGCAAGTTTACCGTCTTATCTTGCAACAATAGCCACGGAGGAGAAAAAATAGTACCAATTTAAGTTAGTAGATTATAGGGGGTCTTATTTTGCATTTAAATTCTAGGCTAGTATCATTTTATGTAGAGGTGTTAAACGAGTGGCACGCCACATATCGCTATAGGGCGAAACCAGGAAAAAAGTGGGGGACGAAATATTTTTATTTTGATAATATTTAAGGGCTAAAACATATTTTGGGGGTGAAAAAAAATTTTTTTTTTTTTTATACAAAATAAGGGTAAAATAAATAACGTAATCCTTACCTAGCAGAAATGAGAGGTACTTTCAATGTGCATAATGCAAAAGTAAAATAAAAGAAAATAACTTTGTAACGAACTCGAGTCAAGTAGCTGATTAGATACGACTTACTTAGAGTGTGTTTGCAATTCAAAGCATTTATATATTACTTTTACTTAAAGTTGTAAAAACTCGAGTCGAGTAGCTAATTAGCTACGACTTACTTAGGGTGTATTTGCAATTCAAAGCACTTCTATGTTGATTTTGCTTAAAGTTGTAAAAATCTATTTTTGAGCAAAAACATCTAGTGTTTACTATTAAAATAAAAAAACAACTTAATAAATTTAAAATTGTTTTCTACTTAGCAGAAATAAAAAAATAACAATCTGTTTTTTGTCTAAAAAACTGATAACCAATTTACAAAAGTATTTGTAAACACACACTTAGAAGCTGTAGTTCAAGCTATTTGATAAAGTAGAAAAAAAATCAATAATTCGAGTCTGAGCTCAGGATTCAAAACCTGGGGTTGCAGCTCAACTCAGGAAAAATGTCAACCTAAAATCTTTACAGGTAAACAATAATAATCAAATGTCACTAGTTTCGAGTTAAACAATTGCAATATCCAGCCGCGGTAACGCTCGTGCCATATCATCTGCAATCACTAGTAAGTCTATTACCATACAAAGTCCATCAGAATATCAATAATGATATACGTAAAGCAGAATAGAAGTTAAAATAAAATATTAATCCTTTCCAGAGGAAGAGGTCTAGATTCTTTCCAGATTCGCGCCATCGTTTGAAACATCCAACTTGACTTTCAGCATATATCAGTCGCCTCAATTCTAAACATGAAATGAGCTTCCTTCAAAAAAGCTAGTGGTTTGTTAGCAGAAGTTTGTGCAACAAAGTTCATGTCATTTCCCATTTTAAAGGACAGCAGTTGCCGAAGTGGCATTATCCTCCGACACGATAAGATCTTCCCCTAAATACCCCACCAGTAGTCCTGTCAGGCTGAGGTGTGTTGTTTGTTGGAGCACCAATTCTCCACCTTGCAACTAGTTTATGTCTATGAATACTAGTTAAAGAAACCAGGGAGAAAATCAAAAAGGTTTTGATATTGCCAATGGGATGATGGTATTATTTGTCATTTTAGTCCTGCCTCTCCTTATATTTCCTCCTGTACTAATCCTCTAAGGCACCACACCAGAAAATTGGGGATGGGGGCAATATAGTTAAGAGATGGAGAAAACGCATTAGTCGACATGGCATGTTCATTCTAACCATATCAAAAGGCAAAATACATTAGAAAATGAATTTTAACCTGGTGTAACCGATAATGTTAAGCTTGTGCTGCACAAGCACTTGTTCGTGTGTGCTCGAGTACAGAGCAAGAAAAGGATACATCAAAACTGGTGTCTTCAGTATATTTTTCCCACCAGCAAGTGGATGAAGCACAGTTAGGAAGTAATAAAGATGCCCAGCAATGATTCCCAAAAGATCTGGTGCAATTGGAGAACCAAAAATGGCATCTAAACAGAGCATTGCCCATGGCAAGTAAAATGCCTGATAAAAAGAAAGTAACTGAGCCAAAATGAATGAAGAAACCAAGAATATCTGGCGTTGAGAAACCTAAACTAAGAAGTAAAGTACCTTAAGAGTTACAAGGCCATAAATGTTGATGTTGGAATTTGGAAATTCTCTACTCCAAACATAAAGAAGCATGAAAACAAGTGATATGCCTAAATAAGGGGACCGGAAGAAGGGTATGGCAGATAGAGCCTGTACAAGCAGGAAACTACCAACGTTATAAAACATAATTAAATGAACAAAAAAATAGCCATGTCAAACTCTCAATCAAAAAGGGTGGAAAAAAATACAGGAACTGAGTAAGAACCTCTTTTCATGGGATCAACTTCTCAATGAGGATGGAGAGGGTAATAGAAGATGAAAAACCAGAGAGAGAGAAAAAAAGAGAGAGATACCAATATAGAAAAAGCTCCAAACAACATCATCCACAAGAAATCAGCTGTTCGTCTTTGGAAAGGTCCATTCTCCAATTGAACTCCATATCTTGCTCTACAGCATCAGAAAGTAATGATGAAGGCACTACTCAACAAATATCTCGATCTACAGTTACTAGAAAAAGGTAAATCTTCAAATATGGCACAATTATTATCAAGTGTCTTGCAACATACATCATTAAGAGGCGAATCCCAAAGTTGATAGAGAAGTTGCCAAGAAAAAAAAAAGTGGTTATCGGCCGCCACACCTGACAATAAAATTGAGATTCCATAAAAGAAAAGTAGTTTCTAGATAACGAGTCCAAAATAAATTTTAGTTCCAAGATTGCTTATATTACAAGGTTCACAATAACCAGATCCATTTTCAATTTGTTATGAAAGATGTGTGTGCGTGTGAGAGAGGGTGGAATTTTTAGTATGAAACAAAATTCATCAATGATGTTAAACATGAATTATTGAAATTTGAAGGATAGATCCCTCCAATACAAAATTGCATTCACTTGGTGAAACCCAAACTTGTAATAGATCCTCCCAATTCAAATTGCACTTACTAAAATGAAAACTTGCATTCAGCATAACAATAGCATGGAGCTCTAGAGTTTAGCTCAGAGAGGAAGTGATCCAATTAACGATGAAATAAATCATATATTCATAAGCCTACACGGTATTCACCTATGTTCTAAGAGCGCAAGTGGTAACAGCCAAGGCACAACCACTTAAAACAGTGCTTGCTTTGGTATAACAACACACCTTGTTGCGCCTAAAAGGGTCCAAATGCACTTTGCACACAAGAAATATAAGAACAAAGAATTCAAGATGAAAAGCTAGGTGAATAACAACACACCTTGTTGCGCCTAAAAGGATCCAAAATGCACTTTGCACACAAGAAACATAAGAACAAAGAATTCAAGATGAAAAGCTAGGTGATAAACAAAATTTCAAGATGAAAAGCTAGGTGATAAACAATCATATTCAATTGTACACCAATGAATAATTTTTTAACTGTTTAATATTTAAAAAAATATGTATTAGATATTACACGACATTATTATTTCATACATCCGGACTTCATAGTATTTTGCCTTAGTTTATATCACTATGATTAGGTGGCTGCCTTGCATTGCAGGCCAAGATTACAACGCAAACATGTGCTATATCACATCTTACGCCTACAATAACTATGCCTAAATGAAATTCCTTTATCTTTGTCTGGTTGTGCAAATAACGCAAATCAACCGGTTGATTTATTTGTTCCACTCTCTCCAATGCCCCTAAATGCATGCTAATGACACTATATTTCATAACAATTTTGCATTTGTTCACCCATCCAAGTTTCAAGCCCAGGGATCTTATACCACTTCAAGAGAGGAAAAAAAAAGTGATATCCTAGTTCTCGTAAAGCATTACAAAACACATATCTTAAGGGACAATACCATCTAAGGAGTTTTCCTTCGTTAAATCACAGAAAAATTACAATTGAATTGGATTATTCGGAGAATCAATCTTTTCTGATAAGGTCGAAAAGCTTTAAATAAAAATCATTGTAGATCAATGAGGTGCAAAAAAATTTATATTAAAAGGTGCCCAAATTCTACAGGCTGCATATTTACTGTGGCCCAACACATTGCACACTCTAGAATGCTCTAGAAAATGTACTAGAGTATAGAGTTTTCTTATTTTCGTTTTGGGTAGGAACTACATGATAAATAAAACTATTGAATGTTGCATGATATCTAGTAACAAAAATTATGCATTATAACGGTAGTTGCCAAAATTAGTGAGAAGAAATAAATATTTCATCCATCCGCTACAATACACTTTATACAGGTGAACACGTCTGAAAAAAGGAACCTTTTTGGTATGGCGCAAAATGCAGTAAGAATTGAATTTGTATCGCACCCTTTTGGTATGACTCAAAATGATTTGGAGCACAGGCAAAAAGAAAAAATATAAACTGGGCATATTAAAATCAGCTGATACATAATCCACACTCATACATTCACGAAACAATACAAGGATGTAGTCATTTGATAACTATTATTACGAAAAATAATCAACAAATATATTTAATATCAGATAAGGGAGAACATTAGCAGCACTGTTAAAATAAGCAAAAAAGTTCACCTCAAAATGGAAGAACACCAGATAAGGAATCATTGCAAGTTGGAGTGCACTGCTTAGCCCAATTTGACATGCAATAGTGACCACTAAGCATGCAGTTCCATAAGCTCTAGTTATCGGCGGAAGAGACTTGTAGTATCTATAGATTAAAAGAACGAATAATTGAAATCATGAAACATCAGATGATTAAAAATAAACTAATGAATAGAAATTTAAAAGGAGCTACACACTAATTCCACAAGAAACCATTAAATCAACAAACATGATAAAAGGGGGAAACAAATGCACAGTTGACTTGTTCATATATGTCTCACTGGGTAGACATGTATAGCATCACGATTAGAAAAGGCAGTTTCAGAAATTCACTCCAATGACGTTCCAGTGCCACAAGACTTTATACAATCTTATAACTGCAGGTTTTTCCTACAATCAGATGCTTCTACTGTAATCCCATGGATAGAGCATCACAAGATCAGCATTTAGGTTCATACCTGAAGTACTAAATCAAAAGTAAAAGCAAAGTACTAAATCAAAATATTGATCAAACAATAATTATGCCTCATCCGAAGACACAAAATTGAATTAAGATAGGCAGAATCAACCAGCAAGAGGAGCAGTCAATCACCAGATACGCAATCATACAACAACAAATAGCCCTAAAATGCCTCAAAACATTTAATTTCAAATCTTAATCAACGCTTACGCATAACACAGCCATAAAAATATCTATAATCATCAATAAACCGCACACACAGAGCAGAAAGTGAATAATTACTCGGCGGGAGAAGACATGGTGAATCTGGAAAATCACTTGGATCTGAAAGCACAATAAAAGCAATCCAATTAAGAGATCTGTAATCGGTAGCGGAAGAAAGATTGTTGCTTAATGAAGAAGAACGAAGTTAATACATGCTTATTGAAAAATGATGGTTCAAATTTTTGACTGGGATTTTGGAGTATTTAACTCCACTAGCACCAATCCAGAACCTTCGCGTCAGCGTCCCAATTATTATTTTATTTTTTATTTTATTTTTGAGAAAGCAATTATTTTTATATAAATCTTTGAATTGATAGTTTGATATGTCTATTAATAATATTTACGAAATTTAAATTATTTTATTTAATGTATTTTATAAGAGTAAACGCTATGTTTATTAGCTTTTTTTTTTTATAAGAAACAAGACGATATGTTATTGATCAACGAGGAATCTCTGATATTACAATATTGTGAATATAATCAGGAAATTTGATAAGACCAGAAAATGAAACCAATGCATATTTAGTTAATTGGTGGGCTGCTTCGTTCCTTGTTCTTCGCGCCAAAGTCGTATGTGTTGACATAAACGTCTCCAACATACTTTTTATATCACATATGATTGGATCAATGGACGAATGGTTTGCTGCTCTGGAATCCAGCGCATGTATGATATTCATACAATCACTCTTTCATAACCTCAGTTGGTGTGGGTTGCCAAATAGTAGCGATCCGGGCTATTGGGTGCTTAGTAGCCATGATTGTGGCATTCCGAAATTGCATCAAGTAGTCTCTTGCAAACTTATCACTACTTAAACAACGCTGCGGTTTACAAATCCAATCCAGTATACGCGAAATGTATTGGTGATGTATGCTTGTGCATGCCCAGAAGAGGCGAGCAAAGTGGCAGTCGTTTGATACTTATATTCAATCATAGTAGTTGCATTTTTTTTATCATAACGATGATGATAAAATTATACGAAACAAAGATTTAAAAAAAAAACAAAAAAAAATGTCTATTTCACTTGATATATAGAGTATATAATCTTACTGAATTACTGCATCCGATCTATAAAGAAATGTCCGAATACTAAACCAAATAATATAGATGGATAGGATTTTAAACTTATGAAATTATTTGAAAATAGTTAATAAATACAATATGTCGTCCATCGACCAATCAAAGAAGAGGACATGGGTCAGTTCACAACATTTGTCTGTGTCCCCATATTTATTTGAAAATATATATTGTTTACAAAATAGTTATACTAAAAGTTATTACGTCACTTTTTATATATATATTGTTCGCAAAAGAGTTATATTAAAAGTTATTACGTCACATTTTGAAAAAATTACATGTGAAATATAGTATAACATTTATATAAGAAAAAATGAGAAATTAGTTATTTAACTTCTGTTTTGACCATCATAAAATATATGATCTCCTCAATTAGGACTATGTATTTTTTGCAAATGAAAATATCAGAAGCAACAATAACAATAACAACAACACTTAAACATTTAATCACAATGAATTATGACAGTTACATTAATCATATAAGAATCAGGTCGGGTCACGTGCATGTGTCAATCCAAGTGCTTCTGTCGGTCAGAATATCTTCGTTGATCTATTTCCACTCCAAACCATTGTACCTAACTTCAAGATATGTCTTCTTCGATCATCTCCTTGCTTTCGTGAAAGAGCCAAATTCATAGACTCTACTTGACGGGCATGTGCATTACGATGTGCGTTATTGGGTTTATGTCGTACGTGACCAAAATCGGGGTAAACGACAGTCTTGCATCTTATCTATACGAGCCACACATATTTTCGCTCAAATATCTTCATTCCTTATTTTATCTCTTCCGGTCTTACAACACATCCAACAGAGCATATGCATCTCTGTCACACTCATCTTTTGAAGGCGATTTCTCTTGGGTGCTTAGCATTCCGTTTCATACATCATTGTATGTCTGATGACAGTTCTATAAAACCCCCTTCAATCTCAGCGGGTATTACAGTCGCATTGAACTCCGATGTCGTTCTCCATTTTAACCAGCCGCTTGTATTATGTTGTTAACGTCGCTATCAATCTCCCCATCATTTTGGATAACAGAACATATGTATCGAAACTTGGTATTCATCGATACCTCTTGGCCATCGAATGTTAAAATATCAGGATCCCGAGATGTACGATTACGACATCGTCAACAAAAAAACATGGTCTAAGATAATTCAGTTTGTATGTATTTCGTGATCTCATCAATCTAAGGTAAACAATAAAGGACTCAACGCAGACCATTGGTGCAATCCAATAGTGCTCGAGAACTTATTTGTCACTCTGCTCCATGTTCTAACATTGTATGTTACTTCGTCGTACATATCCTTGATTATATTGACATATTTGATGTGAACTCTTTTTTTAATCAAAGCCACCGCAGTACCTACATGGACACTTTATCATAAGCCTTCTCCAAATCGATATTTCATGAATAAAAAATGAAAATTATATTATGAATGAGATATATTATTTTACCAGGATTATATTTCTACTCAAATCCACAAAAAACAATTCAATACCAAATTTAATTATAATATATTTCTTATTACATAACAAATGATGAAACACGCGTGTTATAAAAGTATGAATAATTTTATGCAGTTAACATTTGTAATGTGCTACACATTATAATAAAATTCTTATAAGAGAAGAGTAAGCTTTTATGGTTGTGTTTAGGAGAGCAAAAAAAAGTTCAGAAAGTAAAAATATTTTGTCGATTGACAAATGGTAAATACCTAAAAAATTTGATTTACAAAATGAAATCTTCATATTATTTTATTTTTGAGAAAGGTCAGTGTTAATATTGTTATACAAAAGTTCTCTCAAAGTGTATCTCAGAAAAAAATAGCATTGTCTTCAAAATAAGTTTTATGTCGAGGCGAGATTTACAATCTCCGTTCTTAAGACAATATTGCTCGCTTTGGTGCTAACGGTTTGCTATGGTAATTTGTCTCATAAGATACAACGACTATGACTTGTGACAGGAGCACACCAAATCACAAGTCATCAAACCACGAAGGTTCAAAGCACTCAATTTGATGAACAACAAATGCTCTCAAATTTCACTAAAAATTATGAATGAATTTCAAAAATTCCTTTATAAATCAAGTGGGTTTATGTTGTTTATATAGTAGACCAAAAACCAAGTCCAAAGGATACCATTTGGAGGCAATATTTGGCCAAAAATCGCACCCCAAACGTGAATGGACATACTATTTCAGAAAACAAATACAGTGCTCGACCGATCGAGCAAGATTCCCGATCGATCGAGCTACTGTTCACATAAAAAAAAATTATGGTCCGCTCGATCGATCGAGCAAAATGCTCGATCGATCGAGCCATTTATTTTAATTCAATCATTGACTTTTTCCAACAATCCCCCACATGAATTAAATTAATGCATGTATGCAATTGAGTGCTTTGACGAACTATTATGGCATCTGGAGAGATAGCTTGCAGTTTTGAATCTTCCGTAGTAGTATTCAATCGGATTTACTTGACTTAATAGTGAACTTATAGTCTTGAACTATTTAGTCGTTGGTGTAAACCAAGACAATTGAACTCACACCATAATAATTTTAACCTCCGTATTGGTTTCTTACGATTGTGTCCAATTCGACCATGGACCACGCTTGGTTTCATAAGTGCTTTTCATTCTTTGAAGCGGCCACACTTCGCACTTACGTAGGTGATCTCCTAGAAGAGTATACCGCTATACTCCAACATATTCTAATATGTCTTATGAATCATTAAAGGTCTTTTGCCTATCCTCGTACCCTTTTTGCAGGCTACACCCCTTATCATAGGAATGGGTCGGAGATTAATTCTCCAAGGTGTTTATACAATCTTGTAGTTTGGTTGTCCCTTTTGAACCTAGATCTTGGGATCTCCAGTCACATAGGTTGGGTATCCACCATAAGATTTTGATTATAGGGTTTTAATCACATTCCCCTCGATAAACTATATACTTGATCTTTAGGCAAGCCTTTCGTGAGCGAATCCACAATATTTTCCTTTGACTTCAGGTAGTCAATGGACATAATGTCATTTGAGATCAACTGTTTAATAGTATTGTGTTTACGACTTAAATGTCTAGACTTACCATTATACATGCTACTCTGTGCCCTTCCTATAGCAGATTGGCTATCACAATGTATTTTAATTGCAGGCACAGGTTTTTCCCAACAAGTAATTTCTTCCAAGAAACTTATAAGCCATTCGGCTTCTTCTCCCGTTTTATCCAAAGCTATGAATTCAGATTCCATAGTGGATCTAGCAATACAAGTTTGCTTGGTAGATTTCCACGATACTGCAGCCCTTCCAATGGTAAACACTTAACCACTTGTCGACTTGGAGTCTTGAGTGTCCGTTATCCAATTTGCATAACTGTATCTTTCCAATACAGCATGATATCTTGTATAGTACAATCCATAGTTCATGGTGTTTCTTAAATATTTAAGTACCCCTGACAATGCCTTTCAATGGTCATTGTTTGGATTGCTTGTGAATCTACTTAGTTAGCCAACCGCATATGCAATATCAGGACGTGTACAGTTCATGAGATACATGAGACTGTCAATTATCCTTGAGTATTCTAACTGCATGACAGTGTCTCCTTTATTTTTCACCAAAATGTAGATTCGGGTCATAGGGTGTTTTTACAGACGACGTATCATTCGCGAGAAATTTCTCAAGTATTTTCTCAACATAATGAGACTGTGACAACACTCGTCATTCGGATATCTTGGAGAGTTTAATTCAAAGTATCACATCAGCTTCACCCATATCTTTCATTTCAAAATGTTTTATTAACATTTTCTTTGTCCCGTTGATGATTTCTAAGTTGCTTCCCACTATGAGCATATCATCAACGTACAAGCATATTATTTCATATGCTTTAGGCGTGTTTTTCATATATACGCATTTGTCGCACTCATTAATTTTGAAACCATTTGACAACATAGTTTTGTCAAATTTTTCATGCCATTATTTTGGGACTTGCTTAAGCCCATACAATGATTTAACGAGTCTACACACATTTTTCTCTTGTCCGGGAACAACAAACCACTCGGGTTGTTTCATATAAATTTCCTCCTAAAGTTCCCCATTGAGGAATGCCGTTTTTACATCCATTTAATGTATCTCTAAATTGTTTAGCGCAACGATAGCAATGATCGCTCTAATGGACGTAATTCTCGTGACTGGTGAATATGTATCAAAGTAATCAAGGCCTTCTTTTTGTCTATATCCCTTTTGCCACGAGTCTCGCATTGTACTTATCAATTGAACCATCGGACTTATATTTTCTTTTAAGAATCCATTTGCATTATAATGGTTTACTTCCACTTGGAAGGTCTACCAATTCCCACGTGTAGTTTTGCATTATGGATTCTATCTCGCCATTAATAGCCTATTTCCACATAAGAGCATCAGGGCTAGATAAGGCGTCACTAACCGATCTTGGTTCATTGTCCAACATATATGTCATGAAGTCAGGACCATAAGTCTTAGCCACTTTGGTTCTCTTGCTACGTAATGGTTCTACTTCCTCAATAGGGTCACGGTTAACGTCTCCATACACCATTTTCTTATGGATCATTTCCTTGTTAGTTTTGTAAGAAAATACTTCTTCAAAAAATACCACATTTCTTGATTCCATGACTGTACCTTCATGCACATCACTTATTTCAGATTTATGTACTAAAAATCGATATGCACTACTATTGTTAGCATAACCATAAATACACAATCTATTGTTTTAGACCCGATTTTCACTTGCTTTGGTTTTGGTACTTCTACCTTAGCCAAGCACCCCCACACTTTCAAGTATTTGTAGGAAGGCTTGTGACCTTTCCATAACTCATAAGAAGTTTCATCCTTACTTTTGTGTGGTATTTTGCTTAGAGTGTAGTTGACCGACAGGATTACTTCCCCCCACAAGTTTTGTGGTAATCCAGAACTTATCAACATAGCATTCATCATCTCTTTTAGAGTACGATTTTTACGTTCGGCAATACCAATTGATTATGGTGAATAGGGGCAGTGGTTTGGTGAATAATGTCATACTCAGTGCAAAATTCTTCAAATGGTGCTCCATATTCTCCTCCTCTATCGCTTCGAACATTCTTTATCTTTTTGCTGAGTTGATTTTCAACTTCATTCTTGTATTGTTTAAATACTACCAAGGCCTCGTCTTTGCTTCTTAGCAAATAGACGTAACAATATCTCGTACAATCATCAATGAAAGTAATGAAGTACTTTTTCCCACCTCTAGTTTCCACAAACTTTAGATCACATAAATCCGTATGAATTAATTCAAGAGGTGTCGTAGTTCTTTCAATTGAATGGAATGGCGGTCGACACAAGTCTCACACTTATGTTTCAAGTTAACATTCATTTGAGGCAATAAGTTTAACTTCACTAATTTGTTAAGGGAACCATAATTTACGTGACCTAAACTATCATGCCATAAATTACAAGACTCAATCAAATAAGTAGAATCACTCACTTTATTGCTTTCAAATTGATGTTTAACCGTCATTACATTCATTTTGAATAGGTTGTTCTCCATATAGCCTTTTCCTACAAAAACTCCATTTTTTAGAGTACAATTTTTCCAGATTCTAAAACTACTCTAAAACCCGCCTTGACTAGAGCTGATCCGGATATCAGGTTCTTTCGGATGTCGGGAACATGTAGGACATCAATCAAAGCCAATTCCTTTCCAAAACCACCTTCCACAATCCAATTACCGGAGATGTAGTGGAGTTTCCCATATAGAGTTGGCGCCCACTTATTGTAGTGTAAGTGGAGAACATGGCCTTGTCCGAACACACATGTCGGGTTGCACCAGAATCGACGAACCATTCCATATGATTGTCCACCAAGTTCACTTCAAAGACCACAGCGATTAACATTAGATCATTCAAGTCATCAGAGATCCGATCATGTTCGGCCACATTGACTTTATCTTTTGCTTTCCCACGAGTGTCTTTGTTACGACAATCCTTTGCGATGTGATTGGGCTTTCCACACTTATAGCATTTCCCTTTGAAGTTTTTCGCCTTGCCATTGTTGGAGGCCGTACCGTCAAACTTACGCTTTGATCCGGTTCTTTGTTCAACTAGGTTAGCCCGTGGTTCCATTTGAAACATAACCGCCTACCTCTCGGAAACTTTGTCGTCCTTCTCGATTCGTAATCGAACCACAAGGTCTTCAAGACTCATCTCCTTTCGTTTGTGTTTCATATAGTTCTTGAAGTCCTTCCACATAGGAGGCAATTTCTCAATCATAGCGGCGACTTGGAGTGTTAGTCTCTCCTTCTTCAACCGTAGGAAGCTCCTCGGTTAAGAACATTGCCAAACTCAGTGTGGTCAAGGAAAATAGCATCTTTTGTTGCCACCGCTTGAAGTCGTTCCCATTAAACTTTTCAAGCCTTTCACCATGATGAACAAGAGTCGTTGTTGCACTCGATGAAGCCATTGAATTGCTCGAATATTGTCTTAAGATTGTTGTACAAAATTTCTCTCAAAGTGTATCTCAGGAAAAAATAACGTCTTCAAAATAAGTTTTATGTCGATGTGAGATTTGTAATCTCCGTCCTTAAGATAATATTGTCTCGCTATGGTGCTAACGGTTTGCTATGGCAATTTGTCTCCCAAAATACAACGACTATGACTTGTGATAGTAGCACTTCAAATCACAAGTCATCAAACCACAAAGGTTCAAAGCACTCAATTTGATGAACAACAAATGCTCTCAAATTTCACTAAAAATTATGAATGAATTTCGAAAATTCCTCTATAAATCAAGTGGGTTTATGTTGTTTATATAGTAGACCAAAAACCAAGTCCAAAGGACACTATCTTGAAGCAATATTTGGCCAAAAATCGCACCACAAACGTGGATGGACATACTATTTCAGAAAACAAATACAGTGCTCGGTCGATCGAGCAAGATTCTCGATCGATCAAGCTACTGTTCACAATAAAAAAAAATTTCTGGTCCGCTCGATAGCCATTTATTTTAATTCAATCATTGACTTTTTCCAACAAATATTTATATATATTTGATATTCCAAGATAATTAGCAATGGCCTCCTACTTAACACATTTTTTTAATACATCATATAGAAGGATTTTCGAACCCTAGACCTCGAGCTCCCTGTTGGAGCTGGTGGCACTTGGAATAAGGTCCCTCGGCACCTTCCATCTAACACATAAGCAATTGAAAAAGCTTGAATAAATCAAGCTTGTGAGTTGCAAGCCAAACTCAGCTAAACTCGTAAACATGCCCATGGAGTAATTTTGTCTAAAAACTGAGCTAGCGAACCAGCTCAAGTTCCCTTTATCTCGAGCTTGAGCTCATTCTTCTGCCGTAGCTTTCTAGCATGGGCTTTTTTACACCCCTAGATTTTAAGTGCAATTAACATGGGTGCACAGTTGCACACCTTATCAAAAAGACTTCGTGTTATCTTGTCTTGAGGCACGACGGCTGAGTTTCCTGGGTGCACGCCTTATGGACTTCTTTTTCTTTTTTCTTTTTTTTTTTGAACAAGCCTTATGGACTTCTAATAATTATTTTAATTATTTATTAAGATAATTCAAAAATTTTACTTTTTTGTTTATAAATTTATTAAATAATAACATCAATCTTAAAATTATTTTTAAACCATCTTTTTTTTTTACTTTTTTCACTTAGTTTTTTTATAATTATTATCTATATTTAAACAAATTTAAAACGTTTAAAAAAATTGCTCAACTTCAATTTAAAGCAGGATTTAATGCTCGGTTAGAGCAAGGGCGAACCTAAGTGTAAAGGAGGGGGCACCTGCCCCAGCTCCCCCAAGCCCCAATTCTCTCGCAATTTGTATTTATTATATATATTTAGTTTAAAAATATTATTATATATATTATTTTTTGCCCATCATTTTAAAAATCCTACACTTTCGTCTCCCATTAAAAAATCCTAAATTTTTTGCCGCTTTGATACAAAAGCTAAATTCACCTATGGATTGGAGCAGTGGCGGAGGAAAGGGGCGGTGGCCGCACCTCTAAAAAAAAATTTGTGTTTTTTTTTGGGGCTGTTTTTTTTTTTTTTTTGGTAAGAAAAAAATATGTTTTACCAATAAATAGTTTTATCCCCTAAATTATATTTCTGGGAGGTGCTGGGAATTAGGGGTGCTTAACGGATCGGTTCGGTCCGATCCGGAACCGGCCGATTTCGGATCCATTAAGCACGGAACCGGATCGATCCGATCCGATTCGTTGCTTTAAATTTTTTTTTTGTTGAAAAAAATAACCGGTTCCTATTCCTGAATCGGAACCGGTGGTGCTACTGTTTCAAACCACGGAACCGCTTCGGGCCGATTTTTTACCGGTTCCTGAGTGGATTGGAACCGGTTAACCCGATTTCGGTTCCGAACCGGGCTAATCGATTCTGTTCCGAGTCGAATCCAAATTGACCTGACCCAATAAACACCCCTACTGATAAGCTAGCTACGCCAAGCTAAATATATTGAAAAGTAGATTAGAGAAATAATAATACTTATATTAAATACTAATTTATGTTGGGGCATTACCAACTTTCAAAGTTGGCGTGTCCAAAAGGACACGCCAACCAAGTTGGCGTGGCCAACTTTTTTGAAAGTTGGCCACACCAACTTTCTTCTTTATTATTTTTTTTTTGTTTTTTGTTTTTTTTTCCTTTCTTTTTTTTTTTAAAATAAAAAATAAAATAAAAATAAAATAAAATAAAAATATATACAAGTCCAATGTCTGTATAAATTTATTTTACGCATAATTCGTAAATCAACTCAATATGATTAGTCTAAATTGAATGACATTTTTTTTCGGATACGTTTTGGATACGGTCAAGATACGCCGCTGAACGTATTCGACACGGGTTAGATACGGGAACTTTCGAATTTTTTTTTAAAAAAAATAGGGTTGAAGATTTCCTAATTCTTGAATTGAATAAAAATATAAATCACCATAAAAGCATTTTTCGGCACGGTCGACCAGCCAACTTTTATATTTTTATATTTTTATTCAAAATGTTTATATTTTTATTCAATAAAACCAAGAATTAGGAAATCTACAACCAGCAGCACCATTTTAACTGGGCCCGTGCAACATAGCTTATTTTACAGAGAAAAAAACATGTAAAATAAAATGTCATTCAATTTAGACTAATCATATTGAGTTGATTTATGAATTATGCGTAAAATAAATTCATACAGATATTGGACTTGTATATATTTTTATTTTATTTTATTTTAAATTTATTTTTTATTTAAAAAAAAAGAAAGGAAAAAAAAACAAAAAACAAAAAGAAAAAAAAAATAAAGAAGAAAGTTGGCGTGGCCAACTTTTTGAAAGGTGGCCACGCCAAACCAACTGAGTTGGTGGGACCAACTTTCAAAGTTGGTCCTGTCAACTCAGTTGGTGGGTTAGATTATTTATGTAATAAATTATATTTTGGGTTATTTTAAGAATTAATTATTTTTTTAGGGTTATTTTATTAAAAAAACCCCATTAAATGGGCTTTTATGCTGTCGTCCATGTATTAAAAATACAATATATGCATAAAAAATATTGTATGAAAAAAAAAGTGCTAGTCTTCAATGGTGGTAATAGATACTTTTAGTAAAAGGTGAGCAACCCAAAGAGGCAAAGACCTAAATTTATTGTTCTCACCGGTCACGCGTTGCGCCTCTTGTTTTTCTTCATATTACAATAATATATATATATTATCTCATAATACGAAACAAAAAAGTTAGCAAATTAAAAGTATCAAAATCTTTCACAATTAAATTGGGCCATCAATTATTTTAAACGTGTATTTGTATAAAAGAAAATGAAAATTCATAAGTTTTCAAAAATAAAAAAGCATTTATCCTTTCTAAAAGATGAAGATCCCAAAATAAAAAGTGTTAAAGATGGATAATAAATGAACCTGAGACTACCGTTTCTCAATAAATCAACATTTTTTTAATCGGTAAATTAATTATTTAAAAAAATAATACAAGTATACTCTAAAAATACATAAGAAATTAACAAATTGAAACATTGACGCGTTTAAAAATTACAATTTACAACTTAAATTCCTAAAACATTTAAGTTTATAATTAAATATACCTTTAATATATAAAGATGCTGGTGGTTTAGGCGTATATGTTGGTGGAGGTGCAACATCCATTATTTGCCCACATACATGTAGGCTGCAGCTTTTTTTCGAATGTTAAAACCAATGTTTTTAAAATCGGACCCGACATGAAATCGGTGTCTTTACTGGTTATAGGTTCGATCGGTTCAACCGGTAATGACGTCAGCATTATGTAATATCTATTTTAAGTTTGTAAAATATATATACCATATATTTACTATAGTTTCAAGTTGTTCACAATAAAAAAAAATATCGTTACACTAACATAACATGTCAAACTCCAAAAATCAGATAAAATGAAATGTCTAACATAAAATAATAATAGTAATAAAACATTTAAAAAAACACCAAATAATGCCAAAAAAGATCAATATCCCAAAATTATAATAAATATTTAAAATATTATGAAATTATTCACATATATTATAATTTACGAGAAACTAAACATGTTTATATATAATATACAAGACACATTTATTGAATTATATGATTTTTTTATAAAAACAAGCATAAAATATTTTTTTTGTAATCATTTCAATAACAATAAATTATATATAATATATTTTGTTCTACAAATTTGATTTATAATTTTAAAAAAATATAAAAGAATTAAAATTTTAAAAAGGAAAGAAAAATGAAGGAACATACTGGTTCAATCAGTCAATCGGTTCACTGGTTGAACCGATTTTTTACCGGTTTAATCCGGTTCCCACTGATTTTTTATCAGGATGGTTTTGAAGGGTCAACTGGACCGGATCAAGCACTGGTTATAAGTTAAACCAGTTGAACCGGCCGGTTTGGACCGGTTTTCAAAACACTGGTTAAAACGGTAGGTGAACACAGGTTGTACGAGTGGTTTGTGCGATTTTTTTTACACCCCCAAAAACTATACAATTTCAACAACGCATATGTTGCTATATATTAATGTTCTCATAATTCATAACCTAATACATTCATTAAATTACACAAGACCATTGACTAATTATATTAAATCCAACCCCATACTTTGTCATTCATTACATGGAACATATTGGTTCAATCAGTTAACCGGTTCAACCGGTTGAACCGATTTAATCTGGTTCATACTGATTTTTATCATGGTGGTTTTGAAGGGTCAACTGGACCAGATCAAGCACTGGTTACAAGTTAAACCGGTTGAATCGACCGGTTCGGACCGATTTTCAAAACACTGGTTAAAACGGTAGGTGAACACAGGGTGTACGCGTGGTTTGAATTGTGCGATTTTATTTTTACACCCCCAAAAACTATACAATTTCAACAACGCATATGTTGCTATATATTAATGTTCTCATAATTCATAACCTAATACATTCACTAAATTACACAAGACCACTGACTAATTATATTTAATCCAACCCTATACTTTGTCATTCGTTACATGGAACATATTGGTTCAACTAGTTAACCGGTTCACTGGTTGAACCGGTTTAATCCGGTTCCTACTGATTTTTTATCAGGGTGGTTTTGAAGGGTCAACTGGACCGGATCAAGCACTGGTTACAAGTTAAACCGGCCGGTTCGGATCAATTTTCAAAACATTGGTTAAAACGGTAGGTGAACACAAGTTGTACGAGTGGTTTGAATTGTGCGATTTTATTTTTACACCCCCAAAAACTATACAATTTCAACAACGCATATGTTGCTATATATTAATGTTCTCATAATTCATAACCTAATATATTCATTAAATTACACAACACCACTGACTAATTATATTTAATCCAACCCCATACTTTGTCATTCGTTACATGGAACATACTGGTTCAATCAGTCAATCAATTCACTAGTTGAACCGGTTTTTACCTGTTTAATCCGGTTCCCACTGATTTTTTATCAGGGTGGTTTTGAAGGGTCAACTGGACCGGATCAAGCACTGATTACAAGTTAAATCGGTTGAACCGGTCGGTTCGGAGCGATTTTCAAAACACTGGTCGGTAGGTGAACACATGTTTTACAAGTGGTTTGAATTGTGCGATTTTTTTTTTTACACCCCCAAAAACTATACAATTTCAACAACGCATGTGTTGCTATATATTAATGTTCTCATAATTCATAACCTAATATATTCATTAAATTACACAACACCACTGACTAATGATATTTAATCCAACCCCATACTTTGTCATTCGTTACATCTCCTTTGGAAAATATTCTATGATATCCCATAGGATAGTGTCTCATAGGGTACATCTAACCATTCATTGAAAATATTTTCAATGATATTAAGTGACAATATTCCTAATAAATAGTTGGATGTACTACATAGGACACTACTCTATAGGGTAAAATAGAATATTTACTCCTTTGGTGCCATAGAATTATTTTAATTATATATTGCCCATCATGATATCCTTGACATTTAATTGTAAGATCTTCTGTCGTTGCAGAACAACGCAAACTAGTCCCAAAATACTTTTTTTATTCTCATTTTATTTATAATATTAATTAAAACAATCCATAAAATAGGAACAATTGTAATTTGTAATAATAATCTGATTAATTAAATGTAATTGTAAAAAAGTTATTTTTTAATACATAATTTTTTTTATTAAATATAGTCTATCAAAATTATTTTTTAACAAAAATGGTATGTAAAGTACTATTTTTGTAATTTACCCTACTTATTATTATTTTTTGAATAACGTGTTACTTTGACATTTATATACAAATAACAAATATACATAAAATTTTTACAACTATGCAAGACTACTTAAGAAAAATTTCTATTTTAAAAATATAAACTTATTTTTCCAGCAAACCCATTCTATAATTTTTATTGAAAACTCATATTTATAACATGTACTGATATTCTTTCTTTAAATTTAAATCCGTCTAGTAATATATAAAGAAATGACAATATTTTACTCCAAAGTCTTAATTTGGTTACAGTAGTTCTTTTAATTAGTGATTCAAAAAAAAATTATTTACCCAAGTACGATAACATAAAATTACTTAATTAAAATTATATATTCTCTTAATTAAGAATTTAATTTAGTGTAACTAAATTAAATTTTAAATAGGCCACCAATCAAAATTTAAAAAAACCATTTATTTTATTGATTATATTCATTTTATTAACGAGATGTTAACTAGTAGATTTCAAATATTTTAGATGATAACTTCATGATAATAACTATTTAATTTTAGAAAAAAATACGTACTTACTTATATTGTTTATATATAAATCAGCCGAAAAAAATTATAATACAATGGAAACATGAAAATTTGTATTATTCAAATTAATAATATTAAAATGATTTTTTATTTGACGAAATGTGTTTCTTTAAAGAAAATTTGATCGAATTGATATGCGGGGTAGATTTTTTTATTTTATTTTTTGGATTAGAAATATGCTTCTCTAATTTTATGTAAAATTCAATTCAACTTGTTGGAATTTATGTACCCATCTATTCTTATGTGCTCTCATAGACAGATGAGCAGGCATCTACCGTTAAGTCATAACAAGTCCGACGCATTGCACTCGTGGTGTAGCCCATCATGTCCATCTATCGTTTAGTACGGGACATTACGATGCCACTATATAAGAATATAAAGTGTATCTACCAATATCAGTAATTTTTGGCCTTATGATAAGCGCTTGATCCTAACAATTGATATCAATGCGAGGTCATATGCTCTAGCCGCCAAAGAAGTAATTTCTGGTGGGGATTATTGAGAGTGACGTACCCAGCAGTTTTTCTGTATGCTCGTGGACGGAAGAGCAGTCACCTACCGTTTAAGACATAATAAGCCCGTCTCATTGACACCCTCGTTGTGCAGTATCTCATAACTATTTGTCGTTCGGGATGTTGCGCTCTACTGTATAAATAAAATAAAATTGTGTACCCTTAAAAAACTAGGGGAAATTGCAAGGAAGTGCTCTTTTGGGAAACTTAAATCACTTAAGTCTTGGGAAAAAACTTTAGTGCAAGAAAATCCAAGTTGGAAAAACTTATATTTAAATAGGTCCAATTTTCAAATTTTCAAATCAATTGGGTATTTTATTTGACTCTTTTACCCCTCAATGGTTAGGTGAGATTGCATTATATTCCCTAGGCTTTTGTTTAGCTTACAAAATGGTCTCTATATAATACTTAATTATCTTTTATATCCTTATATTTATAAAAAATTGATGTCTTCTTTTTACAAGTCCTCGTTTTGCGATCCTTGGCACAAAATGGTATCACAGCCTAGTTTTATTCTGGAAATACTATGATAATATCTTGAATATTAATTTGTAACCTATACGGAGGAGACGATTCAAGAAATTCATGGACCCGAACGAATGTTCGAAGTTTCATGCTTACAGATGGTATTTCCAGATATTGGAAAAACTAAATCAGAAGCATATGGCAGAAGCTCAACGTTTCAGCCATAAGTGAAAACTTTTACGAGGAACAGTTTTATTAGACACACCCGGTATAAACCATTACAAGAAACTCAAAGGATGGCTAAGAGGCTCCATCAAGTGAACCTCAAACTACAGTTCGAGTTAACAGAACTTCAGGAAGATGATCATCCTGAACATGAAGATGTGGTTCCAGCCACCAATGATCCAACAGGGTTTGGACCAGATGATTAGGATGGGAGAACCAACCTTTCGAGAAATCGAGCCAAATTCTTCTAAGATATCCCAAGATCTTAGAGAAATCCAGAAGACAGTGCAGCGCTATGGTTACCTTCAATACCATGTCCCTGCCCAGATTCATCAGATTCAGAGTCAGATGGAGATTATAATTAAACATCAGAAGGAGATTCTTGAAAACCTTCAACATGTTCAATCCCGAGTGAAGGAATTGGAGTCAAGGTCAAGTCCGACAGGAAGAAGGGACGGAGGATGGTTGCCACCATCTTACGGAACAGAACCCCTTTTACACCAAAAAGGGAAAGCCGAGGAGGTCCGAAGGCCTTTGACTGAGACTGAAAAAATGATTGCAGTCCTACGAGGAGAGCCCATACTTCCCACAAAGTAATGGAAAGAATCAACCTGGAAGATCTACGAGATCTTGCTGATTCATTTGCGGGATTAAATCTCGTAAAAAACAAGACATGAGAGCTTGTACAAAGACCTACACCACAAGAGAGCTTCGGGTCACACAATCCACCCGAAGGAGATCGAAGTATGCCACATAGGGAATATTTCACCTCAGCAACTTTGGATCCCCCAGTTGGAACAAGGAACCATTCCTGAAGGCTAGATATTCATCAGACGCCCTACGGGAAATCACAGTTAGATCCATTCCATCCATATGGACTCATGCTCAACATGGATATCTTGGGTTTCAAAAACAGAGAAGATCTTATTGATGAATAGGCTTCAGCAATGAGAATAGCAGCAGGAACACTTGGCTTAAGCAAAGAAGGATTCATTTTACTTCTTAAAATGAGTCTGGAAGGATCAGTTAAGATTGCCTGGGATATGGGAGATCTAGGTACCAAGGAAGAAGTTTTAGCCGGAGAGTCCCTGAAAGAAATCGTGGACAAGATGGCAAAATTCTTCAAAATCTGTTTCATTGGAGTAAGCTACTTCAAATGAATGGAGGAAGAGAAGGCCAAGAAATACAGACAAGCTCTAATTAGCCTGGAACTACATGACATCTGCTATGTAGACGAATACATCAAACTCTTTACTGAGTATCGATGGAAGTCGAAGATAGCGGAAAAAGATGCAGCAGAGCTGTTCTTTGCCAAAATTCCGAGCCCATGGAGAGAAATGATTATCCAGGAGTATACACCTCATGCAATTGAGACGGTGTCCAGGAGAATGTCATTTCTTAAAGTTAAGCTTGCGGAGTGGTGCAACCAAGCAAAGCTCCAAAAGAATTTCAAGAAGCTCAGAGGAATCAACAAAATGGCTCATCTTTGTTGTACGAGAAATGGTATCCCTACAATCATTGGGAACTACCCACAAAGGCGAAAGATGAAGAAGCACAGAAGTCATTCATATGCCCGAGGAGGTGGTTCAAGAAGAAGTAGGTCTTCATGGAGACATAGAAAGTTCTGGTCAAAGCAGAAAGCCCGAAGCTACAGAACGGGGCAAAGATCAGGACCAACAAGGAGTAGAATCTCGTCGACATGTTCTAATCAAGCTAGTTCTAGCAGAGCACCAACGAAGAGGACTTTCAGACGCACACCTACC
This sequence comes from Haberlea rhodopensis, assembly GCA_907163345.1. NCBI lineage: Eukaryota > Viridiplantae > Streptophyta > Magnoliopsida > Lamiales > Gesneriaceae > Haberlea > Haberlea rhodopensis. The sequence goes on along the minus strand of CAJQUN010000022.1, from coordinate 82,170 downwards.
CGTGCAAATGAGAGTTTCAGAGATTGTAACTGCTGGACATGCGGAGCAAAAGGACATCTCTCTACAGATTGTCCAGAAAACCAAAGTCGTGGAGTAAGACAGTTTGAGCACACCAAGGAATTTGAGGATGCTGTCTATTTTCAGGATTTGGTGCAGGTGTATCAATTTGAGGATATTCCCTCAGATGAAATCATCTACGAAGAAGAGATCTATTATGAGGATGGAGGTGAATCTAGCTCAGAATCAGAGTGAATGAGAGTTCCTTCAGCACGTGACCAGAGAAGAACCATCAAGGTTTTTCTCTCATACCACTGTTTCTCATAAAACTCTTATGAGGATCATGAAAGAAGAACCAAAGCTTCAGATGTACGATGGATTTACAATTGGAGCAATGGAAAAAGTCACAGATATGATTGGTCTTCGAAGCAGGAAGCATCAGATTATCCATAGAGTAACAACAGGTGAATTTGCTATCCCAATGGAATTCACGGGAAACCAGATTGAGATGCAGTTAATCCCCTACAGATAAATCCAGGAGATTAAGAACAAGGCCAAAAGAGAAGTTGCTAACACACTCTCATGGATTCATATTGTAGCCATTAGAGTAATCATCAAGGCAACTTTCAAAGAAGGAATTGATTCGCCCCTAAACCTAGCGATCTTTGACAAGAGAATCCCGAACCTCAAATATTCTTGTTTGGGAGCAGTGGCAGGAAATCTGTATGCAAGAAAGATGGCCTTCAACATCTATCCGAGGATTGCAGACAATTTAGGAGATCGAGACTACAACAAAGTTCTCACTCTTCATCAAGATTTTAAAAGAGAAGATTTGATGAAAGAAAGGAACAGGCCTTACTCGATCACCTACAAGGTGTCATACGCACTCTCGAATACCCATCATTCCGAGGTATTCTTGAGAAATGAATTCATCGAAGTCTCCAGAATCTTCGAAGATTTCGCCAAAGCATTGTTGCCGGACATCATTGATACTTCGACAATAGGAGAGATCGACATGAGGATACAAGATCAACCTATTCTAAACAGAAGCAGGAGCCTTATGATCGAGCCAAGAATGATGTCTTTCCAACAGGATAGGTTAATCAGCAACTCTCCGGGGGAAAAAACAGAAGGCAGCCTCGAGCAGAATTCAGAAAATTCCTGATGTAATCAAAACAATAGGAAAACTGAAATGCCCAGAAGGTTGGAGAGAAGTGCAGACAGTTTTCGACATCACCGAGAAGAACAATATCTTCCCGTGCGATGTCCTATATTATTTGCAACAACCTAAAGTGGAAAAATTTCAAGGAAACCTTAAAATTAATGAAATTGATCTCACAATTGAAGGAATTGCCGGAAGAATCCCAGAACAGCTTATTCTAGGGATTGAATTTCTCGATGAACATAAATCTTGGGAAAGATTGCAAGATAGAATGGAATTCACGGTCAACAGAAAGAGATATTGAATTAGATGACCACCAGTCCATTCTCAATATACATCTCCGTTGGGATGTTATATGAGAAGTACCGGGCAGAATATTTTGCAGCCTACATTGATTCAGGAGCTAAAATATGCACTGCAAGACGAGAAATCTTCCCCAAATAAGTTGGTGAGAAATTACCAGCCATTGCCGGAAGAGACTTTTCCAAACGGATCATATTCTTAATGAAGGAATTTGGGGAGCGGAAATAATTATTGGAGGAGCAGGCGGTACCCCATGGTACAAAGTCAAAACTCCACCTATATATTTTCATGATACCGGTGCAGATATGCTGTTAGAAAACAATTTCCTACAGACATTCAAGACATTCACCCAAGAGAATGAAACGAGAAGACTTATTTTCACAACTCTGTGTGATCATAAGATTATGGTAACGATTACGGGAGGCGTTTCACATAAAATTCCCCATTCGTTTTCGCAACAAGCGTGGTGATGAAGGAAAACTTCGACACCCAAAGATGAAAGCTCAGAGGAAATTTGGTGAGGCAATTCTTCAGTTCCGACAACAAGGTCCAAGTGGAAAGGATTCTCAAACTTTTGACTGGGTTAACATCATGTCTTTCAGAGAGCAGGATGAGGAAAGAGTAACTCCAGAAACCCTGTTGCTACTGAAAAATGCTTTACGAGAAGAAGTTCCACAACTTGAAACTACCCTCGAAGAGCGAATTACTCTAGAGGGTGTAAAAAGGAAGATTCGCAGGAACTACAACGAGGATCCACTAGCATGGTGGAACAAAAATGAGCTCAGAGCTACTTTAAAGGTGAAAACTGGAAAAGAAAATGACTTTGTTAGGTACAGGCCGATCCCCATGAACCAGGAAGATCGGAAGGATATGCAGATCATACTTAAGGTACATCTTGACCTTAAGTTAATCTCAGCAGGTATTTCTCCATACAGCAGCCCAAGATTTCTTGTTCGAAATCATGGAGAAAATAAACGAGGAAAGCCTAGATTGGTGATCAACTATAAAGGGATCAACGAAATCTTGGAGTTCGATGGATATTTTATCCCAAGCAGAGAACATTTGGTAAATAGCATCAAGAATGCCAAAGTGTTTTCTAAATTCGATTGCAAGTCTGGGTTCTACCAGATTAAAATTGAGGAAGCAAGAAGAAAGTTAACAGCAATCTCCACACCACAAGGACATTATATCTGGAATGATATGCCAATAGAATTGGCAAATGCTCCCCAGATATATCAAAGAAAGATGGATAATCTGTTCAAAGATTACTTCAGCTTAATGTTCGTTTATATTGTGTGATGCCCAGGGATTAATGGTGTTAATCCCGGTGTGGTAATGATCCTCAATGGATTTTAATTGTGGCAATTATGAATTAATTTCGATGTTGGAGCACCCGAGAATGTTAAATCGGGTATTTTGGGATCGTTGGATCCAATTGCTGAGATTGTATTCTCATCGGGGTGAAAAACCTTGGAATTGGGTTTTTGGTGGGATCTGGGGTCCGGAATACTTTATACTTGGGCTGGTAATGGAAATAGAGATTGAGAGGTAATTACTAAAAACAGATGATTTTTAATGAATCATGATGTATTTGTGGGGGTATTGGTATTTTGGAGCCTTGGTGCTATATATACCAAGTGGACTCGGTGTTTCGTCATTGCACCAAATATCCCCTCTCTCTCTTCTCTCCCCCTCTCTCCTCGCTTCCCACCCATTTCCCCCAAACCCCTCTTTTTCTTCCCTTGAAGAAATGACCAGAAGCTTGGCTCGGGAACCGGATTTCTCGAAGAAGAGTTGGTAATCTCCTTCCCCTCGCCTTTACCTCGTTTGATTGTAGTATTGTTGTTTTTGGTTAAGGTAAGTGTTGGGTTTGGATTTGGGGGATTTTTGGTTAAAATCCAAAGTTGAGTTTTTAAAGTTTTTATTGGTTTTAAATGGAGTATTTGAGGTGTTGAAGGTGTATGGGGTGTTGGTTTTGAGTTTGGGTGTGAAAAGCACCATTGAAGCTCGAATTTTTTGGAAACCCGCAGGTCACGATCGATCGCGGCTTGGCGCCGATCGATCGCGACATGTTACTGATTTTGGAAGGCGATGAATAGTCTCGGCGAGCGATCGCGAAGAATAGGCGATCGACCGCGAGGGTCTCGGCGAGCGATAGCGAGGGTCTTGGCGATCGATCGCGAGGTTTGGCGATCGATCGCGGATGGCAGTGTTGCGGGCAGTGGACTCGTGCGATCGATCGTGCCTGAAGGGCGATCGATCGCGGCACTGTTTGGTTGGTTTTTTTGGAATTTTGGTAAATGTCGGGATTTTGAAAATGGGGTTTAAATAGCCGATTTCCGGGGCAATGTCTACATTCCATTAGGAATGCTATACTTTTAAAATGGATTGGTTGGAGCCAAAGTTTAATAAAACGGATTTCTCGGTTGGATTTTTGGCTATCATTTTAACTTATAAAATGGAATATTTTGGGTACTATGCATGCTTAGCCGGGGGGTTTTATTTTGGTAATCGTCATGGATGAACGATAGGTTTGGAAGTTGTGAACGTGCTTGGGCACGTGATTGCATGCCTATGTTTAATTGGGAGTTATTTGCATGTTAGCACTTAACTCATCGGGTCGTGGGACTCAGGCAAGGTTGGACTCGAACTACGGAGTTATAAGGTACGTATGACGTACGAGCATAGCCCTTTATTATAATTGCAATTGTGGAGTGCATGGTACACTGTATTGCAATAAATGTTTATGAAAATGCATGGTAGATGGTATTAGCAATAACCGGATATTGAAATACATGGTTTATGGTAATTGCTACAAATGGATATATATAAGCATTGTGAATTATGTGGTGCCTTTTGAGCGAGCAATGGTTGGGATGTTGTCACCTTTGAGCGAACATCGGTTATGACGCCACTGCTGTTGAGCATGCGTGAGAATGAAATACCGTTATTGTAGAGCGAGTAATGAAATAGAACTATGGAACCATAAGTGAGATATATGGAATATCTGTAATCATTGTTTAATGATTTGATATTATTGATTATGATATCGGTATGTGGCAAATGGATCTGTTAATCAATGTAATGATTAACTGGCATTTGTGAATTTGATGGTTTCGGTTATTTTGAGAACAAGGACAGTACAAGGAATCCCGGATGATGACGATACCATCCAGGGAGAATCTTTTATATTTCATAGCATTTACATTTTTGTAAATTATGAATTGTATTATTGTGATTATTGGATTTGGGATATTGGTATGCTCTCCCCGTGTGGAGGTTGTCTCTGTTGGGGCAGGTGATTAGGTACATCGATGGCTTTGGAGTTGAGCTCGAGCTATGGAATGGAGGTGCTTCCAGGGATCGAAGTACCAGTGACGGTATTGAGCGCCGTGTTTTATACATTTGATACACACATACTTTTGATGCTCGCATGTGAGCATTATTATGTGTATATGGCATGTATAACAAGGCAAGGGCCTTTCTCTCTTCATTTATGAGTTGCATGCAATTATTTATTGAATTGCTAAATGAGCTGAGAACATGTTAGTGTATTAAAATGGTGCATGATATGTATGTGAACTTGGTTGGGGGAAATTAGACATTATATGGAATAATGTAAAGAATTTTTATTATTGGCATGATTTGCTATGATGACAAGTGGGGTTTCCCCTACATATATAATTACATGCACGAAATGTTTGGGTTAATACACTAATAACAGAATAAGGGCACGGGGGTCCTTACATATTGACGACATCCTCATAGCGTCAAAAAACATGAAATGACATCTTAAACATCTGGAAATCTTTTCAGACGTTTGTTACAAGGAAGGATTAGTGCTTTCTGACAAGAAAGCAGTGATTGCCACAAGACAGATCGAGTTCCTTGGTATCGAGATCGACGAATCTGGAATCATCATGCAGAATCATTTTGTTGAAAAAGTACAAGGATATCCGGATGACCTCAAGGATTTAAAACAACTTCAGAGTTTTTTAGGAGTTGTTGATTTTGCTGGGATGTTTATCAAAAATCTAGCAAACCACAGGAAGGTGTTCAGTCCACTACTCAAAAAAGATGTTAAGTTTGAGTGGAATGAAGATCACAGACAAGCTGTCAAACAGCTGAAGGAGGTTTGCAGGCAACTACCAAAGCTTGCAATACCAAACGACGAGGATGAATTGGTCTTATACACAGATGCCAGTGATCATTGGTGGGCTGCAGTCCTCATGAAAGTTACACCAGAAGGGGAAGTGTCATGCAGATATTGCAGTGGGCTATTTGATAACAGCGAAGTTATCAGATGGCACATCAACGAGAAGGAATTCTTTGCAAGTTCGAAAGGCTTTTAAAAATTGGCCATTATTTTTACTTGCAAAGAAATTTATCTTAAAAATTGATAATACTAGTGTTAAGTCTTTTCTGAAAAATAAAATTGAATCAAAACCAGAAAATGTTAGACCTTTAAGATGTCAGGCTGAATGTCAATATTATGATTATGATATTGTCATTGTGAAATCTGATAAAAATATTCTTGCAGATTTCTTAACACGAGATGGAGGGACACATTGCTAGAGATACCCTCAAGCGAGTTAGGAATCTCAGGGAAAACCTGGAGATCCTGGAACGAGATTTTGGGACTCTTTGTCTCAATGCAGAGGTCGCGGGACGACTTCAACTAGCAGATCAGGAACTTGTTACTGATCATATACAAGCATGCTTTCGGGACCATGAACGATTGTTTGAAGTCTTGAAATGGCATATCCTTCAGGCCGCACCTTCAACGGTGCAAAAAGAAGTGTTTAGAGAACGTGGCTCATCTAACCCGGAGGCAAGGGATTCAAGTACCCCTGTCACGAGTGCTACAGATGATGCATTCCTTGAGGATGTACAAGCTGAAGCGAATGTTGAGGGTCAGGTGTCACCACAATCTGAACCTTCAAGTCAACCCAGCACCTCTGGGATAAAAGAGTGAGAGTTGAATCTTAGGCCAATGATTGACAAGTCTAAGGTTCAAACTAATGATGATTTAGTTTCTTCACCTATGCAGGATTACCAACGCACTTGGGAGAAACTAATTACCAGACGATGTATCAACCCAGCCAAATCTATAGTTGATATCTCAGGGAAATATCCAAGAGTTTGGATGAAACCAGGCAGCCATCCAAACGATGATCAGGAATGGTATAATTTTGGAGCTCTGGCTTCGGTTTATACTGTGGCACCAGCTTTCTCTGAAATATCAAAATTAGCGAAATGGATCAGAGAAGCTGTTTACGAGACTTGAGCCAATAATCCACATTTGGCAAGAGGCGACATTTTGGAGTTATATTTTTTCAGTGTTGCTCCAGAACCGGCGAAGAAAGGCCTCATCAGAGCTTTTCATTTTATCAAGCTTAGAAGACCAGATGGAAACGCCCTGAAAAATATAAATGACGTTACCAGAAGGAATTCCAATTTTGGCTGGAACTGTCACAGAGGATGAAGTTTCAACAAGATGAACATGGGGTCTTTAGGTTTGTCTCACAGAAATGGACAAAGTCAAATACTCATTCAAGTTCTTTCAGAATTCAACGAACTGAACTTTCTTGCTGAATTCCATGACAGGAACATCCACGAGATTTGCCTAAGAACTCTTTGAAACAAAAGAAGAATTCTTTGAGAAAACAAGATCCCGGCAGGAAAGGAGAATTACCGGAAATTCTGCAACATGGCACACATTGGCCGATGGTTAGACATATTTGCCAAGCATGCCCTGAGCAGAAAGAACCAGAGTTCGGGCAAGGATTCCGTTCCAAACCCGACAGATCAGAGGCAGTAAGAGACAAAAGACCTGCTGACAAGAGAGCCCATTTTCCTAAAGCTCGGGGACCACAAAAACCACTAATGTAAAGATTCCCCGACAAAGGAAAAGAGGTGGACCATTAAAAGTTAGTGCGGATACTGTTCAACGCACTCAGACAAAAATGGACCACTCACGAGAAAAGTTGGCACATTCAGACAAAGATGCCAGACCACGTGAAAGTTAAGGCGCACTCAACAATTATCAAGATTTGGAATCCGCATTTGACGTCCGGATTTATGCCTATATAAGGGCACTCATTCAGGAAGCTAAGGACATCGAAAATTCTCCATAGTTTTCTGAAAATAAATATTGTAGTCTCCAAGCTTTGTAATCTTCAGCTTTCTTAGCTTGATAATATTTCTTTTCTTTCTTTAATTTCATAAGTGTCTGTAATATTGTTCTGTTTATTGCAAGTTTATGTGTTCTTGAGTCAAGCCTCATCTATATGAGAGGCTAAAACAAGTACGTCTCCTCCCAAAAGGAGACGTTTTAATGTAATAGATGTTATTAGTATTCCAGAATAAAAATAAGGCTGTTGCCCAGCTATCTCCCAGATTTCTTTAAATCTTTTTTATATCTTGATTATACCTTACGCCCTAAGGTAGTAAACAAATTAGGGCTGCGCTGTGCAGTTTCTGAAGGAGTCGGATAACTGGCAGACTAGCCTCGCCCGTGAGCTGAGGTTGAATGGTGAGGAGCCATTCGTAAAACAGTCTGGAGGCAGTAAGTTTTCGACTGGTGGCGTTGCGACTGTGATGACCAGGGATTATAGGTGTTAATCCCGGAGTATTAATAATCCCTAAAGTGGTTTTACGTGGCGATTTGGAGTTTAATTGAGGTATTGGGCCTTCTGGGCTCGTTTATTTGGGCAGTTGGGATCGTTGGATCCAGAGGTTGAGATTGTATTCACATTACGGTGTAAAACCTAAGAGTTGGGTTTTTGATGTGTCTCGGAATCTCGGGTGCTGTGTGAGCACCGGTAGGGGGTTTTGGAGTTAGAGAGAGAGTTTTTGAAAACAGATGATTTTTAAGGAATCATGATGTATTTGTGGGGCTATTAATTTTTCGGGGTATTTTTGCTATAAATACCAATTGAACCCAAAATTTGTCATAAATTTCCATTTCAGCCCAATTTCTTCTCTCTCTCTCTCCCGCGCGCGAGATCCCGTCTGCTACAGCTGCCGCCGCTTCAGGCGCTTCGTCCGCCGCCGTCCGGCCGCCGATCGGCGCGTGCGACCTACCCACGGCTTCGTCTCGACGAGGCGCTCCTTTCCCCTCTGCCAATTGGAAGTTTCGTCGCGTGTGGAAGTCGGATTTGGCTGGTAAGCGTCGATCCCCAATTTCTAGGGTTCTTCGATTTTCGTTTGATTTTGCTTCCGATTTCGTATGGATAGCCTCCCTTACCCCTTTTGCATCCCTCTCATGTTATTCCCTGCTTTTTGGTGATTTTGGTTCGAAATAATTTTCGAAAATTGTAGGGTTTGATTTCGAAAATTTGGGGGTTTTTGGCAGGGGTATTATTTCGTGCAATTGATCGATTATTGCATGTTTTAGGAGTATTGTGATGCTTGATTGAGATCGAATTGAGAAGCTTTGGTTCGAATTTGAAGGATTTTTAAGGGTTCGAATTTAAGGGCTTGTTTGGATTCGAAATTATGGGTGTTAAGTTCGAAAATTTGGAGGTTTTTGTCAAGGGATGTTGATTCTTGCTTGGATAGCTTAATTGACATTTTAGATGAATTATGGTATTTTTTTGGGTTCGAAATTGTGAGATTAAGGTTCGATTTTTGTAGGGCATTCTTGAACAAATTTCGATATTGTCTCATTTATTTCCTTCCCTGCATGTACCCTGCCCCGGGTCTTTTAAGAGGATAATTGTCGTGTATTGACAATGTTGTGAGGGATATGGGTGTGCTTGAGCATAGGTTACATGTTCGTAAATAATTGTGAATTATTTATCGTGTTAGCACATCATTCCTCGGGGCATGGAACTCGAGCAAGGCTTGGCTCGGACTTCGGAGATTTAAGGTACGTGCGACGTACGAGCATTTCTATATTTTAAGGCATATGTGAATGCATAATGAAAATTGATTTCATTGAATAATCGCGCATGAGGATTATATATATATATGTTGATATAGCCAAGGAATGACCCAAATCTTGATATCGCCGCTTGTAGCGTGCGTGACACTAGAGTAGGATGACTCTTGCATGATATATGGGGTACTGGGTTTATTTGATTATATTAGGGCATTTGAGATGCCTGGGAATGATCGTAAAATCATGTATTCTTCGTAAGACATTTGAGATGTCTAAGTTAGAATCGTGTATTCATTATAAGACATTTGAGATGTCTAGGTTTGTAGACTCATGTATTCATTATAAGACACTTGAGATGTCTAAGTATAATGAAGGATTGGTAAAATAAATGCTAAGGCATTTGAGCTATCTGTGATTGATAGCAAGGTTGTGAAATCAGTATTAGATATTGTGATATCTGTAATTGCATGTTTAATGAATTTGTAATCACTATATGTTGATATTCGAGGATTAGGCATGCGATGAGTTAATCAATGCGTTGATTTACTGATTTATGAGATTTGATGAGTTTGATGTTGTGAGAACAGGGACAGTACACGGAATCCCGGATGAGGATGTTGCCATCCAGGGAGTATCATTTAAATTCATTAGTATTTACTTGTGTTGTAAATTATGAATTTCATTATTATGATTATGGGATTTTGTGTATTGGTATGCTCACCCCGTTGGGGGCTGTCTCTGTTGGGACAGGTGGACAGGTACATCGATGGCTATGGAGCTGAGCTCGAGCTGTTGATTTGAGGTACTCCCAGGATCGTGGTACCAGGGCTTGATGGAGCACGGTATCGTATAGAGTACCTATATATACACCTGAGGATTTATACATATTCATGATGCTCGCATGTGAGCACGATTATACTTGTATATGGATTGTATATAAAGGCATGAGCCTTTCTCTCTTTCATTTAAGGTTGCATGCAATTAGGTTGAATTGCTAGAATGATATGAGAGTCATTGGTGTATTATGTGGGTGTTGGAACCCACTTTTGTTGACATATGTGTGGTGTCTTCCCTGGCTGGGAATCTACTTGTATTACTGCTTTCTGTTGAGTATTATGCTTTCCCTGGCCGGGAATTTGGTTATGTGTTGTACTCTTTTTTTTGGGATAGCTCTATTTATGGGGAGACTCTGCCCAAATTTTTATAAAAGTTTACAATGTTAAAAGTGGCACCAAGGGGTTGGTAAAGGGCAAACATATGAGTCTTTCATTGACAGGCAATGATTAAGTATCATCAGAGCTTCCCGATTGACATTTTATAGAAAGCATGTACCACACATAGTGGTTAATACACTAATCAAGGTTTAAGGGCTTGGGGTCCTTACATTAGTGGTATCAGAGCAGTGGTTGCTCATTGGGGCTGTTAAGGGCCTAGGAAGTTATTGATAGCACATATTTATGCATGATGGCATTAATGTTGTATGACATAGCAAATTGTTTATGTGCTCTTATGATATGAAAAGTGGTATTGCTAACCATTGTGGTTGCAGGAATCGTGTGGAACACGATAGGATGACATTTATGGGGATGTCTGGCACTCCGTGTGTTATGTGCCAAGGAAGCTGGTTTTAAGAAAATCAGATAAAGGGATATTTCCGAGGTAACATGTATTTTACGTTGTCTTGTTGACACATGATGAATGCAAAGTGGTGCATTGAGGTTATGATATATGTTATTGTGCATTGTTTTTGCATATGTATGTTGTGAAATATAAGAGGTGTATTTCACGAGTCAAAGTTATCTTAGTAAGGATTTTAATGGCTTACGCTAAGGTCCATTGGAAGCGAGGAAGAATTCCGCTTACATGGAGTAGCAAGAAGCATTAAAATGTACTAATGATAAGGGCTCGGGATTGAAATAAGGATTTAAAGAAGGATATCATGACATTTATTTGTGAAACCATACATTCTCATAATGTGTTTTTATTATGAATTGAATGTGGATGCATAGCGTATATGGCTATTGTTGTTAACCCTGATGGTTGCAGGTTACAGGAAATATGGAGTATAAAAAGGAATGATGATTATACATTCCAGGAGTCCTGCTTATGACAGTGAGAATTTTTATACTTACGCTTGACCGCTAAAAATGTGGAGCGGGAGGGGGGAGGCTCGCTTGCACATGGAGGCGGGGTATTCCATACGAAGCGAGGATGAGATACCGCTTGTATGAAGAAGCTTATGCTTGTACCGCTAAAAATGTGGAGCGGGAGGGGATGCTCGCTTGCACATGGAGGCGGGGTATGCCATACGAAGCGAGGATGAGATACCGCTTGTATGAAGAAGCGAGGATGAGATGCCGCTTGTTAGGATGATGATTCATTCCTTTGTGATGACACGGATGATAGCGGTGATGTGTCCCGCTGTGTCGATTTATATTCATTTCTCTATGAGGACACGGTTTATAGCGATGGTTCATTCCGCTATATCTATTGGCGATGGTTCATTCCGCCAGGTGTATTTATAGCGATGGTTCATTCCGCTATATCTATTGGCGATGGTTCATTCCGCCAGGTGTATTTATAGCGATGGTTCATTCCGCTATATCTATTGGCGATGGTTCATTCCGCCAGGTGTATTTATAGCGATGGTTCATTCCGCTATATCTATTGGCGATGGTTCATTCCGCTATAGCTATTGGCGATGGTTCATTCCGCCAGGTGTATTTATAGCGATGGTTCATTCCGCTATATCTATTGGCGATGGTTCATTCCGCCAGGTGTATTTATAGCGACGGTTCATTCCGCTATATTGATTGGCGATGGTTCATTCCGCCAGGTGTATTGATAGCGATGCCTCTTTCCGCTACTATGTGGACGATGATTCATGCTCAGGAGTATAGCGAGGTTTCATGCCACTTATTATATGATGAGGTGTCATGCCGTCGATTCTATAGCGAGGGATCTTGCCGCTATGTACTCAGCACAGGATTTTTGCCGCCTTCGAGCGATGGGTGCTGATTACGCACTATTATTGAGCGACGGAGACAGGTATGACGCTATATCACTAGCGATGAGGTACGAGATATTGCTATTTTATTAGCTTTATTGTAGCTGGCATGCATTGATATACATGTTTTATTATGCCTATTTTACTAGCATGATAGTGGATGACATACGCTGATGTACATGTATCGTCACTAGTGGGCAATGTTTTAGATGCCATGAGTTGGCATGTGTCGTCACGGGATGACGATGACGATGGTGTAGGAGATGTCTTATTAGACATGCATCATCGTTACGATGATCGATGCGTTGAGTATACGTATTCAGTGGTATGCCTTGGGTGCCAGTACCGAGCACAAGGTGGGGTGTGCGACACCGATGGACGTGACCCTTATACCGAGCGGGTTGCTCGAGGAATGGATGGATGCGCTGTACATGTGATTGTACCGCAGCTTACGATTGGGGGATCATTTTACGAGTGGTGATACCCTTGAGGTATGCTCGTTGGAATGGCTTTTGGCCATGTGATTTGACGACAGGAGTAATCATGGAGGAATTACTCGCTTTCTGTCGATGTGACATATGGTAGACATGGTCACACCACCCTTGAGGGTGTAGGATGGGTCCTAAGGGAGTAGGATCAGGTTATGTTAAGTACATAGGGACATTGGAGTGTCCAGGGTGTATCGGCATTGAGGAATGTTGGATAAAGACCCACTACTCTATTGAGTTTTCCTCCCATAGTATGTTATACCATGTGGAAACGTCCGTCTTGTTGGTAGGTTTGAGGTAAACCTAAAGAGGCAGAGACTAGGTTGTCTGCCGCGTGTGTGTAGCACCATGATGGGCTTGCTAGAGCCGTTATACTGCTCTTTGGAACCAAGTTTGGCAAATCGTAAGGTGATACGATGTGGATTGTGGTGGACTCTAGTAGTCACCATGTCATTGAGGTTAAGGTTGTTCATGCCTCACTGAAAGGTGTATACGTTTATGTCTAATCTTGGAGACTTGTCTGGGACAGCTCAGGATGTTGGAGTACCAACAAGAGAGTCATCAGGTTGTTATTGACTCAATCTAAAGGAACCCGTGTATTGGGATACAATGGGTGTTATTGTATCCAGTTTTTCCGAACGATGGTTCGAGACTCGTGGATCTCGAGTTCGATGGCACTTCCCTTGCGAGGAAGGAGGTAGTATTATACCTATTTGGGAATCTTTGAAAGATTCGGTAAGTTGGTACAAGTGGTGTTGATTTTGGGAATCACACCGTGTATTGTTAATCGTCGATTTTCATCCTCCACTGAGTAAGGAATGACTCAGAATTGACGGTTGTGTTTGGGGCTTAGGGATATGTGGTAGATACCCGAGCCGAGTGCATTGAGTATGCATGTGATATCAGTGCTTAGGCAGGTATACCGGTGAGTATACGGATGCCAGTTATTGATTTCCTCTCTGTTAAGCATAGAGTTATGCTATTTTTGGATGGTTAAATCTCTGATGAGAGATATGGAACACCTTGAGATTGGGAATCTCCATGGCACGATGTTTATGAGGAACAATCGTAAAGTTAGTTGACTCCCTTGAAGAGGGATTTTCTTGCGAGGGTTAAGGTATTTCCCTTGTTGGTGTTTTCCTTCGAGTTATGCGACAGCCTTCCCAAGTTTGGATTGTTAAATCCGAGGATTTTCAAGGGATGGCAGGATTTCGGATTGGTTGAGTGTCGCTGACGACACAAGCGTTGAGGATGCAATGGGTTTATTGCATGCCCCTTAAGAATTTTAAACTCTGCGAAGTCTCGGTTGTTATTTATGATCAGGACGTGATTCTTGGAACATCCGGAGGTGGACATCTTGTGAGATGTCTTTTGTTTGAATTTGTGGCCGTGAGTTGCCCAAATTAAGTTGCAGTGAGGCGACTACTCCTTCGATGGAGGAAGTTGAAAGTGGAAACCAGGTTTGGTATGGGTACACCGTGGTTGTACTAGTGTTTCCCTCGTAACGATGTATGTTAGACATCGTGAGTCTTGATAGAGATGTCATTGGATGATATCTACGATAGAATCAGGAGCGATTCGAATCCTCGCAGTTTCAGTTGACTAACTGCTTTTGGACTGTTAGCGTTGAGTTGTGCTGACGCTCTTTGACGTTATGATGGATTTGGAAGTCTATTCCACTCCAGAGTTTGACACGAGGTCAACGTTCTTACGGTTGAGGTGTCATTCAGGATGTGTTCGTACTGTTGTATTAGAACGAAGGATGACTGTCTGATCTACAGTCGTAAGTATCAGTTGTTTCGCAGTCATGAGGGACTGACTTTTGGGATGACCCGCATCGAGGTACGTTTTACCTCTTGGGTGTTATGTTGGTTTTGGTATGTCGCTCTGTTTCAGAGTTAGATGAGAGGTAAGTATCCTCGCGTTTATTAATACGATTCTGATATGGTCAGGAATCGAGGTTATGGCTTCATGTTGTTGTGCAGCCTGGGTGTTACGTGATACACCAGTGCTAATTTCGAGGACGAAATTCTATTAGTGGGGGATATTGTGATGACCAGGGATTATAGGTGTTAATCCCGGAGTATTAATAATCCCTAAAGTGGTTTTACGTGGCGATTTGGAGTTTAATTGAGGTATTGGGCCTTCTGGGCTCGTTTATTTGGGCAGTTGGGATCGTTGGATCCAGAGGTTGAGATTGTATTCACATTACGGTGTAAAACCTAAGAGTTGGGTTTTTGATGTGTCTCGGAATCTCGGGTGCTGTGTGAGCACCGGTAGGGGGTTTTGGAGTTAGAGAGAGAGTTTTTGAAAACAGATGATTTTTAAGGAATCATGATGTATTTGTGGGGCTATTAATTTTTCGGGGTATTTTTGCTATAAATACCAATTGAACCCAAAATTTGTCATAAATTTCCATTTCAGCCCAATTTCTTCTCTCTCTCTCTCTCCCGCGCGCGAGATCCCGTCTGCTACAGCTGCCGCCGCTTCAGGCGCTTCGTCCGCCGCCGTCCGGCCGCCGATCGGCGCGTGCGACCTACCCACGGCTTCGTCTCGACGAGGCGCTCCTTTCCCCTCTGCCAATTGGAAGTTTCGTCGCGTGTGGAAGTCGGATTTGGCTGGTAAGCGTCGATCCCCAATTTCTAGGGTTCTTCGATTTTCGTTTGATTTTGCTTCCGATTTCGTATGGATAGCCTCCCTTACCCCTTTTGCATCCCTCTCATGTTATTCCCTGCTTTTTGGTGATTTTGGTTCGAAATAATTTTCGAAAATTGTAGGGTTTGATTTCGAAAATTTGGGGGTTTTTGGCAGGGGTATTATTTCGTGCAATTGATCGATTATTGCATGTTTTAGGAGTATTGTGATGCTTGATTGAGATCGAATTGAGAAGCTTTGGTTCGAATTTGAAGGATTTTTAAGGGTTCGAATTTAAGGGCTTGTTTGGATTCGAAATTATGGGTGTTAAGTTCGAAAATTTGGAGGTTTTTGTCAAGGGATGTTGATTCTTGCTTGGATAGCTTAATTGACATTTTAGATGAATTATGGTATTTTTTTGGGTTCGAAATTGTGAGATTAAGGTTCGATTTTTGTAGGGCATTCTTGAACAAATTTCGATATTGTCTCATTTATTTCCTTCCCTGCATGTACCCTGCCCCGGGTCTTTTAAGAGGATAATTGTCGTGTATTGACAATGTTGTGAGGGATATGGGTGTGCTTGAGCATAGGTTACATGTTCGTAAATAATTGTGAATTATTTATCGTGTTAGCACATCATTCCTCGGGGCATGGAACTCGAGCAAGGCTTGGCTCGGACTTCGGAGATTTAAGGTACGTGCGACGTACGAGCATTTCTATATTTTAAGGCATATGTGAATGCATAATGAAAATTGATTTCATTGAATAATCGCGCATGAGGATTATATATATATATGTTGATATAGCCAAGGAATGACCCAAATCTTGATATCGCCGCTTGTAGCGTGCGTGACACTAGAGTAGGATGACTCTTGCATGATATATGGGGTACTGGGTTTATTTGATTATATTAGGGCATTTGAGATGCCTGGGAATGATCGTAAAATCATGTATTCTTCGTAAGACATTTGAGATGTCTAAGTTCGTAGAATCGTGTATTCATTATAAGACATTTGAGATGTCTAGGTTTGTAGACTCATGTATTCATTATAAGACACTTGAGATGTCTAAGTATAATGAAGGATTGGTAAAATAAATGCTAAGGCATTTGAGCTATCTGTGATTGATAGCAAGGTTGTGAAATCAGTATTAGATATTGTGATATCTGTAATTGCATGTTTAATGAATTTGTAATCACTATATGTTGATATTCGAGGATTAGGCATGCGATGAGTTAATCAATGCGTTGATTTACTGATTTATGAGATTTGATGAGTTTGATGTTGTGAGAACAGGGACAGTACACGGAATCCCGGATGAGGATGTTGCCATCCAGGGAGTATCATTTAAATTCATTAGTATTTACTTGTGTTGTAAATTATGAATTTCATTATTATGATTATGGGATTTTGTGTATTGGTATGCTCACCCCGTTGGGGGCTGTCTCTGTTGGGACAGGTGGACAGGTACATCGATGGCTATGGAGCTGAGCTCGAGCTGTTGATTTGAGGTACTCCCAGGATCGTGGTACCAGGGCTTGATGGAGCACGGTATCGTATAGAGTACCTATATATACACCTGAGGATTTATACATATTCATGATGCTCGCATGTGAGCACGATTATACTTGTATATGGATTGTATATAAAGGCATGAGCCTTTCTCTCTTTCATTTAAGGTTGCATGCAATTAGGTTGAATTGCTAGAATGATATGAGAGTCATTGGTGTATTATGTGGGTGTTGGAACCCACTTTTGTTGACATATGTGTGGTGTCTTCCCTGGCTGGGAATCTACTTGTATTACTGCTTTCTGTTGAGTATTATGCTTTCCCTGGCCGGGAATTTGGTTATGTGTTGTACTCTTTTTTTTGGGATAGCTCTATTTATGGGGAGACTCTGCCCAAATTTTTATAAAAGTTTACAATGTTAAAAGTGGCACCAAGGGGTTGGTAAAGGGCAAACATATGAGTCTTTCATTGACAGGCAATGATTAAGTATCATCAGAGCTTCCCGATTGACATTTTATAGAAAGCATGTACCACACATAGTGGTTAATACACTAGCAAGGTTTAAGGGCTTGGGGTCCTTACAGCGACCCACCTCACCCGGTGCCGTTATGGTCAAAATGGTATTTCAGTTTGTTACAATTTTATTGTAATACGGAAGCATGTTGGGCCTTTTATTTATTTTTAACATGATCTTCAAATCGGGTCGTGAATTATAATTAGAAGAACGTTATATGAACCGTGAGTCCTTTGCAAAAGTATGCTCTTGGGTTCACCCGAGATGACAGAAACTGAAGGATCTCATGTTCATAAATGCTACTGTTTAATAAATAATAGGATAAAGAAGATGATAAATAGTATATAGATGTCTATTTGTTCTTTAAACATTTTCTTAGGGTTAATAATGCAATTTTATTAAGAGTTGGTTGGACCATGTGGACCACTTGAACCACATGGGGGTTTATAGTCATTTCAACCAAGAATGAACCTAAATGAACTAATGTTTTTTAACTAGACTATGATGAATTAAGTTTCAGGAAAGGGTACCGGCCCGAAAAACTATATATTTTGACAATATGCCACAACAATAATGAAAAGTATAAATATATAGAAAATGTCGACATCTGAAAAGCATATAAAAACATATTTTCTTAATCATATTTAAAAACCATATAATCAATTCAAATAATAAGTTTTATTTTAAAATTAACGAGTTTAAATATAAGAATGTTGATGGCATAATCTTTAAACAATGTATTACTCTCAGAAATTTAAAACTAAAGTCGGCCTCGTGTCATAACTTTGTGGGGACAAAAGATGCGAGAGATGGCGACCTTAGTCTCCCCAAAGTGCAAAGGTAAAGGCATTGGTGACTCGGATATGGATGTACTCAAAACGCAGACCTTATCCTCTTC
The DNA here is from genome assembly GCA_907163345.1 of Haberlea rhodopensis. Lineage (NCBI taxonomy): Eukaryota > Viridiplantae > Streptophyta > Magnoliopsida > Lamiales > Gesneriaceae > Haberlea > Haberlea rhodopensis. Next base: position 63,773 of record CAJQUN010000022.1, on the reverse strand, counting down.
CTTGTACAATGTGAAAAGATCAGCAAATTCAAACCATGAATGACTCCGAATGTTTCCTATGGATCGAGACAAAAACTATGGATAATAACAATATAACAAAAAGTATACACAGTACACCTAATCATACCTCAAACCCATCCATTATTAGCCACATACACATCCACTTGCACCCAATTTCCGTAGATAATACTACATATATATACTCCCCCAAACAGTTAATTATTTTTATGTGACAAACGGACTTTTATCCATAAAGCAATTATTATATCTTTCTCTTCTATATACTGGGTTCAATTTTCTTGTGGGCTTTTTTTCAATGGGTGAAGAAATGAAGAATTTTCAAGAAATGGGATTGGAGAAGTTGGATGAGTATTGTGGATCCATGGAGTCATCGTTTTCTTCCATGACTGCTTCGGCTGAGTCATCTTCTTCTTTATCCTCAGAGCTGGGAGATGATGTATCATCACCATCTTCCTCTGATTCTTCCCCTAAACGTGGGCCTCTTTATGAGTTGGCTGAGCTCATGTCCCAACTCCCAATCAAGTAAGCAAATTTACGGTTAATTCCACTTAGTTTGGAAGATATAGTAGGAATGAAATCATCTGTCCATTTCTTGTGCTATATCTTCTGCCAGACAAAAATGTTTGGTAAAACAATTTCAATTATATAAATATTTATGTGCTATCTATTAGCGATGTTACTTACTCCCCAATCCTAAGTATGTATATTTTTAGCCAAGCTTAAATCATACTCAAGCTTGATTTTTGTAGGAGGGGTCTTTCGAAGTACTATCATGGGAAATCACAAACTTTTGGATCATTGGCAAATGTGAAGAGCTTAGAAGATCTTGCAAAAAAAGAGACTTCTTATATTCAAAGAATGAAGTCGTGTAAGAGCTTTGGGGGAAACTTGAATTACCACAAATTTGGTCCAAAGGCTACCATAGCAAAGAAGTGTCCTAGGGCATCATTTTCGCCTTCTTTGGGTACTAAAGGTGGCGCCAGAATGGTTATCAATTGTAAAAACTAATTAACTTTTTTATTTATTATTGTTTTTTTTCCCCTTTGGGTCTAACAATATTTTGAAGGGTTTCTTTGCTAGAATATTTTTGTTCCTTTTTGCAATGTTTTTTTCCTGAAGTTTAAGGGGTGAATTGTTATGTAGTTTTGTTCTTTTTCCTGATCTTGTATTTAGTTTTGTCTATAATTTAACAGAAAAGGGTATATAACTTTTGGGATATTGAATTGAAGATCTTTTAATTTGCTACGAGCTGAGAATGTTGCTTCGGACCTTTAGGCAACTAGTTGATCTATATCTTTTATCAGATTTAGCTTCATATAGGTAGGAGTGGTGTATCTATAATTCTTTATATGCCCGTGGACGGGCGAAATATAGTAAGCTAGGCTAGCCACACTCCCCTTTTAGGTAGTATACTAGAGCTTATCTTAATATTTAGATTGAACCCAAACCAGAAGAGCAGCTTATCGGAGATTGTGAGCCACCGTAGAGCCTCCGACAGCGTGGTGGTCGTCGGGAAAAATGGGTGCTCCATTTCTCTATTTCTTCATTGCTTATTTGAAGAAAAAATACTACAATGTTTTCTGTGTAATTGGAGCAAAAACTGGGGAGAAACTGGAGAGTAGGGTAGAAGGTAATGAGGTTTTCCTAAAATGAGGAAAAAGGCTTCGGTTTTGGGGAAAGGGAGTAAAGGACAAACTCTGATGGAGATGATGGGGGCTAGAAAGGGAGATGCAATGGATTTGGAGAGATATACTAAAACGAGGAGTATAACGGGTACTCCAACCCAAACAGAAACTGAGTCCTAATTACACATATATTAGGCTAAAACAAACAAGCCTTAAACAGATTTAAAACACAAAATTAGCTCCAAAAACCAATCATTTAGGGAATATATAAAAGAAATTTTATTCCGAGCTTTGATCTACATCCAACTACGTTGTTTGATGCCATCTGCTATGCCATTCAAATCAATTATAGATCGTTCGAACTGTTTGACGTTAAATTTTGGTGCAGTGCAGTTGTAACTGATCCATCTTCCTTTTTATTTTTTATTTTGTAATTATTAATTTGAATATTGTAAAATTAATATATTTAATTATTTAATATAAAATGAAAATGAATAATAATAATAAGAAAACAAATATTTTAATTTTTATTATTGATTTATATAGTTAATATTTATTATAAATATATTAAGAGAATTGATTAAATTTTAATGATTTAGTTATTAAATTTAAATTTAATTATTTATCTAAATAAAGTTTCTAAAAATAAATTTAATTTGTAATATATTAATAAATTTGCAATAAAATAAAATAATTGTTGAAATGAAATTAAAACAAATATTCTTTTTGGAGTAAAGTTTGAAGTAAATGAGTTGGAGATGGATTTTGAGTGGTGTAGAAATTGCACTATTTTAGTGCAAAACGTATGCGAAAATGAGATTATGTTTTGGAGATGGTCTTAGGCAACTAGTTGATAATCATATTTGGCTTGATATATGTCGGAAGTGGTGTACATACAATTCTTTATACGACCATGGACGGAGCTATATCATCTAAAATATAACAAGTATGATGCATTGATATTTATATGGTGCAGTCTTTCATGCCCGTCAATCACTTGTTATGAGGCTATGTGATACCATAATATAAGAAACTAAAATCACATTTCTGTTAATAGCTATAATTTTGGCCTCGTTGTTAGCTTTTGATCCTAAGAAATATATAAGTCAAAAATAAAAAAATTTGTTCAAACAAAAATGAGAATAATACCATTACTTATATTTTACATAGTAAATATTTAAATTACTAGTCATGCCCAGAGCCGAAGGATGACATTGTTAATATTCTCGATAATTCAGAGGATAACTTTCAAGAATACAAATGACAGAATATGCTAAAACCAGTTTGTAATTTTATAAAAGAAGACGTGAAACATTCTAAATACATATGGGAATAAAATTCTGAAAAATACTGTCTACGTGGTATAAACTAAGAATTTATTAGTTTGTAGAATGAATTGATGATTAATTGTATCGATGTTTAATTAATTAAAAGTTCATTGTATTTGTTAATTTAATCAATTATATTAAATGTGAATTAATCTACTTTTTTTTTTAGTGGGGGAGGGACAACTATTTTTTAATAGACTCGAACTTGAGTCTCGTCTAAAGTGGACACACGTGACAAACCAGTTGGGCTCGGCAGCCAAGGTTGTCACGCATTACGTAGGCCCAACAATGCACTTTTGCGTATAATAGAGTCCATATATGTTGGCCTTTCACGAGAACAAGAGGACCATCGAAGAAGTTATGACTCAAAGTTATATACAAAGATGATTTCAAAGGGATCAACGTAAGTATTCTGATCGAAAGAAGCTCTTGGAGAAGACTGATGCATATACAGGACCCAACTTAATTCATTCAATGGTTCATAGCTACCACAATCCATTATTATTAATAACTTAATAGTTGGTGGTATAATGCAAGTAAGGATAGAATGGACATATTTATTCATAAATAATAACTAAGCACCTAAAATTATGGTTGTGTATAACTACCTTACACAATTAGATTGTTTATTTTAAAAAAACTTTTACATGTTTTTGCTTAAAGTTGTAAAAAATTATTTTTAAGCAAAATTATTTAATATCTGATATTAAAATAAAAGTAGTTTAATAAACTTCAATTTATTATAAACTTGCCACCGCTCAACTTAAAACAGTCAGACATCTCATGACTTGCTTATTTACTTCCATTTTTACCTTTTTTTTTAGAGAAGCAATAATAGAAACAAGAAAATTAGACACCCAAAATTTATTTATATTTTATCTTGAAAAGTATAAGCTTATTTCAAAAGCAATCCAAAATATCCCAAACCTAATGTTTGCAAAATGTCACATATACAAATTTTTTTAAATATACACATATTAAACTTTGTTATTCCTAGTTTCTCAACATGTTACTTTCCTAAAGTAATAATATATAAAAGACACATATTTTACAATATAAATAAAACATTACATTTTAAAATTTTAAATTTCAAAATTCAGTTATTTAAAAGATTTAATATTTAATGCAAACCACCAATCTGCGTGCCACGATTACTGCCAGATATGGTACACATTTAACCTTACGAATTCAGCAATTATATTATACCGAACACGTTTTCATCTATTATATGGTTATATACTTCTTTAGGCATGAAATATTAATAAAATATAATAATTAATAATTAATGTTTAGTCCTTATCCATTTGCTTCGGTCACGTGACCAAATCCTTCCATTACACTATATAATATCAATCAAACGAATACAGAAAAGAAAAAAAAAATCAATTGACCAAAGACGATGAAGAACACCGTGAAGAGTTCCAAACCAGATGTCACGCCCAACGGGCCCTTGCCGAGGAGGGGCGACAAATCAGCCGCCGGCACTCACGGACCTCCCAAGAAAGGCGGGCACGGTGGAAAATTCACGTGGGAAGGTGACGGTTACTCGCGGGCCGAGCTCGGCGAGGCCGATAAGGAAGCCATTGATGCCAAGGATACAAAAGAAGATCGCGATGTGGTTGCTTGATTCCACTCGAGTCAATCTGATCTTTGGATCGCCCTTTTGTATATAGATGTTAATAAGCCAGATCTGTTTGGGGCTTGTTTCTTCGTGTTGAAAGATGATCTGCCTCGTTTCGTTGTAATCAATCTCACCTTATTATTATTACTATTATATATATGGGGAGAATTCTGCGTTAACTTTTTGATGTTTTGGTATATGAATGAATGAAGGAATGCTATTGTTTTGAATTCTTGACTTTCTTCTGAATCAAGATTTACCATTTACCAGCATTCCATATAATACATAATCAATCAATGACTTCAACACAAACCAATTCACCCTTTTTGATCGAATGAAACATTGTGTAGACAATGAACGGATGCGTATATTTGATGAGTTTATGGCTTCAATATATCGATGAATGTAATGAACAAATCACACACATTCTTCTTCGAAGTATCACTCAGCAAGAAATTACCAATGAATAAACCAACACCACATCAAAATCAGAATATCAAACTAAAGCGATAAGAAATGAACGATACCGATTTACGTGGTTCGGCCAATAACGTCCACTTCCAAAGGAGTCAATGATATTGATTAACTTCAATCAAGAATCCATTATACAATTCTCTTGAATTCACGTCTATTGCACTCTTATGTATTACAATGCATTAGACATCATCAATTTTACAATCATATTGATCTCACTTCTTGATCCTCTCGGCCCCCTTCATTATCTCTTCTTTCTTGCTTTTTTTCTGGTTTTGGAAATGATCAATCCGCCTCACCTGAACTCTTCCAAACTCTATTTATAGCTCTTCATGAGTTACCTCTCATTGTAAGTTCCAGGTTGCTTGACTCACTCAAACCAATGCGTCAAGAAAGAATAAAATAACCTGTGCAACTACCAACTAAAATTTGTTGGACACGAGCTACATATATAATCCCCTGGATTGGATAAGTTGATACTTTTTATAACAATTTACACCTTATCGACTTATGCAATCCAGCATACCATTGACTTCATATTCCTTTTCCCTAAGTGGCATCTAAGCTGGTTCTTCTAACCAGCTTCATTCCATGGTTTTCCATTGACTCCACCTCAGTAACCAATTTCTTGAGATCGTCTATATCCTTTATTCCCTCATAACTATCTGTTGTCCTTGATTTTGACTTTGCATCACTGTTCCTTGACATCTGTTTATTCACTTTTCACCATTCAACATAATTTCTGGCAGACAGCTTGCGTAACACATTCTTCACAGGCTCCCAACCTTTGATGCTGAGAAACAAACTTGATTTCTTTTGTGGGAAACAGACTTTTCAAAGTTCCCTTGTACTCTTTTTCTTTTCCTTCCGTACTCAGAGCCTAGTTCAGACACTCAACCTCATATGCATTAACCTGGGAGTCATTAGATGATGCATCATATATGGAATTTGTTTGTCCATTTTTTTCTTGATGAATTCCTAGTTATCTTATGCATTTCCTGAGCATGCTGACATGTTAAGGATTGTGACTCTCCTTTGGATATAAATGCTTGCTTACTTTGTTCCCCTTCTGTATGAGATATTTCTGAACTAGACCCAAGTAGCTCCACCTTGACTCTGTACCTCATTTAAGAATATAGAGTCCATTTTGTTTAACATCTTCCATAATGTGAACCCTATCTTTGGCTACCAACAAGACCCCCTTCTCTGATTTGAAAGAATATCCGTAATGATCTAAAGTCCATTGTGAGATCAAGTTTCTTTTAAACTCAGGAACATAACGAACTCCTCTCAACACAGTTTCCATTGTTCAACTTCAATCTCACAGTACCAACTCTTAGCACATTACATGTCTTATGGTTTCCAAGCTCAACTTGTCCACATTTTGTGTCTTTAAAAGATTCAAACCAGGATTTGTGTGACGTTATGTGGAACGTACACCCGGTATCTAGTCCCAATGATCGATGATTTTGTTTTATTACACACAAAGCTTCTGCCCCATCATAATCTTCGTGTACCACAACTGCATCACCTTGCTCTTTTGGTTTCTCCAGATCTTTCTTGAATTTAGGACAGTTTCTTCTGTAGTGACCTTCCTTGTGGCAATGAAAACACTTTACATTCCTAACTTTCGACTTGGGTTTACCTTTGTTTTTACCACAAACTTTGCAATGTCCACACTCCCCTTTTGAGAAGAGACTAGCTCCGGTGTCTTTAGTCTCACTGTCCATTTTCTCATCTGTTTCCTTGGATTTTAGAGCTCTTTGTATGTGATCCAAAGATAAATTCTCCTTCGCATACTTCATGGTATCCACAAAGACAGAGTATGATTTTGGGAGCGAGTTCAATAGTATAATGGCCTTATCTTCATCTTCAATCTTGATACTAATGTTTCTAATCAAGAAGAATTTTATTATATTCATCAAGATTCTTACTTAAGGTCCTTGATTCAACCATCTTAAACCAAAACAGTTTCCCCTTCAAATACACCATATCTTATAGAGATTTAGTCATGTAAAGAGACTCAAGTTTAGCCCATAAACCTGACCCGTGTCTTCGCATGAAACTTCCCGGAGCACCTTGTCATCCAAGTGAAGTGTGAGAGTACTGAACGCTAATTCCATCATCTCGCCCTTTTGTTCATCATTCAACGAATCTGGCAATGACTTCAAATCACCAAGAGCTTTCGCAACTTTCTGTTGAACGAGGATTGCTTGCATTCTTCTCCTCCATAGTCTGAAATCGCCTTTGCCATCGAACCGTGCAATTTCTATCTTAGTGGCCATGTTTCTTGATCAAGATTCAGTCAAGAAAAGAAATAAGAAACGTAATCTTGAATGTGATTCCCATGGACGACGCCAATTGTTGTGAATTCTTGACTTTCTTCTCAATCAAGATTTATCACTAACCAGCATTCCATATACACAATCAATCAATGACTTTAACACAACCCAATTCACCCTTTCTGATTGAATGAAACGTTGTGCAGACTATGAACTGATGCGTATATTTGATGAGTTTATGGCTTCAATATCGATGAATGTAATGAACAAATCACACACGTTGTTCGAAGAATCACTCAGCAAGAAATTACCAATGAATAAACCAACACCACATCAAAATCAGAATATCAAACTAAAGCGAGAAGAAATGAACGACACCGATTTACGTGGTTCGGGCAATAACTCATACTTCCACGGGAGTCAATGATATTGATTAACTTCAATCAAGAATCCATCATACAATTCTCTTGAATTCTGTGGGGTCCTCGTTACTTAATCCGTTATGTATCAATTCATTATACATATGTGAGTAGGATTTAAGTAAAAAAACACACCGAGTTAAGAGTTTTACTAGGTAGGTTGTTACAACAGTTACAAATTCCTTTCATAATATACACCACATGTACATCAAAACAACCTAACGAGAAGTACAACTCCTATGCAGTGGTTCAGCTTGCAGCGGAATTCAACTCACAATACCATTCGCCCACATCTATGAATCCCTACAGAAACAATCACACAACATGAGTATAGATGAACAACTATCTCATTGCAATAAGCAATAAAAACACGATAAAGCATTATCGTAAACCATCAACTGAATTCCGTTCATAATATACACCGCATGTACATCAAAACAACCTAACGAGAAGTACAACTCATATGCAGTGGTTCAGCTCGCAGCGGAATTCAACTCACAATCTCATTCGCCCACATCTATGAATCCCTACAGAAACAATCACACAACATGAGTATAGATGAACAACTATCTCATTGCAATAAGCAATAAAAACACGATAAAGCATTATCGTAAACCATCAACTGTGATTGTTCTGTATCATGCATCATCAAATGCAAATATGTCATGACATGTCTGTTGGAACCGAAGAGGGGGTAAATGAGGTTCCTTGGCTACTAATGAATTTGCAAATAGTCGAGTTTGCGCTGCGTAAGACTTGATTTCAATCGAACAATAAACAATATGAAGCAATAATGTAAATACGTAAAGTAAATAAAGCGATAAAAGACAAAGTATTTGTTATAGAAGTTCGGCGATGAATCGCCTACGTCTCCTCTTCCCGGCTAGAAAACGTCCAACCGAGGTTCCACTAGAACAACTTTGATATTGGCCTTAAGAGCTCCAAGTTAGCCACGACACACTCTTCCAGAGTCACACACTCTTCATGAGTCTTCTTGGCCTTAAGGGCTCCAAGGATAGTCACACACAAACTCTTCCTGAGTCACCCACTCTTCACGAGTCTTCTTGGCCTTAAGGGCTCCAATGATAGCCACAACCTTGCACCAACTTCACTTGTTGATGTCTTATACAATTTCCACTTGCGTCGGTGTTGGAGGACCTTACAACAAATCAAATAACACCTTCACGGTGTAACAACACGACCACAAGCTCTCACACAAGAAATGAAATACAAACTTCAATACAACACAAATGTATGGAGTTTGCAATGCTAGATAGATTTTAATTAAACACAGGTTTCTTGTAGTTTATCCTCTTGTTTCTTGTCATCATCTTGATCCCAAACATCCATATTTATAGTGTAGAAGGCTCCCAAAGCTCATACTACCTGTTGCTACACTTCAGGCATAAATCACTCCTACATCGCCTCGGCCATCGCCTCAGGCGATCTCCATCGCCACGCTCCAACAGCTGCAATATTGCACAGATCGCCTCAGGCGGTCCCTGGATCGCCTCATGCGATCGTCCACCAAAAATAATGACGTAGCTTTAAATGATCAGAAATTTGTATCGCCTCAAACGATCTTGACATCGTCTCAAACGAACCATGCATCGCCTCAGGCGTTCTCTTCATCGCCTCAGGCGTTCTTCCCATGCGCGGAGTCCTCGGCGTCGCTTCAGTCGATGTGAGAGTGTTGGCTTGAAAGGCTGCCATCGCCTGGGGCGATCCACCCATTTCCTTGCAGATTTGTTCCCCTTTAATCAGTGCACTTTTCAACCATCTAACCATGTACACTAAGTAGACACATTAGTATAACAAATGCAAGTTTTGTTGATATCAAAACTCATAAATAATTCGGAGATAAATTAAGTATTAAACTCAACAATACGTTTAAGGCTCAACAATCATCCCCTTTTTTATGATCACAAAATTTGATAAACTTGTAGATGAAATATGCATGAAATATGAGTAAACAAGACTCCCTCTTAACAAATGCATAGCACATATAAGTTTTACCAAGTAAAGCATAATACAAAAACTCTCCCCCTCAAACCATGCATGTATTGAGCTTCAAGTTCATCACAAAATTCTCCCCCTTTTTGTGATAATCAAAAAGCACAAAGTTCAAATAAACATAGAACAAATATATGTTGACACATATCCATAGTCTAACAATTAGCACATGTTCCTCATCAAGCATGTAATAGCCATAATAAGCATAAGATTAAATCATTGAGAGGAAGACAAACATGCGTTTAAGACAATTAACAACAATGAATTCTAAATGTGCAAAGTGTGTATATGTTCCATAAAAATTCAAGCATTCATGCTTAATAAACATTGCTCAATGCATCATTATAGACAATTGATAAATTAATAAGGCGCATGTGAGAGCTAAATCATTTAGGCCATAGAAGCAATAGAGATATATGAATTACTTAGGCCATAAACCAAGATAGATCATCTAAACAATTAAAGCATGCTTAATCATATTTAATTAAGTTGAACATTGCATATTCAAAGTTAACTCAATGCACATAATAAGATTTTTGCCATAATGAGTTAAGCATAAATCATGCATTTAAACAAATTTAAATAAGCAACATAATTCATTATCATAAGAAGATATCATTTAATTCAACCATATTGTGCAATAACAAAACATGAGCATTTAATCAAGTTAAACCAATTTTAACCATCTAATAATTACTCACTTTGCAAAATTCAAGCATATAGGCACATAAGGATGATTAAACAAGAGTTCTAATACATGGAGAATATATGTCACACAAATATGCATATGCTAAGGGGAAATGCAATTTACTACCAATAAATATTGAGCTTCACACTTTATTGGTCACAATTAATTTGTGCCAATGAAATTTTTCCATTGCTTTGTTAAATGCACAAGGTGAATATAATTAACTCCCCCTAAATATGACATCATAATAAGGTACTTAAAACTCAATTTCCCAAAGATTACCTTCAAGTAATTGAATTTCACCACACAATTATAATATACAATTCAAGAAAATTAACCAAGCAAAAGAGCTAATTATGCTATTATGATGCTCAAAATAAATTTACCTTGGATAATAAGAATGAGTTCATATCATCGGTCCTTTACCTCGCGCTTCCTCTATTGTGGTGCATTTGATGGTTTCATCCCTTGAGGTACTAGTGCCTTCATCATCTCTCCCTTTGTTGTTCCTACAAAACAAATTTATAATAGGAGGATCTTTGGTACCCATTTGTTTATTGGGTCCATGCTGATTAGTAACAATGGGGGATTTAGGAATCCACTTCCACCTCTTGTTTGATTGGTATTGATTTTTGACAAATCTACATTTATTTTAACATGACCAACCTTACAACAATAGGTCCAAGTAGGAGAATTATGCTTAGCTTTAGCCAACAAGCTTGAAAAAGTTTTAGAATTGCTTGAAAAGCCTAGTTCGGCTTTATCGACGCTATATCGTTGCAAGCCAAGCAATTCTTCCAATTTTAAACTACTTTCACTAAACTTGCAAAAAAAATTCTTCAGAGAACTTAATTCATTTTTCAATGAATTGTTTTCTTCATCTCTCTTGGCTAACTCAAGTTTGAGCAATTTGTAACTCATCTTGGTTTTACCAAAAACATCAATAAGATCATTATATGAATCTAATAATTCATCAAAAGAGGGTACCTCATCGTCGCTTTCCTCTTCCTTGTCATTTGCATCATCTTTGGCCATTAGACAAAGAGTTGTTTATTCTTCTTCATCGGAGTCACTATCACTCCATGTGGCCATTAGACCTTTCTTCTTCCCCTTATCATCATTTTTCTTCATAGGATATTCATTAGCATAATGATCTTTATATTGACAATTTTAACTTGTTACCTCTTGTTTGGAATCATATTTGGTGGCACCGAAGGTCTTTGGCTTGTTGTATTTGTTAGGATCGGTCCGGAGTGTTTAGAGGGGGGGGTGAATGAACACTCCTATTAAAAATAATCCTTTGTAATGTCTTTCGGATTAGTGAAAGAAATCTGTTTCTTAATCAACTTTTCTGCAGAACAGACCACTGAATAATTTAGTGCGGAACGGTCTGTTCTTAGGCTAGTAAAAACGGCTCGATGGCTTGAAAAGTATAACAGGTACAGAATGATAAAAGAGAGAATATGTTTCTGAAAGTTCGAAGGTGGTGTAATCCTTCTACGTCTCCCCTTCTTCCAATTAAGGAAGGATTCCACTAGAATACTTTGATTTATACAATCCTGTTGTACAAACTCAATTCAGCTGGATTTACCTCACTACCAGACTGAAACTCCTAGTCTCTCGATCTGTTCAGACACACTCTGTCTGACAGTTACAATTGATTCTCACTTCTCTATCTTAGTACAGAATACAAAAGATAGACTTAAGTCTATGCACACAATGATCCTAAGATGATCAAATATTACAATATGCTTGTGCTTATGAAGATTTTCAGCTCGAGAATGTCTGAGCTTGTAAGCTTGTGCTGTTTACCTTTCTTTTGAGTTTTTCGATTTTTCAGACCCCCTCTTGAGCTCTTCTGTTGCATCCTTATATAGTTGTATGTACCAACGACATTATTTCCCTTTATGTGCAACTCTTGAATCTGCTCAAACTCTGAGTACGCTACAGTTTTATTCTTTTGGGCACTTGCCATTCTAGTTCATGCTTTCGGCGACTGTCAGGTAAGCTCTTCTTTGTCTTCTTACCTTTTATGGTAATCTTCAGTCCTTGGTCTTTTTCAGCATTAATTGCAACAATAAATGCTTCAATAAATAGCCGTTAATGATTCGGACCGAAGAGCAAATCTAATTCAGCCTTGTCTGCTCTGATCTGATAATAGTTGAGCTTTTCTGAAGCTTCGATCTGGTCAGGCTGATGTTCATCGATCCGTTCTGATTTGCGATATACCATTTCAGCTTGATCTGCTTTGAGCGATCGATCTGGTCAGTCTGATTTCTATCGATCCGTTCTGATTTGTTTTGTCATCTTTAAAATCCGGAACTAACAAATTCCCCCTTTTTGATGATGACAAAACCTAGCTTCTAAATCTTTTTATTTAGACTTTTAAGAACTCTGAAGCGTATACTTGCGGATCAATTACTTCTTCTTGTTCAAAATAAATGAACACAGTTAAGTTGAAGTTCGGATTGATTAAATCGTTTAGTTCAAAATAAATGAATGAGGACTTAACTAAGAACTCTGATTGTTATTGAGCAAAAATCTTATATACAATTACAGACAAGTCTGACTTATATATAGACCGCTACTTTCTTGCTGAAGACTGAGGTGGCTTGAAGTCCTTTCTCTTTTCCCCCTTTTTGTCAGCAGCAATCTCTTGAAGAAAGTCAACAATCTGGGCGAGCTGAGCGCTGATAGCATCAAGACGAGTGTCTTGAGCAAGAAGGGACTTGGCGACGGAGGCTCGAACTTCAGTGGTCAGCTCGATCTGTTCTTTTCTCAGACTGTTTTTATATGTAGCTTGCTGAGAGAACAGATCATTCAGTCCGCGCTGAATGCTGCTAATGTTGGCTGTCATCTTCTCTTTGAAGGATTCAAAATCCAAGAATGTAGTCCTCTGACTTTGATGAACTTCTATGACTCGTTGAGAGAGAGATAGACAGTTATCCGAAAGGTGTTGAAGGGACTTGGCCAGAGATGGAGCTTCATCCGATAAACGGCTTGGAGAGAGATCAGATGACGACAAGGCATGATCATCTTCTACGGCAATTGGTATAAGTGAAGTCATGGCAGATTGGCGTGTTTCGGACCGGATCAAGGTGACCAAGTCTGATGAAAATTATTCTAAAAATGCCATATCTTCAGCAGACTGATCCGGAGGAGTGATAGGTCTGGTAGGCTCCTCAACCTGTAATGCGGCAACAACAGTGGACACCACCAGACCGGATCGACGAAGTCTGGGGAGATGACTGTTGTATGTGCGGCGATTGGACTGTGCTGAATTTGGGAGACTGAGGGTGCAATGGGGATGGAAGTTGTGGGAGAGTCCAACAATACATCCATTGCTTCAGTTTCAGCTGCAGACGGAGCATTAGTCAGTGTCTGCTCCGCTGTCTGCTTCATTGTCTGCTCCGCTGATTCAGAAGGAATTTGCTCAAGGAATGGTTCAGCCAAAGTCTTGCTTGCAGATGGGTAATCCGGGCTAGGAACTGGAGTGGATATGTTAAGCTTCTGTCGTTGAAAACGAACAGCCAAATGAAGAGCATGAACATCCATTTCCAGCTGAGCAATGACGGCACCATCATCTTTGGCAGTCGGGTTGCTCGGATCAAAATTCGTCTTCTTAGCTGCAATGAGCAGATTTGCCAGTCTGAATCTTTGGTTGGCCTGGAACAGATCTTTGCGATGCACAGCAATTCTGACGTCGTCAGTCTCTGTCCCCTTAAGGACTTCTTCTTCCATCTTTTATAATCTTCTCAGCTTTCCGAAGAACATATCAATGTGGTTGATCGTTCTGTACTCAACATATTCATCAAACACCACAGTGAGCTCCTTGACCTTTTCTTCAACATCTTCCATAGCGATGTCGATGGCTGTTTGAGCGGCTGATTTGGGTTTTGAGGAGAGGGATTCAGTGAGGATTGCCTTGCCTTTGCCGGTGGGAGATGAGGTCTTGATCCCCGATTGGGTGTAGTCTCCCAATTCAGTGATAACAATGCCTTTGACCACAGGAATGGCAGAAGGGACTCTGATGGTTACTTTGGGTACAATGGTTGGAGCTGTTGAAGGTTGGGTTGTAGTTTGGGGTGCAGGGGTGGCTTTTGTGGGAGGCAATATATGTAAGGTTTTAAGAGGTAAGGTTTTGATTGGCTTGGCGATCTGGGTTCTTGGCTTCTTAGGAGGGGGTTTGGCTGGAGATGAATGAGCAGACTGAGTTTCCTCGGAGTCAGTCTGAATAGTCAATTTACGCTTGACTCGAGTCTTTCGAGCAGCAGCCTGTTCTTCTCCTTGTTCAATCTTGACAGCCACCAGATCGGAAGAAGTGGATGGAGCACCTTTGGACTTCAGTAGTGCCAATCCCTTGGGGTTGAGAATTTTAAAGGGACTCAAAGCAGACGGCTTACCCAGCTCGATGTTCAAAGTCTCCAAAAGCTTGCTAAGGGGAACTGCAAAGCACACAGCCTGTTTGGAGGTGATAACTGTTTCAAGCAAAACTCCAAACAAGATTACATACCAATTCATCTTTTGACCCGAGTGAATAGCAGCCATGACCCGGAATTTCTCGGCAGTAACAGCGTCATAGCTTCCGGCTTTCCCCAAAAGTAGCTTGCCAACAATCTCGCATAAAACTTGGAAATGAAAGAACATTTCCTTATTCTTGAATGATGGTTGCAGCCGATGGCCAAAAATGGATACCTTCCCTTGGAGATCGGTGATAGTGGCCTGAGGAATGTGGCCAAAGTCAGTCAGTTCGGTGTTGGGAAGACCAAAGGTCGTTGCCAGCGTCGACTGAGAAATGTCAATGATTTACCCTTGACGGTGGTGGAGATAAACGTCTTCTGAGATACAGCATTGGCAAACAACTCTCGAATCTCCGACTCGTAAACCACCGTCCCGCATTCCAGAAAGTTCCTCAATCCAGAAGACTCCAAGGATTTGAACATGGAGACCATTTATGGATCTTCGCCCTGTAGATTTCATTGAACTCAACAGATAGAGAATTGTGAGTGATAGTAGCCATTTGAGTGTAATGAAGAATACAGAGAAATTGAAAATATATGAGAGTTAGAAAACAGATAGCAGTATTTTGTAAAAAGTGAATGAAAGTGAAATGTTCAGCCCGCTAAATAGGAGAGAGAAGACACGTGTCTTTATCTCGATGACTGATATTTAAATAATTCAAAATAAACGGACAGGATGATAGAGAGATAAGGCGGTTAAAATTGCAATCAGTCCAGGCTGTTTTAAATAATTACTGTATTTAAAGATTTGTTGACCAGACAGATCATGAGATAACATCAGATTTGACATAGATCGGTCTGAAAGTTCGGACCGGTCTGTGTCTTTCTGATCATTGTATTATCGATCTGTGCTAGCATATAATCTTTAAAAGCGAAAAGAAAGATACCTCTAAAACATCAGGATAAGTCTATTAAACCAAGAATTTGACGAAAATAATTAAACTTAGCCTCAGGAAGTGGTTTGGTGAAGATATCTGCTGCTTGCTGGTCTGTTGAAATATGCTCGATCCGAATTTCCATTTTGCCAAATGATCTCGAATAAAATGATATCTGATATCAATATGCTTTGTTCGAGAGTGCAAAACTGGATTATACGTTATAGCAATTGCACTGGTGTTGTTACAAAATATTGGAGATTCAACAGCTTGAATGCCATAGTCTTTGAGTTGGTGTTGAATCCAGAGCATTTGAGCGCAACAGCTTCCAGCGGCAAGATATTCTGCCTCAGCTGTAGATGTGGCAATATATGTTTGCTTCTTGCTAAACCAAGAGATCAATCTTTCACCTAAGAATTGACATGTTCCACTGGTGCTTTTGCGATCAATCTTACAGCCAGCATAATCAGCGTCTGAATATCCTATTAAGCTGAAATTTGAATCTTTGGAATTACCAAAGACCAACGTTCTGAGATCCCTTCAAATACTTCAGAATACGCTTAGCAGCAATGAAATGTGATTGCTTTGGTTCTGACTGAAATCTAGCACACATACAGACTGAGAACATAATATCAGGCCGGATCGCTGTAAGATACAAGAGCGATCCGATCAGTCCGCGATACATAGACACTTCAACTGCTGTTCCCCCTTCGTCTTTATCTAACTTGATTGTAGGACTCATTGGAGTTGATGCAGTTGAGCATGTTTCCATTCCAAATCTCTTGAGTAGCTCCTTGGTATACATGGTTTGATTGATGAAAATGCCATTGCTGAGCTGTTTGACTTGGAGACCCAGAAAGAATGAAAGTTCGCCCATCATACTCATCTCAAACTGTCCCTGCATTAACTTAGAAAATTTTTCGCATAATTTGGGGTTAGTTGACCCAAAAATGATATCGTCAACATAAATTTGAACTAACAAAGTATGTTCCCCCTTAATAAATTTAAATAGAGTTTTATCTACTGAGCCGATCTGAAAATCATGGTTCATCAGAAATTGAGACAGAGTATCATACCAGGCTCTTGGTGCTTGTTTCAGACCATATACTGTTTTATTCAGTAGATATACATGATTAGGAAATGAGTGGTTCTGAAATCCAGGAGGTTGCTCAATGTAGACTTCCTCCTGAAGCTTGCCATTAGGAAATGCACTCTTAACGTCCATTTGATATACCTTGAAGTCTTTAAAAGCAGCATAAGCAAGAAATATTCGGATTGCTTCAAGTCTGGCGACTGGTGCAAATGATTCATCGAAGTCAATCCTTCTTCCTGTCGGAATCCTTGTGCTACCAGTCTGGCTTTGTTTCTAACCACAACTCCATCTGCGTCTAGCTTGTTTCTGAACACCCATCTGGTTCCAATAACAGGCAGATCGCTTGGCCTGAGGGTTAGACTCCAAACTTGATTTTGTTCAAATTGATTAAGCTCTTCTTGCATTGCTTTAATCCAGTTGAAATCAGTCAAAGCTTCATCAATATTTTTAGGTTCCAGATTTGATATGAAAGCAGCATGAGTGAATTCATCCATCATCTGTCCTCTGGTTCTAATTGGTGCAGAAGGACTTCCAATTACTAGATCAGGTGGATGCCACTTTGTCCATCGATAACTCGATTCTGGATTGTTTGGTCCAGACGGATGAGTAGTAGCGGCATTATCAGCATATGTTTTAACATACGAGTGAGGATCATCCGGATCGGCTCGATCTGAAGGAGCTTCATTGCCCTGATCCGATCTGTCTGGTACTTCAGGTTCCGGTGGATTGTCTCTTGACCTGTTATCTACAATCTCATCATCACTGTTAGCTTCGAGATGGATGTTTTCCATCTGATTTTGAATTGATTCCTTGCTACCCTCAATACATAAAGATTCATCAAATACTACATGAACAGATTCTTCTACAGTTAAAGTGCGATTATTGAAAACTCTAAAAGCTTTGCTATTAGATGAATATCCTAAGAATATCCCATTATCTGATTTAGCTTCAAATGCTGTAAGATGATTCTTACCATTGTTGTGAACGAAGCATTTGCAGCCAAATACATGAAGGTGAGAGATAGACGGTCTGTTACCAGTCCATATCTCATATGGAGTAAGATTCAACTTCTTGTTAATCATAGACAGATTTTGAGAGTAGCATGCAGTATTTACAGCTTTTGCCCAGAACTTTTGTGAAATTCCAGAATCAGCAAGCATTGTTCTTGCTGCCTCTTTAAGCGTTCCGTTTCTTCGTTCTGCAACTCCATTTTGTTGGGTAGTTCGGGCAGTTGAAAATTCATGCTTAATTCCATGATCTTCTAGAAAGGATTCAAGATTCTGATTTGAAAACTCAGTGCCTTTGTCACTTCGAATCCTGTCTATGCTGGATGATTTCTCATTCTGAGTGCGTTTCAGCAGCTTGATCAATTTCGGACCGGTCTGATCTTTACTGCTAAAAAATATAGTCCAAGTAAAACGGGAGTAATCATCAATAACAACAAGAGTATACCGCATTTCCCCTAAACTTGTTATTGGTATCCATATGCAGTAGTTCTAAGCAGCGTGAGGAGGATTTGGCATTCTTGTTTTTGAAGGATGATCTGATATGTTTGCCCATTTGGCACGCTTTACAGATCTTATCCTTAGCAAAATCGATCTGGGGCAGACCGACAACTAAATCATGTTTACACAGGCTAGAGATAGTCTTAAAGTTGAGATGATTCAAGCGTTTATGCCATAGCCAGTGTTTATTATCATTATTCGCGATGAAGCAAGTATGATTATCAGGTTGAGCAAAATTCCAGTTAATCTTATATGTATTTCCATTTCTGATTCCTACAAGCATGGTCATACCGTCTGACGATTTAACAGTGCAAGTGTGTTTGTGAAATTCTACAGCATAACCATTATCACATAGTTGACTTATACTGATCAGATTATAGCATAAATTTTCAACTATCAGCACATCATTGATAGTAATGTTACCATGGACAATCTTACCCTTACCCACGGTCTTACCCTTTGAGTTATCCCCGAAGATGATCTTGGGTCCAGTACATTCTGTGACTTCAGACAACAGCTCAACGTTTCCAGTCATGTGACGAGAACACCCACTGTCTAAGTACCAGTCTGATATTTGATTCTTTGGTACCTGTCATCAAACATAATTATTGTTGGTACCCAATCCTACTTGCGTCCAGAACGGATTAGCCCTTTGGGAACCCACACCTGTATCAGCTTTAATGGCTTGTGTGTGTCTGGTGTGCTGTGAGCTTATCTGTTTCGATGTTGTGTGTGATAATGTGTGCGATATGGAAACCTTTGATTCTTATGAGGTAATCTATATCTTCGTTGAACTGGTTTTGAGTTATAGTAATTGGATGGTCTTCCTTGCCTTAGATCTTGCACCTTTAGATTTGGTCTGATAGACACAAAGCTTGTTGGTGCCTTTTCTTTGACTTGGTTAACGTACCCAATTCCTCTTCTCAAACCTTGATCCCCGAAGGAGACTCCCATTTGAATTGTAGGTGCTTCAGTTTCATATACTGTGCTGGATTTAACAAATGTCATTTGTTTGATTTTGTTATTTACCAGCAACAGTTCAGATTCATCTTTGGTGCAGTCTTTGATATCAAAGCCTATGCCGGTGACATCACCGACATTTCTTTGTACCTCTTGCAATTCTTCCAGTGATGCTCTTGATTTTGTCCATGTTTTGAAAATATGAGAAGCTTAGATTTTGTGTGCTAATTCTCTTGTTTTCTTCATGGAGCTGATCGTAAGAGATTTTCAGCTTGTTCATCTCGATCTGTAGATTATTGCACTCACCTAGCTCAGAGCAGCTTGGTTTGATGTGCTCATCTATTTGATCATTGGCTTTAGCTTTAGTTTTCTCAAATGATTCAGCTAAGATTCTATAATCATTAGCCATGTCTTGCAGTGCGGACATAAGCTCTTCTCGTGTGAATTCATTTGAGTCAAGATCGAGTACCTCGTCTGTTTGACTCATTTCTTCGTCCGCTATAAGACATTGAATATCTTCCTCGCTTTCGCTGGATGAATATTCAGAGCTTTCTGAATCTGAGTCAGTCTGAGCCCACTTGTTGTTTCCTTCCTCTGCTACTAGGACCTTTTTGGACTTGCCATGGTGATTTTTACGATCTTTGTAGTGCTTCTTTTTCTTGTCATCACGATGCTTCTCTTTACGTTCTTCTTTCTTCGGTCTAGTGCAATCTGCAATAAAGTGTCCGGTCTTACCACAATTGTACCAAGCCTGATCATTAACAGCGTCGTCTTTTCTTGATTTATAATGATGATAAGGTTTAAAATTCCTTTTATTCTTAGACATAAATTTACCAAATTTCTTGATAAATAATGACATAGCATCATTACTTATCTGTTCGATAGATCGATCTGTTGTGGGGGTGGTCTGGTCTGGAATGGCTGCCAGTGCTTTGTTTGGTTGAGAGATGAATGGCTATGCTTCACCTCTGGTGATCAGTTCGAACTCATATGCCTTAAGATCTGTGAACAGATCTGAAGTTCAACTTTGTTCAGATCTTTAGACTCCCTCATTGCAATGGTCTTTACATCCCATTCTTTTGGCAACGCTCTCATTACTTTCAGAGCAATCTCTCTGTTAGAGTATTCCTTGCCCAGACCATTTAGTTCATTGATAATACCAGTAACTCTTTCATCAAACTCGTTTAGAGTTTCTCCAATCTTCATTTTTATGCTCTCAAATCTTTGAAGAGCAACAGTCAGCTTGTTTTCCTTGGTCTGGTCGTTCCCTTCACATAGCTGTGCTATCTTCTCCCAAATTTCTTTGGCAGTAGAGCACATTTTAATTTTACTGAACATATTCTTGTCCAACGTCTTGAACAAGATGTCTTTGGCAACGTTGTCTAGATTTGCTTTCTTTCTTTCTTCATTCGTCCAGAGCGATCTGTCCTTCTCGACCATTTGGGGTTCACCACCAGTAATGGAGGCTGCTGTATTGACTTTCAGAATCTTCATTGGTTCATCAGTGATGACGAACCACATATCGTCATCCTGTGCTGCCAGATGAGCTTGCATTCTGATTCTCCAATCATCATAGTCTTCTTTTGAGAACATAGGAATTTTGTTGAATGATGCCATCAGCTCAAGTGTCTTTGTGATGATTAAGACGACCTGCTCTGATACCACTTGTTAGGATCGGTCCGGAGTGTTTAGAGGGGGGTGAATGAACACTCCTATTAAAAATAATCCTTTGTAATTTCTTTCGGATTAGTGAAAGAAATCTGTTTCTTAATCAACTTTTCTGCAGAACAGACCACTGAATAATTTAGTGCGGAACGGTCTGTTCTTAGGCTAGTAAAAACGGATCGATGGCTTGAAAAGTATAACAGGTACAGAATGATAAAAGACAGAATATGTTTCTGGAAGTTCGAAGGTGGTCCTTCTACGTCCCCCCTTCTTCCAATTAAGGAAGGATTCCACTAGAAGACTTTGATTTATACAATCCTGTTGTACAAACCCAATTCAGCTGTATTTACCTCACTACCAGACTGAAACTCCTAGTCTCTCGATCTGTTCAGACACACTCTGTCCGACAGTTACAATTGATTCTCACTTCTCTATCTTAGTACAGAATACAAAAGATAGACTTAAGTCTATGCACACAATGATCCTAAGATGATCAAATATTACAATATGCTTGTGCTTATGAAGATTTTCAGCTCGAGAATGTCTGAGGTTGTAAGCTTGTGCTGTTTAGCTTTCTTTTACGTTTTTCGATTTTTTAGACCCCCTCTTGAGCTCTTCTGTTGCATCCTTATATAGTTGTATGTACCAACGGCATTATTTCCCTTTATGTGCAACTCTTGACTCTGCTCAAACTCTGAGTACGCTACAGTTTTATTCTTTTGGGCACTTGCCATTCTGGTCCATACTTTCGGCGACTGTCAGGTAAGCTCTTCTTTGTCTTCTTACCTTTTATGGTAATCTTCAGTCCTTGGTCTTTTTCAGCATTAATTGCAAAAATAAATGCTTCAATAAATAGCCATTAATGATTCGGACTGAAGAGCAAATCTAATTCAGCCTTGTCTGCTCTGATCTGATAATAGTTGAGCTGTTCTGAAGCTTCGATCTGGTCAGGCTGATGTTCATCGATCCGTTCGGATTTGCGATATACCATTTCAGCTTGATCTGCTTTGAGCGATCGATCTGGTCAGTCTAATTTCTATCGATCCGTTCTGATTTGTTTTGTTAAATTTAAAATCCGGAACTAACAGTATTTATTGTAGAACTTCTTGAACTTTCTTGTGAACAAGATCACCTCTTCATCATCGGATTGTGCTTTCTTTCCAACCAAGGCTATCCCTTTTTCTTATAGATTTATCTTCCTCTTTTATTCCCTTCCGGGATGACACTTCAAGCTCATGAGTCACCAAGGTTCCACGGAGTTCATCAAGATCATATGACGCACTATCTCCTTTGTTGGACTCAATGATAGTCGTCCTCTTGGTATCCCATTCTTTTGGTAAAGCTCTAAGGGCTCTTCTCCATATTTGCTTTGGAGGATACTTTTCTCCAAGTTGGGCAAGCTCATTGATGATTTGAGTGAGCCTTCTAAACATTGAGTCAACATTTTCTCCATACTCCATTTCAAATGTTTCGTATTTGAGTTGTAGAAGATCGATCGTTGTTTCTTTCACTTGGTTTGTGCCCTCATGACAAATTTGTAATTTGTCCCAAATTTCCTTTGCGGTTGAGCACATCAAGATGCGGTTGTATTCCTTTATATCTAAAGTACAATGCAAAATATTAATAGCTTTAGCATTTTGAGAAATTAAGATCATATCCGCCCTTGTAAAATCGTCCATTTTTTTGGGAACATTCTTTCCCTCAACTTCCTTCAAAGGGATATGAGGACATTTTACAATAATCTTCCATAGGTCATAATCTACGGATTGAATATATAGAGAAATTCTATTTTTCTAATATCCGTAGTTATCTCTCGTGAAGAGCGGAGGTCGATTGGTCGATTGACCTTGAGCAAACTCACTTGCTAGATTAGCCATAAAAATTTTGGTTTAAAAATAAAAACCAAGTGGCTTTGATACCACTTTTTGGAATCGAAGAGGGGGGTGAATGAGGTTCCTTGGCTACTTTAACGATTTAAAATGAATTTGCAAATAGTCGAGTTTGCGCTGCGAAAGACTTGATATCAATCGAACAATAAACAATATGAAGCAATAATGTAAATACGTAAAGTAAATAAAGCGATAAAAGACACAAGTATTTGTTATAGAAGTTCGGCGATGAATCGTCTACGTCTCATCTTCCCGGCTAGAAAACGTCCAACTGAGGTTCCACTAGAACAATTTTGATCTTGGCCTTAAGGGCTCTAAGTTAGCCACAACACACTCTTCGAGAGTCACACACTCTTCACGAGTCTTCTTGGCCTTAAGGGCTGTGATGCCTCGATGTTCGATTAACATTAAGTGCATATATGTTGTAAAAGTAATTTAGTAAATTAATTTAGTAAATATAAAATTTGTATTAAAATGATAGATTTCATTTTGTGATTGAAGTAGTGACAGGAAGTCAGGCGTGAACTGTACATGCAATGTACATGCACCAGTACACCGATGACATCCTGATGTTCATAATTGGTCGGGAATTAATATATATCGGTGTAGGACGTAAAACACATAGTAAAATGCGTACAAACACACACAGATCGCCGAAAATACATTAAAACGTGCGAACGCACAGTTTCAGCGCGACCACCGACCACCATGTACTTATCCGCTCCGTTCGCCGTCGTCCGACCACTTCTCGACGAGAACGACCTACCATCGTGTTCACAACTCAGAGACAAAAATTTCCATACCAAATAATTGAATTTTGGTGTTCGCAAAGTGGTTCGATTTGGTCCGAAACGAACAAAGTCGCACAGACCTAGGGTTTCAGCGCTTTTGGTTCGATTTCTTCGATTCAACAACGAATTGGACAAAGCAAGGCACCAAATCTCTTCCTTGCACCTGGAGGAAGGTTTCTACACCGGCCAACGCCTCTACCGCCGCCGGAGCTTGCCGGAATCTGAGGAAAAGCGTGTGTGTACTGTGCGCGAGTTGGGGTAAAATTCGATATTCGATTTTTCCGACTTTGGTTCGATAATTACTAGTTAATTTTGACTATAATTATTGAAAAATAATTTGACTTGGTGAAAAATAATTTAGCAAATTAAATTATGATGTAATCGCATCAATTTAATTACCCTAAATTGGTTCATCTATGACCACAATTGATAACCAATTTGCAATGATTAATTTAGTGAATTGTGAATTTCATTGATATACAGTGAATATATCGACTCTACCAGCTCAAGTTGACCCTCATATATCGAGAAGTAAAGGTATGTTGCGATCGGGTAACATACAACATGTATCTGTATTAGTTGGTATGTGATTTGGCGACTTCTCTGAATTACTTGATTTTATGTGGCTACGTGATTTTATTTAAATTATGTGGCATTCATAATTGCACATCGATGTATGAAAATAAATGTTTTGTTAACACACATCAGTTTTTATACATACATTGATGCATGACATACATGTTGAGCTACGATTCTTTGATATCCTATTATTTTGGATTCGATCAATCATAAGGGTTGTACACGGTGCTATGACTGGCATTAAGTGGCTTGAAAGGCATACGGATTCGTGGCCCTTATGATTGCTATGATTTGTTGATATGCGGATTGGTGGCGTTTGCCGACGTCATCCTCCGTATTATCTCTATTTATTGAGACTGGTATAAGGTGGCGCCTTGTTGACGTCATCTGTATGATATGATCTGATGTCAAGAGTTGGGATGCGGTGACGCTTTGACGATGAACCATATAGACATTCCTTTGCTTGACATGCTCGAGCGATTTAGCTATGTAGTATTTGGACTTTCATTTATTGGCTCCGAGATACCCAGCGGATGGGTGTATGATACCGACATGATATGACATGCATTGCATTTCATTTCATATATCATTTTATAGATACATGATGTATATTCTATGATCGTTCCATATTGGGCTTTTGCTCACCCCCAAGGGGGGCTGTTGTTGTCTTTCTGTGTGGACAATGACAGGCAGTATAGGTGGCCAGGACCCCAGAGAGTACACATCCGGTGGGAGCCACACTTAAGAGGTTTATTTTTCATCTTATCCCAGTCGTATATGTACCAGGGGTGTGTCCCTGGAGTGTAGGGGGTTTATGTATATTTAGTTTATTTTGCTCAGTATGGATATGTGTTTCATAGTTTGATTTGTGTTGATGGAGATGAAACTGATGGTATCTATATATATTTGACTATTGGTATTGGTTATGTTCCTCGTGCGACGAGGTCATGCCGAAATTTTTAGGGCCACATGTTAATAAATGTTAAACAAATCTTCCGCTGTTTACGATATAATTATCATTGTGTGATAATTAATCACATTATTAGGATTGGGCCCTCACAAGGGCTCCAAGGATAGCTACACACAAACTCTTCCCGAGTCACCCACTCTTCACGAGTCTTCTTGGCCTTAAGGGCTCCAAGGATAGCCATAACCTTGCACAAACTTCACTTGTTGATGTCTTATACAATTTCAAACTTGCGTCGGTGTTGGAGGACCTTACAACAAATCAAATAACACCTTCACGGTGTAACAACACGAAGAACACAAGCTCGCACACAAGAAATGAAATACAAACTTCAATACAACACAAATGTATGAAGTTTGCAATGCTAGATATATTTTAATTAAACAAAGCTTTCTTGTAGTTTATTGTGATATCCCCGAAATAATTAATTGCAATTTGGGCATTAATTATGTTTATGTGATTATTTATGGTGATAATTAATATATGTGTTGGAATTAATTATCTTGGTGAAATGCTTAGTCACATGGTATGCGTGACCCGTGGTGCATTTTGGGGTTCATGTTATGCATTATGGGTTATGGTTGATTATGGTAATTGATAATTATTTGGTGAAGCATGGTTTTAATTGAAATTTTGGTGCATTTTGGTAAAATGCTTTTAAAATATCATGTTGGGGTATTTTATACATCATGGTAATTGTTGGGGTACAATTTTAATTAACCCCTCTTATAACCCCTTATTACCCCACTTTACCCATCACTTTACCAAAATCCCCAACTCACTCTCCAAACCCTACTTTCCCTTCCATTTTCGATTTTTGGCTTCAAGGAGAGGAGAAGTCCTTGCAAAAAACTTGATTTGTGGGTTTCATTGTGAGATTTGGAGTTCCCAAGAGGTATGGATACCTCCTTGGTATTTTAATGGTGTTTGGTTTAGTTTTGATATGGTTTTGGATGGTTTTGAAATGGCTTTGTTTTTGGTTGGTATCATTTTTGGTTGGGTTTTGGAGTATGCTGTTGTTGAGGGTTGTA
Organism: Haberlea rhodopensis; assembly: GCA_907163345.1. Taxonomy (NCBI): domain Eukaryota; kingdom Viridiplantae; phylum Streptophyta; class Magnoliopsida; order Lamiales; family Gesneriaceae; genus Haberlea; species Haberlea rhodopensis. Next base: position 37,427 of record CAJQUN010000022.1, on the reverse strand, counting down.
TTGAAGTTATATTAGTGTTTTTGATGTATTGGATTGAGGTGTGATGGTTTTAATGTGGTTTGGTGGAGTTCTGTGCATGAAAATGGCGATTTCTCGCATTTACAGAGCTTCTCGATCGATCGAGCATAGCATTCGATCGATCGAGCTCGACAGCGCTGCAATTGGGAGCATTTCGATCTTCTCGATCGATCGAGAAGAACTCCCAATCGATCGAGGCGACTTCGCGATCGATCGGTATGGATGTCTCGATCGATTGAGGCGGGCAGCGAGGCGATGGGCGCTGGATGGTTAGCTCGCGATCGATCGAGCGTAAGGGCCGATCGATCTCGAGTCTTAAAAATGTGGTGTTTTGGATTTTTGGCTATTTTAATGGGATTTTTGGCATTGGTTCATAAATTGGCTTCTAATATTGGTTTGTATGATTGTGTAGAACCATCCCAGGTAGCCACGCAACAAAGGAGATAAAGTCCCACGACATCTCCACTTTTGGAACTAAGGTACGTAGTGAGACGTACGGGAATCGGACGGTAAAACGTATATATTACGCTTTGAATTAGTTATGCATTATGGTTGCATACATGGTCTTAGTTATGCATTATGGTTGCATACATGGTTTGGATATGCATTATGGTTGCATGTGTATATTGGATGCATTGGTGCATGTGAATGTGAGTCGAGATTATATTCCAGTGATGAAGAATACTTTCCGCCTTCATGTCGAAGCGATGATAGAATACTTGCCGCTGTCATATTATAGCGATGAAGAATATTTGCCGCAAATATGTCGAAGCGAAGGATAATGCCGCTGTCATATTGTTGCGAGGGATATTATGCCGCTAATATGTCGAAGCGAGGGGTATTAATGCCGCTGTCATGTAAACGCGAGGGGTATTATGCCACTGATATAATAAGACTGGAACTGGCCATTGGTATACATGAAATGAGTGCATGTCATGGCATACATTATTGGTATTATAATTCATTGATTATGATTGTGGTACAGGGACAACCAAGGGAGCTTTTAAATGTATTAAATACATGAAGTGAATCGTATTTACGATTTATGCATTTAAATTACAATCATATTATTGTGAATATGATTTATATACATGCTCATGGTTTTGGGATTGTTCCTGTAGGTACTTTTGGGCGGACAGGCTAAGGCGGGTTGATGCGGTGAGCTTGTGAGGAGTGCTTTTGATGTAGCAGGCCTAATTCTTTTGCATAGTCTCTACTCTAGGAGTAGTGTTTAGCTATAGGATTAACATTCAATTGGTTGGGAATGTAATTAATCATTTTGGAAGTTTTATTTTGGCACTGTAATCTAATAGCTCAAGGCATCAACACGAATTTTTATACTCTGATTATGCATGATAGCTCTATTTACGCCTTTAATCCGCACTTAAGGAACTAGGGTCCTTACATTTATCCTCTTGTTTCTTGTCATCATCTTGATCCCAAACATCCATATTTATAGTGTAGAAGGCTCCCAAATCTCATACTAGCCATTGCTACACTTGAGGCATAAATCACTCCTGCATCGCCTCGGCCATCGCCTCGGGCGATCTCCATCACCACCCTCCAACGGTCGCAATATTGCACAGATCGCCTCATGCGATCGTCCACCAAAAATAATGCCGTAGCTTTAAATGATCAGAAATTTGTATCGCCTCAAACGATCTTGATATCGCCTCAAACGAACCATGCATCGCCTCAGGTGTTATCTTCATCGCCTCAGGCGTTCTTCCCATGCGCGGAGTCCTCGGCGTCGCTTCAGTCGATGTGAGGGTGTTGGGGCGATGATCACCATCGCCTGGGGCGATCCGCCCATTTCCTTGCAAATTTGTTCCCCTTTAATCAGTGCACTTTTCAACCATCTAACCATGTACACTAAGTAGACACATTAGTATAACAAATGCAAGTTTTGTTGATCATCAAAACTCATAAATAATTCGGAGATAAATTAAGCATTAAACTCAACAATGCGTTTAAGGCTCAACAATGTCTCATCTATTACCCTGTTATAACGGGACAAATATGATTTGCCTATCTCAGCTCAATATGTCAGTGGAACCTCTTCACATCTTCATATTAGCAGCACAAACCATATTTCCGTCCTCACACATTATAACAGTCCAAGCATATACTCAACCGGAGTATACCTCGCATGCCAAAGCATATGCCCAACATTGGCATACCTATCGTGGCAACAAGCTCAACAACATGCATGTATATCATCATGAATGTATACATATATGATATCATCAATCATATAATCCAATCTCAATATCATCATCACAATAACATCGATACTCGCACGTCAACACGTACTTGTTATGCGACACAACAGATAGAAATCAGGCGTCAATGTTTAACCACCTCTTTGTCCCGTCCCCTTTGATGATGCTACATAAATACCAGCAATGTATAATGTTATCAACCATGTTATGAAACCATTACTAAAAAAATACAACATATTCATACTCTGGGTCTTGCGATTGATCGGTCACCCCTAGTGATCGATTGATCACCCTAGCGATCGATCGGTACAAAGCTAGCGATCGATCGGTATTAAATCTGAATTTCATATAAAAGCTACGGCATTCGAGAGATCGATCGGTCGCATTCAGCGATCGATCGCTACATGAACCGCCTTACATATCCTCTGTTTCAGCGATCGATCGGTACATCTACCGATCGATCGGTCGATAACAAAAATTCCATACTACGGCGATTTTGAGTTTATCTTCATGGTGTTTCTCCCACACCTCACTTCCTACAATTAAACCTTGTTCCATGCAATCTCTAGCATCATATAAACATGTTTCCTTAACTACACAACTCAATTCTTTCTTTTATATCATGTATAAGTTGAAGATACCAAATGATATTCTTCAACCCCAACTCATTTTTTTTACCAACATAAAAACAAGTATACAAAGTACATAATCCTTACCACACAAGCCAACTTCTAAGTTGCAACAAGTTCCTTGATTCCAAGCTCAATTCCAAGAAAAGAAAGCAAAAGAAGCAAGGGTTTGAAGAGAGATTTGTAGAGAGTTACTAGGTGAATTGTGGTGTATTATGTGATTATGATCTGATTTCCTCTTTAAATATGCAAACTCTAATCCATCTGAAATTTCATGCACATACACATCACATTCCAAACTCAAATTCAAAAGTATGTTTACTTAATAATCAATTAGATGCACTCATATCATTCCTATGCATGACATAGCTCTCTTGCTACAACCTCAACCATAATATATCACTAACATGTTCATAACACGACCTTTTCATTTTTCATACTCAATTCCATACCAAATTCGAGTTCACACCATACCGTAATAACCACATAATTACGCCATACTCATAGTAAGCATAATGATTCGTATCGAGGCATGACAAATTCATGTCTATTGCACTCTTATGTATTACAATGCATTAGACATGTGATATCCCCAAAATAATTAATTGCTATGGGCATTAATTGTGTTTATATGATTAATTATGGTGGTGATTAATTATGTGCTGGAATTAATTATCATATTGAAATGCTTAGTCACATGATAGAGTGACCGGGAGAGCATTTCAGGGTGCATGTTGTGCATGTTGGGAAAATTGCTATTAGCATGATTTATTTGCCATGGTTAGCAATTAATTGGCAATCACGAGTTAATTGGTATTTTGGTGCATCTTGAATTAATGCTTTTAAAAATATCATGTTGGGATGTTTAATACATCATGTTAGTTGTGGGGATACAATTGGACTTGTTTTAAAACCTCTACCCCCACCTTTACCAAAACACTTTACTAAATCCCCCAAAATCACTTCCCACAAACCCTTCCCTCCTCATTTTCGAGTTTGAGCTTAAGGGGTGAAGAGGAATTCTTGCAAAAAGCTTGTTTGTGAAGTTTATTGGGAGATTTGAGGTCCCCAAGAGGTATGGATGCCTCCATGTCATTTTTATAGTGTTTGGTTTAGTTTTGAAATTGTTTTGAATGATTTTGAAATGGGTTTGTTGTGGGTTGGTGTTGTTTTGGTTGAGGGTTGGATTTATGTTTGTTTCGAGGTGTATTTTGGAGGTTTATGATGTTATTTTGTTGTTGGGTTGGTGGGAGGAGTTTTGGTATGGTTTGGAATGGTTTTGGGTGCATTAATGGTGGAAAAATCGCGAGTCTGTGCGATGCGATCGACCACCTGAAATGAGGCGATCGATCGCCGATGGGCAGTACCAAAATCACAGGGTAGGCGATCGATCGCCTGAAATGAGGCGACCGATCGCTGAGGGGCAGCAGCTAAATTTGAGGTAGGCGATCGATCGCCATGTTTGGCGCGATCGATCGCCGCGAAGCAAAAATTGAGGCGATCGTTCGCCTCAGCGAAGCGATCGATCGCCAGCAGTGAAATTTTGGCAAATGATTTCTTTTGACGAATTTTTTGGTATTTGACTATTATTTGGCTTCTAATATGGGGTTGTGTGATTGTGTAGAACCATCCCAGGTAGCAACGCAACCAAGGAAGTGAAGCCGTATCAATTCCACTTTTGGAAAGGTACGTAGAGGACGTACGGGCACCCAATGGTACATGTATCTAATATACTCATTGTTTATGCATTGTGGATGCGAGTATATGTGGAAGTATGCATTGTGGATGCAAATACATGTTGAATTATGCATGATGATTGTATATGCATATGATGGTTATTGGTGCACATCCCATGAGTCGTGGTCATCCTTTGATGATTTTAATGCTTGCCGCTATTTGATTTGTTGCCGCTAAATGTGAAGCGAGAGGTGGGACCGCCGCATGTCACATTTGAGCGTGGTTATCATATAGGGCGAGGAAAGAATATTTGCCGCTCAATGTGAAGCGAGGGGTGGGAGCGCCGCATGTCCATTGAAGCGAGGTTATTCTATGCCGCCTATATGTAAATAAGCGAGGGGCATTAAAATACATTGTGATGGACAGACTAGGGATTGGTGATTGGTATTTGGTATTGATGAGATTGTATTATGTCATGACAACCATTAAATAATCTATTGATTATACTCATGAGTTATGGTACAGGGACAACCAAACTGGAAGCGTTTAAATGCATGGGAAAAACAGGAAGTGTTTTATTGTGATTTATGCATTTACGCCTTATATTCATATTGTGTTGAATATGAATGATATTGTTGCTCATGTTTGGGGGTTGTCCTTGTAGGTACTTTTGCATGATATAAAGGGGCTAAAGCGGGTTGAGACAGTGAGCTTGTGAAGAGCACTTTTGGTAGATGAAGGACGGGATTACTTTGTATAGTGTCTACTCTAGGAGTAGTGTAAAGCTATAGTAAATACATTCATTTGATTGGGAATGTAACTAATCCATTGATAGTCCTTATTTTTGGTATGTAATTCTTAAAGCTCATAGTCTCAACACGATCTTTTTACTCTGATAATTTATGTTAGCTCTAATTATGCCTTTAATCCGCACTTAAGGAACTAGGGTCCTTACATTAGTGGTATCAGAGCAGTGGTTAGAGAACCCGGGAACGAGTGAAGGGTAGCCTTAGCATGATTGGCTAGGTGCTTACATTTGAAGCATGTTTATGCATGTGGTGCATATTGATGTATATCCTGCTATACTAACATGCTTATTATCATTCCTGTTATCTAACGGCATAACATATATATTTGTTTTGGAATTGTTGTTAACCTTTGTGTTACAGCATGGCTGCTATGAACGCGGGGAACCTTAATGAAGAAGTCGGTGATGTTGGGAGCGTGAACGCTAGTATTGGTCAGGAAAACCCTATACCTCCACCAGCTGTAGGCATGGAACCAGTGGCTCAGTTATTGCTACCTGGTGAGATTAGCTTGACTCAGTTTCTATCTTACCACCCGCCCCGATTTGAGGGGACAGAATCAGGAGAGGAGGCTGAAGAGTGGCTAGAAAGACTTGAGCAGATATTTGTATCGGCTCCTTGTGCTGTTACAGCTTGGCTGAGGCTGGCGGAGTTCCAGTTGGCAAAGAAACCTTTGATGTGGTGGAGGAGCACGGTAATGGAACTGAGAGCACAGGGTGCTGTGATTGATTGGACACTCTTCAGAACCCGGTTTCTGAACCGGTACTTCTCCGCGACGGCGAGACAGACGAAAGAGGATGAGTTTGCAAGTTTGAAACAAGGGAGCATGTCGGTGTCAGATTATGCCATGCATTATTCCTCGTTGCTGAGGTATGTTCCACACATTGCCACCAACGGACATGCGAAGATGAGAAACTTCATGAAGGGATTGCGACCGGAACTTTTTGATCGGGTTATCACCAATAACCCCACTTCTTTTGATGATGCTCTCACAAGAACAGAGCTGGCGGAGATTGGAGTTGGAGCTTATCCTAGTGCCGTACCCCCACAAGCACCACAACAGAGACAAGTTAATGATAACTTGAGGCCCCGAGGGGAATCATTTAAACCTCGTGGTGCCTCTTCATCCTCACGGTTCAGCGGAAAGAAATCTTATGGACAGAAGCAAGAGGGCAAGAAGAACAATTGGTCAGCCAACCGAGGGCCTACGCAAGGAAATAGGTCGGGAGAGCCAAGGTGCGACAATTGTGGAGGGCCACATTCTTCAAGTAAGTGCCCTGCCTGTTATAGCTGTGGCAAGATGGGCCACATCTCTCGGTATTGCCCCACCCGGGGAGGACAGTCAGAGTTTCAGGGCAACAGGCCGAGATTTGATGACAGGACAGTACACCAGAGGCAGCAGTTTGTGCCTCGACCATCGGGAGGTCAGACAGTGGGACCGTCCCAGGGACAGGTGTATGCGCTGACTAGAGAGCAGGCCCAGGCAGCCCCGGAGGAGGTGATCGCCGGTACGTGTCATTTATTTACGTACCCTGCTTTTATTTTGATAGATACAGGTGCCTCCCACTCTTTTGTATCTGTGGGCTTTGTGGAAAGACACCATATGCGCACGTCTTCTTTACCCACGCCTCTCATGGTCTCGACACCCACTGGAAGAAATGTTATTGTCGATCAGTTTATGGCAGATTGCCTCATTTATTTTGAGGGCAACGAGTTGAAGGCAGACTTGATTGTGTTGGGCATGTCAAACTTCGACTGCATTATGGGTATTGACATTCTGAACAGATATCAGGCAGTGGTAGATTGCCGGCAGAGAACAGTGAGGTTCAGATCTGATTCGGGAATACAGTGGACTTTTTATGGCAACGGTTCTCGTGCAAAGATTCCGTTGATTTCAGCAATCAAGATGACTCAACTGTTGGAACGTGGCCACACGGGCTATCTCATCTATGTCGTGAACACGTCTGGGAAGAATAAAGAATTGAGAGTTGAGGATGTGCCAGTAGTAGCAGAATTTGCTGATGTATTCCCAGAGGAGATCCCAGGATTCCCACCGGCTAGAGAAGTTGAGTTTGGGATCGAGTTGTTACCGGGGACATCCGCTATCTCTCGTGCACCTTATAGGATGGCACCGGCAGAGTTGAGAGAATTGAAGGAGCAGTTGCAGGACCTCCTTGACAAGGGATATATACGCCCGAGCGTATCGCCATGGGGCGCACCGGTCCTTTTTTTGTAAAGAAGAAGGATGGTTCGATGAGGTTGTGCATCGACTACCGACAACTGAATAAAGACACAGTAAAGAACAAGTATCCTCTCCCAAGGATTGATGATCTGTTTGATCAGTTGCAAGGTACCAGACTTTATAGCAAGATTGATTTGAGGTCCGGGTATCATCAGATTCGAGTCAGAGAGGAGGATGTGCAGAAGACAGCATTTCGGACTCGATATGGACATTATGAGTTCCTAGTGATGCCGTTCGGCGTGACGAATGCTCCAGCGGTCTTTATGAGTCTGATGAACAGAGTGTTTCAGCCGTATCTTGATCAGTTCGTCATCGTGTTCATCGACGACATTCTCATCTATTCCCGGAGCGAGGAAGAGCACGTGAAACACTTGAGGACAGTACTCCAGATTCTCAGAGACCACCAGTTGTATGCCAAGCTCAGCAAGTGTGAATTTTGGTTGAACAGTGTAGTGTTTCTGGGGCATGTCATATCGAGCAGCGGGATATCTGTGGATCCCAGGAAGATTGAAGCTGTGATGGAGTGGGCTGCACCCACTTCTGTACCTGAGATACGGAGCTTTCTGGGTTTGGCCGGTTATTATCGACGCTTTGTCGAGGGATTTTCGAAGATTGCCAAGCCATTGACACAGTTGACCCAGAAGGGAGTACCATTCTTTTGGTCAGAAGCTTGTGAGGAGAGCTTCCAGGAGTTGAAGCACCGCTTGACGACGGCGCCAGTTTTGGTGATTCCTACAGAAAACTCCAGATTTGTTTTGTATACCGATGCATCACTTCAGGGCCTTGGGTGTGTACTGATGCAAGATAAGCATGTGGTAGCTTATGCATCGAGGCAGTTGAAGCCGCATGAGACCAGATACCCAGTCCATGACTTGGAATTGACGGCTATCATCTTCGCCCTGAAGATTTGGAGGCATTATTTGTATGGTACGTCGTTTACCATTTACACGGATCACAAGAGCCTCAAGTTTTTAACCCAGGCGGAGCTGAATATGAGGCAGAGAAGGTGGATGGACTTACTCAAGGACTATGATTGTGAGATTGAGTACCATCCCGGAAAGGCTAATTTGACAGCAGACGCTTTGAGCCGGAAAGTGAGGAGTTCTGCTGAGGACGTCATCCATTTGTCGGCTATGATGACCTCCTATTGCAATCTAGGCTATGATTTTGACATAGATGCATCACCTGTGTATGTATCGACCTTGTTAGCTGAGCCAGATATCTATGAGAATATCAGGAGAGCTCAGAAGTCAGATGATGAGGTTCAGAGGTGGTTATCTTTAGTACATCTTGGTCAGCCTACATCTTGGTCAGCCAACGAAATTCAGAGTGGCCGATGACGGATCCTTGAGATTGGGTAACCGTTGGGTGGTTCCGAGTACGCCGGAGTTGCGTAAAGGGATCTTGGAGCGAGCTCATAGTAGCAGACTTAGCATCCACCCAGGCGGAAAGAAGATGTATAAAGATCTGCGTGGTCAGTTTTGGTGGAAAATGATGAAATCTGATGTCGTCACTTTTGTTAAGAGGTGTTTGATCTGCCAGCAGGTTAAGACAGAGAGACAGAGACCTGGCGGCGAGTTGAGAAGCTTAGAGATACCGAAGTGGAAGTGGGAACACATTTCCATGGACTTCGTGACTCACCTGCCGAGGAGTGCTTCAGGTTTTGATGCTATTTGGGTGATTGTGGATCGATTGACTAAGGTGGCTCATTTCATTCCCTATAGCATGACTTTCACCTTTTTGAGGATGGCGCAGTTGTATATTCGAGATGTGGTGAGATTGCATGGGATCCCCATTTCCATAGTGTCGGATCGAGATCCACGATTCACATCTCATTTTTGGGAGGGTCTTCAGTCAGCCTTGGGAACTGAAGTCAGGTTGAGCACTGCATATCATCCTCAGACGGATGGCCAGACCGAGCGTACTATCCAGACGCTCGAGGACATGTTGAGGGCTTGTGTATTGGAGTTCGATGTTTCTTGGCAAGATTCGGTGGCCTTGGTAGAGTTTTCTTATAATAATAGCTACCAGGCGAGCATTCAGATGGCTCCTTTTGAAGCTCTTTATGGCAGACGGTGTAGATCACCCTTGTGTTGGGATGACTTGGACCGCAAATCGGTCGAAGGACCGGAGTTGATTCGGGAGATGGAAGAGAAGATAAAGATGATAAGGCAGAAAATGAAAGCAGCCCAGGACAGACAGGCAGCTTATGCGAATAGACGGCGGAGACCGTTGGAATTTCAGTTGGGAGATAAGGTCTTTTTGAAGATCTCGCATTTCAGGGGCATTGTGCGATTTGGGATGCGCGGAAAACTGTCTCCGAGGTATGTTGGACCGTACGAGATTTTGCAGCGCATTGGCACCTTAGCTTACCGACTGGCTTTACCGCCTTCTTTATCTGGTATACATGATGTGTTTCATGTATCGATGCTGCGGAAGTATGAGCCGGATCCATCTCATGTGTTACAGCCTTCCGAGGTCCAGTTAGAATCCGATGTGTCTTATGTGGAACGGCCTGTCAGAATTCTGGATCGAGCAGACCGTAGACTTCGGAATAAAGTGATACCTATGATCAAGGTTCAGTGGGATCGCAGGGGTGTCGAGGAGGCTACGTGGGAGACGGAGCGGCATATGGTGCAGCACTACCCGGAACTATTCTCTGGTATGTGATTATGTTTAGTTTCTTTTTGGGGTAAGTGCATGTGATTTCGAGGACGAAATCTTATAAGTAGGGGAGTATTGTGATATCCCCGAAATAATTAATTGCAATATGGGCATTAATTGTGTTTATATGATTAATTATGGTGGTGATTAATTATGTGCTGGAATTAATTATCATATTGAAATGCTTAGTCACATGATAGAGTGACCGGGAGAGCATTTCAGGGTGCATGTTGTGCATGTTGGGAAAATTGCTATTAGCATGATTTATTTGCCATGGTTAGCAATTAATTGGAAATCACGAGTTAATTGGTATTTTGGTGCATCTTGGATTAATGCTTTTAAAAATATCATGTTGGGATGTTTAATACATCATGTTAGTTGTGGGGATACAATTGGACTTGTTTTAAAACCTCTACCCCCACCTTTACCAAAACACTTTACTAAATCCCCCAAAATCACTTCCCACAAACCCTTCCCTCCTCATTTTCGAGTTTGAGCTTAAGGGGTGAAGAGGAATTCTTGCAAAAAGCTTGTTTGTGAAGTTTATTGGGAGATTTGAGGTCCCCAAGAGGTATGGATGCCTCCATGTCATTTTTATAGTGTTTGGTTTAGTTTTGAAATTGTTTTGAATGATTTTGAAATGGGTTTGTTGTGGGTTGGTGTTGTTTTGGTTGAGGGTTGTTTTTATGTTTGTTTTGAGGTGTATTTTGGAGGTTTATGATGTTATTTTGTTGTTGGGTTGGTGGGAGGAGTTTTGGTATGGTTTGGAATGGTTTTGGGTGCATTAATGGTGGAAAAATCGCGAGTCTGTGCGAGGCAATCGACCGCCTGAAATGAGGCGATCGATCGCCGATGGGCAGTACCAAAATCACAGGGTAGGCGATCGATCGCCTGAAATGAGGCGACCGATCGCCGAGGGGCAGTAGCTAAATTTGAGGTAGGCGATCGATCGCCATGTTTGGCGCGATCGATCGCCGCGAAGCAAAAATTGAGGCGATTGATCGCCTCAGCGAAGCGATCGATCGCCAGCAGTGAAATTTTGGCAAATGATTTCTTTTGACGAATTTTTTGGTATTTGACTATTATTTGGCTTCTAATATGGGGTTGTGTGATTGTGTAGAATCATCCCAGGTAGCAACGCAACCAAGGAAGTGAAGCCATATCAATTCCACTTTTGGAAAGGTACGTAGAGGACGTACGGGCACCCAACGGTACATGTATCTAATATACTCATTGTTTATGCATTGTGGATGCGAGTATATGTGGAAGTATGCATTGTGGATGCAAATACATGTTGAATTATGCATGATGATTGTATATGCATATGATGGTTATTGGTGCACATCCCATGAGTCGTGGTCATCCTTTGATGATTTTAATGCTTGCCGCTATTTGATTTGTTGCCGCTAAATGTGAAGCGAGGGGTGGGAGCGCCGCATGTCACATTTGAGCGTGGTTATCATATAGGGCGAGGAAAGAATATTTGACGCTCAATGTGAAGCGATGGGTGGGAGCGCCTCATGTCCATTGAAGCGAGGTTATTCTATGCCGCCTATATGTAAATAAGCGATGGGCATTAAAATACATTGTGATGGACAGACTAGGGATTGGTGATTGGTATTTGGTATTGATGAGATGGTATTATGTCATGACATGTCTAGACCATTAAATAATCTATTGATTATACTCATGAGTTATGGTACATGGACAACCAAACTGGAAGCGTTTAAATGCATGGGAAAAACAGGAAGTGTTTTATTGTGATTTATGCATTTACGCCTTATATTCATATTGTGTTGAATATGAATGATATTGTTGCTCATGTTTGGGGGTTGTCCTTGTAGGTACTTTTGGCATGATATAAAGGGGCTAAAGCGGGTTGAGACAGTGAGCTTGTGAAGAGCACTTTTGGTAGATGAAGGACGGGATTACTTTGTATAGTGTCTACTCTAGGAGTAGTGTAAAGCTATAGTAAATACATTCATTTGATTGGGAATGTAACTAATCTATTGATAGTCCTTATTTTTGGCATGTAATTCTTAAAGCTCATAGTCTCAACACGATCTTTTTACTCTGATAATTTATGTTAGCTCTACTTATGCATTTAATCCGCACTTAAGGAACTAGGGTCCTTACAAGACATCACCAATTCCACAATTGTATTGATCTCACTTCTTGATCCTCTCACCCCCTTATATCTTCTTTCTTGCTTTTTTCTGGTTTTGGAAATGATCAACCCGCCTCACCTGAACTATTCCAAGCTCTATTTATAGCTCCTCATGAGTTACCTCTCATTGTAAGTTCCCTGTTGCTTGACTCACTCAAACCAATGCTTCAAGAAAGAATAAAATAATCGTTGCAACTACCAACTAAAATTTGTTGGACACGAGCTATAAATATAATCCCCTGGATTGGATAAGTTGATACTTTTTCTAACAAATATTAATGATGTCCTAAGGGTAGCGATATGAGAATATGAAATATTTTATATGGAGAACGATAACATCCAAGCACACTATGCACATGGATAATATCAAATCCACCTTTTGTGGATTGAGTTGGGGTGAATATCGGGTTGAGTATCCGAAATTTCAGGTATATTTTTTACTTTCCGTCACAACTAGAAGTTTTTGGATAATGTCGGGTACCCGACTGCGAGTATCCCAATATTTAATATATATATATATATATATATATATATATATATATATATATTGAAATATTATATATATTTTTAAAAATAAATTATTTATATCAGGTCAAAATACCCGGTACCAGATGCCCATCCCTACATGGAACCCCATATTCTTAAATTGGTTTTGAGTGCTAACAGTGGTCCCTTCATAAGCCTAATACCTAGCCAACGCAAAATAATTTTAAAATACAAACACAATATAAAACCTACTAAAAATTTAAAACGCAAAACATAGTCAATATTAAATTAAAACAAATTTTTTCTTAAAGTATATTTGTTTTACATAATGCCTCGATAAAAATCCAATAAAACCGTTTATTTATTATATATATTTACTATATTATCTATATACCTATATAAAGGAAGAGCAATACATAGTAACTACTTTGACCTCTTGGTATGTTTTATGTATTCTTCCTAAAACGCCCCTATATAAATAACTATCTCTAATATTTTGATTTTCTTCAAATTTTCTAAATTCATTTATTTCATCTAATTAATAATATATCCTATTAGCTTAAATATTTAGAATTTTAAATATACAATAATTACATATTTATATTGTAATTATATACCATATAATTTTTTTTAAAAAAATTACATAAAATTATATGTGCACGCATCGCGTGTCAAAAAATCGCTAGTATATCTTAAAGGGTGGGGCATAGAAAAACTACTTTAGTACAACTTTATTCTAAATCCCAAAATTGTCCTTCATGTTTCCCCATACGTTTTAGAGGGAACCATTGTTGCTGCCCTGAAGGGCACTGCCCTCAGGGTCATCATCCACCATCCAAATGAAATCTGTTTTTTTTTCTTTTTTAAAAAAAGATTCCAAATGAATGTTGATGATGTCCCTAAGGGCACTACTCGTAAGGACATCATCAAACAAACCGTTTTAGAGTTACTCCCTAAAGCAGTTGTAAAAAACTGTTACCTGAACGTTGCTCATTTCCTCCTAAAACTGCACAATAGGCCGATTAAATATCCCAATTTATTTGTATATAGAAATCTTCAACCCTCATAACACCTGTCAGTTCTGGCGGAGTGCCACGGCCGTGACAACTGGGTTGAGGACGGTGCGGTGGTTGCAGACGAAGAGAACGCACCCTTGGTTGGCCTTTGGCGGAGGCGGAGGTGTCCCCTTGACGATGAATTTGATGCCCAGGAGAACGTAGAGGTAGCGCACGATTTTTTGAGTGGTTATGATGAAAATTGATCGGCCGAGGAAGTGGAGCTTGGGCAGAAGGGTTGTGAGGTGAAATGAAGCTGCCATGATTTTGTGAAGACGAAGAAGTTATCAATTTTTTTATATTTTTTACAAAAGGTAAAAATGGGTTTTTTTTAAAATTGCTTTGACAAAAACAATTCTTGCTATCACATTATCGCCAGCCTTTTTTAAGTGAGTTTGAGTAACATTTCAGTATGTTTTTTTTTTTCATTTGACCAAAGTTAAGAAAATTGATTTATGGAACTGTTTCCCAATTTGTATCAGGTCTATTATATATATGCACGCATCGTGTGTTAATGTATGCTAGTATCTTTTTATATTGTTGGAAACAAAAATTGGTGAGCTTAAATTACTCTTCATATATTTGAATGAATAAAAGTAATACAATGATCATGTATTTATATGTGGGTATAGAGTTTAACAAAAGGAAACTTCCTAACTCATCTCCTAGGATTATGCACAAATCAAATCTATAAAAATATTAACAATATTCTTATCTCTAAAAGAATCTTCAATCACAACAATATATTGACACTCTTGGTTGTTATCTTGGTTCTCAACACTCTCCCTCAAGCTAGTTTGAAAAATGTCTTCCAAACTTAGCTTGCTTACCAAGTAGTTGAATTGACCATTGTACCACCCCCTTTTTCAGAATATCTGCAATTTGTTCATTTGAAGATATGTGGACCATCTTGATCACTCCTTTTTCAGTCTTCTCTTTAATGAAGTGTTTATCAACTTCCACGTGTTTAGTCCAATCATGAAGACCTGGATTGTGAGCAAGTGCAATTGCTGCCTTGTTGTCACAATAAAATTGTATTGGTGATATGATTTGAACTCTTAGGTCTTCTAGCAATCTCTTAATCCATAGGACTTCACAGATTCCATGGGCTACTGACCTAAACTCAGCTTCAGCACTACTCCTTGCCACATCATTTTGTTTTTTGCTTCTCCAAGTAACTGAGCTCCCACATACAAACGTACAGTAACTAGAGGTAGACTTTCTATCAATAGATCACCCAGCTCAGTCTGCATCGGTATAGAGTTCAATGCTTAGATGTCCTTGTTTTTTAAACAGTAGTCCTCTTCCTGGTGTTCCTTTCAGGTACCTCAAAAAATTCTGTATGCTGCTTCAAAGTGTTCTTGGCCTGGAGAATGCATAAATTGACTTATTCTATTAACTTTAAATGCTACATCAGGACGTGTGTGAGATAGGCAGTGTAACACCCAAAAAAAAAAAATCAGGTGCAAAATATAATAATAAACAATAATAATAATAATTAATAGATTGAAACAAAATTAACTAAGCACTCGTAGTTTTAGACAATGTGTAAAATATAGACATCAAACTACCATGCAACATCCTATATTAAAATATTTAGATGTATAAAAGATTATAAAATAATAACATTTTCATTTATAATTAGTTTTAAGAGTTAGTATTTGTCACAGTTGTTCCAACACTTGTCCACACTTCAACACCTCAACTCTTGCACCACCACTATAAATACACTACCATCTCACCTGTTTTAGGAATGAAGAAACACTCCATTTCATCAGATTTGGGAGAGAATTGTGAGATAAATGCTATAAATGGTTTAGAGATTGGAGTGAAAAATAGGCTAGAAATATGTCAAAATTCAAAAAAATATCCAAACCTTCTTCAAAAATTCCGAAATTCGCATACAATACTCTCTATACACCCACAAAACTTTCTGTATAGGAGGTGTTCAAAAATCAACAGTCAAAAAATTGCCTGAAAAATTCAAAATCATGAAGAACAGTGAGCTGTAGAAAACCCAGAAATCTGTTTTGAGGTATTTTATATTCATGTATTCATTTCTTCTATTTACAAATTGTTTTTGGTCTTGTGTATAAAATGAAAGTTGTTCAAAATGTGTTAAAGTTTATGGGTATGTAGGCATATTGCCCAAAATGTCGCCGTACGTTTTGATTTCCGGCGACTGAAACACCATAGTTAATTATTTCGAAACATCAAAATCAGGGCACAATCGGTTGGGAATTTCAAAATGGTTTCTAAACAAAAGTTGTAGATCGGAAAGAGGCGAAGCTGTAGTAAAAATATTAGCACGCGTGGCGGCTGGAGCACGGCCATGCGCCGGCGCGTGTAACTCACGCGCCGACGAGTTTCACGAAATTCCGATCGGCGAACGTTGCTGGACTGATTTAAGGCATTCTTGAAAGTTTGGTGAAGTTTCGACTTAAAACTTGATTTTTAATGAATTTTCAAATATTTGATTAAAATTACCAGGACAAGTTTCGTACAAAAATGATTCTTAAAAATGTTAAACAATACATTTAGGTTGATAATCACTATAAAGTACTTATCTCATGTTTATAGAAATTTATTTGACAACTGGGTTCAAAATCGAGTCAATCCAGTAAGACATCAAATAATGAGGTGATGTGTACTACCAATTTCTTGTTCGACAACCCTTTTTGGCATTTGGCCTGGAATTTACATGTAAGTTGTTATTCATTATCTCATTATTCATATATGTCATCATATGGTACATTACATCGTTCAATTGGTCATCTTGATCTGTATGTTTAATTATCTTGAATGTTATCGATTACTAATCGATTCCTTTGATTGAACGACTCGTTGGCTGGAGTTCTGGCGGGATAGGTAATAAACTATTCGAACGAATACGGGATAGTTTATTCAATAATAAACTATTAGGGGAGGCTTTTGACACTTTTTCGTGTTCAATAGGGCTATTGAGCTTCATTCCGAGATAATCACTACTCGACGAGTTAAGCGAGATAAGACCCATTGAAAAGAGCCCTAGGAGTCCCGGGAAGATAGAGGCGCGAGAGTGTCACGTACGGTTTCTTTGAGAAGGGTGTGATACCACCACCTATCAGGCCGACGAGATGACTGAATGAATGACTGAATGGAGCCCTGTATATTTATCCACTAGACAACGCGGCCTCGGCCCGAAAAGTGAGTTCAATGAACAACATGACAGTCCGGTTATATGGTTTATTTGAACAATGCGCACCATTTTACGGTCCGGAGAATGGTTCACATTGGCTCGTAAATGAATGATTGTACAGATCTTATCTGAATATGTGGGAAAAAGTTCTACATCGAACTGCCCGGTGGGAGCCACCTCTTTAGCCCACGATATTCATTCTGAAATCCTAAATCGTCCTTGTTCATTATTGACAATTATTTGATTGCAAAATCTTTGTTACATGACATATCATGTTGAGACATTACATTGTTTGATAATTACATATATGAAAGCTATTGTTTTCCTTCACTAAGTCCTCAAAGGTATAACATCTGTTTTCCTTGTTATTTATTATGAGTTCCAGGTACCGGAAAACAGGATCCAGGATCCAAGATCATAGGGAAATAATGAAAAATGGAAATATTGGCTTATCAATACTGATAGTATTTCATTTTTGATCAAGCATCAAATCATTATAAACCGAAATTAACGGTTACTTCTTTGCTACCCCACGTGACACTATCTCTTGAGGTGGAACAACAGTCCAAATCTATCAAACCATTGTGTTCCACATAAAAAAAGTGGACATTGATCCAATTTGGGGTAGTGTCCCATTGGATAGCCAAAAATAATTAACCAAATTTGTACCCTAAAATCTAAATTCTGGGTAGAATACGATTCACTTAATAAATCAATTTTAATAAATAATTAGAAAATAAAGGGCTTTCTTTCCAATCATCGGCAAAGAACTGAAAGAAGTGTGAATAATGGAAAAATAATGGAGCTTGCTCGGTGATCAATTGTCTTCACACCCTAAAAATCTCTTCCAATTCCCTGAGCTTAAAATCTGTCTCTATTGACTCAGTTGCTTCCCCTCCATTACCGATCAAATTAAATTCCATGATGATAGTACAAATTTATAGAGAAATTGAGAATTGAGGAGGAAAAATGGGGAATAAGATCGCGCGGACTACACAGACCTCGCCGACGGACTATTATCTGCATGATTTGCCATCGTCTTACAATTTGGTGCTTAAGGAAGTGCTGGGGAGGGGGCGTTTCCTCAAATCCATACTGTGCAAGCATGACGAGGGCTTGGTTCTGGTTAAGGTCTACTTCAAGAGAGGAGATTCTATTTCTCTGCGAGATTATGAGCGCCGCCTAGCTCACATTCGCGACGTCTTTTCCAACCTTGATCATTCCCATGTTTGGCCCTTCCAGGTTAACTGTTTACTCCTTACCGTTAATATTATGCGGGTTGAATTTGGCCAAGTGTAATTTACAATCATTATTATTGAGCTGCTCTGGTTCTCGTGATGAATACGAGGAGTTGTATGGAAGGAATTTGATTTGTGATGATTGTGGGTGCTCTATAATGCTGTCTTTTTGTCTTTTTGTCTTTTTTACTGTAAAAGGTAGAAGGGGAATCGAGTGCAGTTTTGGGGTGGTATAGCTGTTTTATTTGGCTGAGTTGGATTCTGGAAATTGTTACTTAGAGAGCCAAAAGATCTGTTTTGTAGTTTGGACTAGGTGATTATGTATTTCGTATGGTTTCTTTGGAATTTCTGGGGCAGGACATCCACTAATCTGAAATTCCAAGTGTCTATTGGATGAAATTATCAGGAAAGGTATAATTGTAATTTTCACAAAGCTTATGTGAATTAGGAGTGTTCTGTGTCTTCTTGTTGTGGTGTTGAAGGGATAATTGGATGTATTTTGCAGCAAAAATAGTAATTTGACAAGTTAGATCGTGCAATTGCAATAAAAAGTAAAGCTTGTATCCTAAATTGTTCCCCCTTTTTTGAAAGTTGTGCCTATTTCTCGATGGATTGCCTTATCATAATAAGTTTATTCACCGAGGTGTTCTGGGTTCATTTTGCAGTTTTGGATTGAAACAGATAAAGCTGCTTATTTATTGAGGCAATACTTCTTTAACAATCTTCATGATCGGTTGAGCACTCGGCCTTTTCTCACTCTTGTTGAAAAGAAATGGCTAGCATTTCAGGTTGGTTCATGTCTTTTCTTTTGAAATCTTTCTGATGCTGTAGGAGTCTGTTAATGTGCCAAAGATGTAAGGTTTGGAAACTTACTCAATGCATTTTACAGTTACTTTATGCTGTGAAACAGAGCCATGAGCATGGAGTATGTCATGGTGAGATGAACCCCGAAATTCATATACGCGTAGCTGCATCATTTCTATTTAATTTTACTTCTTTTTTTAATCAACAAAATTACTGCAGGCGATATTAAGTGTGAGAATGTGCTGGTCACTTCCTGGAATTGGCTGTACCTTGCTGATTTCGCATCATTTAAGCCCACATATATTCCGTATGATGATCCTTCAGATTTTTCATTTTTCTTTGATACTGGAGGAAGAAGACGCTGTTATGTAGCACCTGAGGTTTGTTTTCTCTATATTTTGTTATTTTGGATCCTTTCTGATCATGTGTTCAAGGCAATAACTTTTATATTACATATTGCACTTCGGTCTATGTATAAATGCTTTGATGCCTGCATAACTAAACAATTATAGGAACAGGGTTATATGCTTTAGTGGTTTAATGCAATCAGTATCTGATAGACTTTGGATATTATCGATTTTTTCGTTTCATATTCATGTGATGGTATCGAGTCATGATTTTCAAGAATGGAAGCAACACGTGAGCAAAACCAATTCACTTGTACCAGATGATCTAACATGCTTGATTATCTTCTTGGTTTCTTATTTCTTCTGCTCCTTGGAATTGCTTTTACTTTGATTATCTTTATTCATACTTTTCTCTTGACTAAGGTGATAAATCATACTGCCAATGATGTGTGGACTTTCTATTTTAATTCTCATGAGATCTTAAACCTGTTATTTAGGCTTATATGTTGAGACTTCTTTCCTCCTGTTGTGCATATGAATGTTGGATTCACATCTGACAAGATTATTATTGAATGCAGTGTGAGCTTGCATTATGTCTCGTGTCTCTTTCTGCTCCTCCTTGTTATCTTCTACCTGTTTATCTTCTGTTTTTACTTTTTCTCCTCAAAGAATGTTCAAAGACTTCTTTACCCTCTATCAAATAGTACACCATTTGAATCTTACTACGACCATATCTCTCTTTTAATATGTTGTGGTACTGATTTGCCTTAAAGTGATATTTTTTTTCTGAACATTCTTGGATTTAATTTTGTTGTTGATTTGGATTTATACAACACTTCACCAAATCACTTCTTCCTTTGTTAAATTTCTGATAGAAAAGTATATATTGTGTTGTCTATGTGAAGAATCTTATGTTTCATCACATCCTCTTCAAACATTTGCAAGATTTAGGTTATTTTTTCATTGACAGTTAACATTTCCTTTATACAGGACATTGTTGTTGCAAAGCATTATCTTAGATTGTTTTTGGCACAAAGGGATGGGTTGATAATTTTATCGTTCATTCCTGAATCCATTCCCATCCTCATGTTTAATTATGTTGCTTGTATAGTGCAATACAATTTCAGAAAATTTAGGGGCTTCCATCATCAAGAAATTCGAAAATCTATATTTTGATTCAATTGTGCTGTGAGATGATAATCATCCATCAAACGAGGAATCGAAAAAAAAATTTGGATCTCTGTGGGATTTTCATGCAGCTTAAATTCTATTTTCTCTTCTCCAATAATTGAGGATTCTGTTTGTCATGCCATGAGATCACATAGTACACTATATTTTCAGAAGTTTTATGAGCATGGAGGCAAGATGCAAATGGCACAAGATGCACCTTTGATGCCATCAATGGACATCTTTTCAGTAGGGTGAGTTTTATTGCTTGATGCCACAACCTTTGGTGAAATTCTCATCAGGTCATCATTTAAATACTTACATAGTGAGATTTGATGAACTGATCAAACATTCAAAAGCATTAAAAAAACTCCTTTATTAGTTGGATAAATCCATCTGGAGCATTTAAATCAGGGATGGGAACTAATTATCTTGAAGCATTGATGCCTTATTTTTGCAAGCCCTGTTCCATCTGGCTAGCTTTCCTATCTGAGAAAGTTAGAGCAAAATGGATGTTACCATCATTTATCTGTTGGGTCTTTGCTATTCTGAAGTTAGTGCTGATGCCTTGGTTTATTCATTAGCCTTTTTTGTTTTGTGGAACAAAAAATAATGTGAATGACACGTGATATTAGAGTGTAAACTGAAAAAAAAAACAACTTTATAATTCTGCAATGCCATTTCTCTGCTTCAGCCTGGTAATCATCATGGTATTTTTTTTCTCATAGCTCCACTGACCGCATTTGTTAACTTCATCATTTTTTTACAATTCGGATAGACAGTATAAATAAATCTTTAAAATGTTAACTGCAGACTGTAAGAATTTGTGAATACATTCTCTATCAACTTTTTTTCTGCTTTGAAGGATCTTATTTTAGTTATCCAATGCCTTCCTCAATTAACCAACTCATTATTTTACTGGCTTAGTTCTCTTGATTTTTTTTTAAAATTATTTTATGTACCATATGAGACATTTCTATAAGGATTCATTATTCAAGAGTTATAAGTTTTAGAATAAATGTTTTAACTGTTATCTTTCCAGCATAGCCACTTGAATTTAGTGTTTTTTTGGTTAATTTTTTTGCGTATCATATCATGGTTTCCAGTTTCTGAAGTTCTGAAATTTCCTTTTTAGGTGTGTGATTGCGGAGCTATTTCTTGAAGGTCAACCATTGTTTGAATTATCTCAACTTCTTGCATATCGAAGAGGACAATATGACCCTAGCCAGCATCTGGAAAAGGTACCTTCTTACGCATAGGCTCCTTTTTCTTGTATAGTTTTCCATTTACTTTTCAGCTGTCTAATTTTACCAACTATTTCTGTCTTGAGTTTACCCGGTAATTCTTCAAATAATATCTCATCTTTAATCGCAACAAAATATATAATCCAAAACACTGTTTTAAATTGGATTCCCAGAATACTGAGATATTGTTTTGATTTTTTGATGACTGCAGATTCCAGATTCAGGGGTTCGTAAGATGATCCTTCATATGATTCAATTGGATCCCGAGTCAAGATTTCCTGCAGAGAGCTACCTGAAGAACTATGCAGCAGTTGTGTTTCCGACTTACTTCTCACCATTTCTTCACAAATTCTATTCCTTGTTAAATCCTCTAAGTTCTGATGCAAGGGTAAGGAACTTGGATAATGCAATTTGTATTGTTGATTTACTGTCCAATATATATATTTTTTTTAAATTACAATTATTTCCTTGCAGGTTCTAGCTTGTGAGACCTCTTTCCAAGAAATACTAAGGCAAATGATGGGCAATAGGACTAGCAATAATATCATCTCTTCTACAGAAACCTTGTCAAATGATACAAGTCAGTTGCCACAAGTCCTAGATGCAAAACAAGATATCGATAAGGCGAACAAATTTTTGAACAAAGGTGAAGAGACCAAGAAGACCTCAAATCATAGTCATTATGATCTTCTTGGTGATGTGAGTATCCTGCTCAGGGATGTGAAGCAAAATAGTTGCCATTTTGGTATAACTCCAGTGACAGATAGTGTGGTTAAGTCAGTTTATTCCCAAAATCCAAAGCCAAATGGAGTGCAACCTCCTGGGGATCTGATTCAAAGTATCTCCACTATATTCCAACGGAGTCACCTTCCCTTCCTGAAAAAGATTACAATGACAGATTTGACCTCGATGACATTGGATTATGACAATCAATCAGACACTAACGGAGTGCCTTTTGTTTCCTTACCTCCTGATGCTATTAGCTGTGAGGGTATGGTGCTGATTGTTTCGCTTCTATGTTCCTGCATTCGAAATGTCAGGGTCTCTTTTATACGGAGGATTGCTGTCCTGCTACTGAAATCTTGTTCTTTACATATTGACGACGAAGATCGACTGCAGCGTGTCCTTCCTTACATTATAGCGTTACTTTCGGATTCAGCTGCAATTGTACGCTGTGCTGCCTTAGAGGCTTTGTGTGACATTCTTCCTCTAGTCAGAGATTTTCCTCCCAGTGATGCCAAAATTTTTCCTGAGTACATTCTTCCTATGCTTTCCATGCTTCCTGAGGATCCCGAGGAAAGTGTTAGAATTTGTTATGCCAGCAATATATCTAAGCTTGCACTGACTTCTTATGGATTCCTTATTCACTCAAAAAGCTTGACTGAGGCAGGGGTTCTTAATGAAGCAAGTTTATCACAGAAATCATTTATAACCAAAGGAGGTTCTGATGATCCAAAGAAGATGAGTGCTGATGTACAGCTTACACAGTTGAGAAAATCTATTTCAGAGGTCATTCAAGAACTTGTAATGGGTCCAAAGCAAACACCAAACATTAGGAGAGCACTCTTGCATGAAATCGGCAACCTATGTTGGTTTTTGGGCCAGAAGCAGAGCAACGACTTCTTGCTTCCTATACTCCCTGCTTTTTTGAATGATCGAGATGAACAGCTAAGGGCGGTGTTTTATGGGCAAATAGTATATGTCTGCTTCTTCGTGGGCCAACGAAGCGTGGAGGAGTATTTGTTACCTTACATTGTACAAGCGCTAAATGATGTAAATGAGTCTGTTATTGTCAATGCACTAGTTTGCTTAGCTACCTTGTGCAGAAGTAGTTTTTTGCGAAAGAGGATCCTGCTTGAGATGATAGAGCGTGCTCTTCCTCTTTTATGCTATCCCGGTCAGTGGGTCAGGAGGTCAGCTGTCACCTTTATTGCATCAAGTAGCGACAACTTAGGAGCGGTTGATTCATATGTATTTATGGTCCCAGTCATACGTCCTTTCTTACGTAGACAACCAGCATCTTTAGCCTCAGAAAAAGCTCTTCTCTCATGTCTGAAGCCATCATTCTCAAGAGAGTTATATTATCAAGTTCTAGAAAATGCTAGAAGTTCAGGCATGCTTGAGAGGCAGAGAAAGATTTGGTACAGTGCGTCATCACACTCTAAGCAGTTGGAGGATGTAGAATTGATCCAGAAGACTGTCAAGGATTTGGATTCATTGAACTGTTGGTCAGATACAAAACATGATGATCTACATCATAACATAGTTGGTAAAACAGGGGAACATATGGCTTTAACTGATTCGGATGATAATGACGGTAAGTTCAAAGCCATGGGAAGGATAATAGGAAATGATTCAAGCCTGGAGGAAGCCCAATGTCGTGTAGCCTCAGAAAAATCTCAGTTGTCTGGATTTATGTCACCACAAATGAGTTGCATGAACAGCTTTATTGACAAATCATCAGAAAGCATACCTTTGTACTACTCTAAGGTTGACAACAAGAGATCAGATAGCACTTCTCCTACTTCATCCGATTCTTCATTTCCGCAAAATTCTTTAGATTTTAGTTCTTCCTCCTTGCCTTGGATGGATCCAATAAATAAATCATTTAGTTTAGCCAATACGATCCCAACTCCTAAGCTAGTCTCAGGATCAATTTATGTTGGTAATGGGCCTCAACTATTGCGGAGAGTGGTGCATGAGGTAGAAGACCGAGAACTTGATGAAACTACCCATGTTACTTGCAAATTTAATGAAGTGGGAGTGTCTGATAGGATGAAAAGGAGTTCTGTTGCAATAGATAATAACTCTACTAACAGTGTGGCTGCTGGACTATCCCCGGCAGCTTGTTCATCTACCATTCTAGATTCAGGCTGGAGGCCTCGGGGTGTGTTGGTTGCACATCTCCAGGAGCACAAGTCTGCTGTCAATGATATTTCCATTTCCATGGACCAACACTTTTTTGTTAGTGCTGCTGAAGATTCTACTGTAAAGATATGGGATTGCAAGAAGTTGGAGAAGGACATCTCATTTAGGTCTAGGCTAACGTATTCATTGGGTGGTAGTCGAGCACTGTGTGTTGCTGTGCTTCAAGGTTCTTCGCAAATTGTTGTTGGGGCAAGTGATGGGATGATACATTTGTTTTCTGTCGATCACATCTCTAGAGGGCTTGGCAATGTTGTTGAAAATTATTCTGGTATTACAGATGTAAAAAAGAATAGTTTTGGTGAAGGTGCTATATTAAGCCTTCTGAACTACTCTGCAGATGGAAATACTGGCAAAACAATTCTATGCAGCACGCAAAATTGTGGGATCCATCTGTGGGATACAAGAACAATGTCTTGTGCTTGGCGTACAAAAGTGCTTCCAGAGGAGGGTTATATATCTTCTCTGGTGGCAGCCCCTTGTGGTAATTGGTTTATATCGGGATCATCAAGGGGTGTGCTTACTTTGTGGGATCTGAGATTCTGCATACCTGTCAACTCATGGCAATATTCTCCTGCGTGCCCTATTGAAAAGATGTGTCTTTTTGTTCCTCCTACTGGTACACCCTTGTCAGTGGCTACAAGACCATTGGTATATGTTGCGGCTGGGTGCAATGAAGTTTCACTTTGGAATGCAGAAAATGGAACCCGCCACCAGGTACAGAATTTTCTGTTTTGTCATATTTCCTGTTTTCTGGTATTTTCCCCCTGTTTATTTCTCATTGCATAGCACCATGATGTTGACACATTAAGTTACTCAAAATTAGTTCCTATTACATGATTATGTTTCGTGTAATTGGATCTGTCTTATTTGTCTTTCTTGTATGATACATGACTGTTTTTGAGTGAGTAGAACTTTAGAAGCATTGTCAGTGTAAAATTGAGGCTGTGCAAAGTAACAGTGCTATTTGCTTTTATCATGAAGCTGAAGAAACATGGGCATATTTATCTTACCGAAATATTTTCTGGCACATGTACTTGATAAGAATAAAAAGGACAAAGTATAAGGAGAAAAATGTTATATCAGATGGCTACTTCATTGGATTTTTGTCACCAATAGCAACGAGCATTAACTGGACTCTTTGTATATTAAGAACTTTGAAAAGCTGTCGTTGCTTCCGGTGGTGAAATTTTAACCTAGAATCTATGCTTCTTGTCAATAAATCTTAATCTTAATCTCCCAACTCAATCCCTTTCAATAGAGCACTTAGTCCATTATATAGTATTAGATTACATGTATAAGAATCAGCCTAAGATTCTACCAAATCTGCTAATTACCATCTACATTACAAATCAATTATTATCATATCAAATCATATATTGCTATATATTCTAATATCCCCCTTCAAATTGATGCTGGCCGATCAAAAGCATCAATTTGTCAATCCAAAAAATCTGCCTCAAAAGAATCGACACCGCAATAAGGCAAATCCGTCTCAAACACTTTTGCAAAATACTTCTCGCAATGCGACAAAAGTATAAACGCACAACACCCGTGCAAGGCTTAAACGCACAGCGATCGTGTCAGGATAAAACGCTTAACTACCGTGTAAGGCTCAAACGCACTACAACCGTGCAAGGACGCCGCAAACTTCGCGGCCAGAAGTACCGGTCACTACATACAAATCAGAAACCCACAAGATGTGATGATCCAAGAACCAGAAAGAACTGGCAGAATTCGACGGAAACGAGCAAGAAACGTATGAGTGGACTACACTCTCCAACTCATATTCAAGCTCACAACCTATAAGAAGAAGAACAAACCGTGAGAGCCAGATCGTATAGTCCCAAAATCAGAAACCCTAGATCCGCTCAAACAGCCTCGCACAAAGCCCAACGAAAAAACTCGCAACAAGCACTCAAAAATTGCAAATCTGCGTGAAATATTATGCAGAACCCAAATCGCGCACAACAATTGTGCACGAATCCCAAAAAGACGCCACAGAATACCCAAATCGTCGCACAAAAACATTGCGTAGCCCAGATCGCGAAGCCCTAGTTCGCGCAGCCAGATCGGAGATAGCAAATCGCGAAATCGTGCAACCTAGATCGCGAATGCAAATCGTGAAATTTCGCAGCCCAGATGTGCGAACACAAATTGCAAAACAAAGGCGCACAGAGAAGAGAAATAGTGAAACCAGAAAGAAAATTACGAAACTTGCCCAGAAAAATATTGCAGCAAAGGTGGAAAGTCGTCTATGAAGAGATGAAATCAACAAAAAATGGACAGAGACCCACAAAGATGAAAAATCCTAGCAGCCATCGCTAGGGTTGAAACCCTACGTCGCCGGTGAAAGAACCTTCCATGTCAATAAATCTTAAATCTTAATCTCACAATTCATTCCCTTTCAATAGAGCACTTAGTCCATTATATAATGTAAGATTACATGTATAAGAATCAACTTAAGATTTTGCCAAATATGCTAATTACCATCTATATTACAAATTAAATATTATCATATCAAATCATATATTGCTATATATTCTAATATCCTTGATACATCTTAGTCTAGTATGGATCATGTAGAAAATATGGAAGAAATATGAGATCAGTATTTATCATTTCTTTACTTCAGAAAGAGTTACAAGATACATATAGGTTCAACCAACTAAATCTAGAACTCTAATCTATTTAGAACTCTAATCTATCTAGGGCTCTAATTTATCTAGAACTTTTGTCTATGTAAGAGTCTAATCTAGGTAATTCTAATCAATAAACAAAGTTTAAAATATGGAAACTTATTCATCATAATCATCTAAATAATTGGATGAAGATTTATTGTATATTTCATACACCCCTCAAACTTGGCTATAGACGTTGATGGGATAAAGCTTGCTGATGAGATGTAGTCCCATGAGACTCCTCACGGATCGGCGAGGTAGCACTCTCAAAAGCTGTTCGAATTGGGCATCTCCACTGGCATAAATGTCGTCGGACCTTGATAAACGCTAGAGTTTTTAGGCTATTGAGAAGATATCTCATTGATTCAATCTCAAAAAAAATATTGATTACTAAGCCTTTACAATCAGAATATATAAGTTTAATTTACAACTACTGGTAGCTATGATTGCTAAGAATCTTCACATATCAGAAGAGATTTTATGTACAATGAATTAGGAATACAACCAATCATATCCCTAAAAATCCAGGATGATCTTATTCCTGAAATGATTTGAATCTTTCAACACTCCCCCTCAAGCTGGTTTGAAGATATTGCATAATCCCAGCTTGGCTGTAAGAGATTCGAACGTTGCCTTGGCTAATCCTTTAGTAAAGATATCCGCCTCTTGTTTTGTTGAAGGAATGTAGGGCATACATATGACTCCACTTTCTAGCTTTTCCTTAATGAAATGTCTGTCTATCTCGATGTGTTTAGTCCGGTCATGTTGCACATGATTATTAGCAATGCTAATAGCAGCCTTCACAGTAGAGCTTCATAGGACCCTTAGAACAAATTTTTAATTCTTCCAATAGTCTCTTCAACCACGATAATTCACACATGCCTTGAGCTGCCACCCTGTACTTTACCTCTGCACTACTTCTTGCCACTACAATTTGTTTTTTACTTCTCCAGATAACCAAGTTTCCTCCAACGAAAGTACACAAACCGGATATGGATCTTCTATCTACCACGGAACCTGCCCAGTCCGCATCTGTATAACCTTCTATTGTCAATTCTTTTCCTCTCTTGAATAGGCGTCCACTGACTGGACAATTTTTTAGGTATTTGATTCGGAGAACTGCCTCGAGGTGTTCTTGTTTTGGTGCGTGCATAAACTGACTTACTACACTGTCTGCAATTGAGATATCATGCCTTGTATGAGCTTGGTAGATCAGCTTCCCCACCAGCCTTTGATAGTTTTCTCGATCAACATTCTTCCATCTTCCAATTTCCCGATTTTATGATTGAGTTCAACTGGTACATCTAGTGGTTTACATCCTAACATGCCAAATTCTTTGAGCAAATCGAGAGTGTACTTTTTTTGTGTCACTAGAATTCCCTCTTTTGATCTTGCTATCTCCATCCCAAGAAAGTATTTCAACTTACCAAGGTCTTTAATTTCAAATTCAGCCGCTAATACTCCTTTCAATCGTTGAATTTCGTCATCATCATTACCAGTGATGATCATATCATCAACATATACTATAAGAATTGTAACTCCCCCTCCATTAGTATGCCGGTAAAACATGGTGTGACCTGCTTTGCCTTGAGTGTATCTGGCATTCTGAATGGTTTTAGAAAAGCGACCAAACCACGCTCGGGGTGATTGCTTTAAACCATAAAGTGATTTAAGCAGTCTACACACTTTATCATTCCGCTGTGTGTCATAGAATCCAGGTGGGAGTTGCATGTAAACTTCCTCTTCAAGATCTTCATTTAAGAATGCATTCTTTACATCCATTTGATGCAAATACCAATCCTTGCTACTGCTAGAGATAACAAAACCTTTACAGTGTTCCTTTTTGCTATTGGAGCAAAAGCTTCAAGGTAGTCAATACCGTATGTCTTAGTATACCCCTTTGCGACTAGGCGTGCTTTAAATCTATCTACTGTTCCATCAGCCTTGTGTTTGATTGTAAATACCCATTTACACCCAACCGGTACCATTCCAGCAGATAGAGAAATAATTGCCCATGTCCTTTTTTTCTCCAAGGCTCCCATTTCTTCGAGGATTGCATTTTTCCAAGCCGGAATTCTCATGGCTTCATCAATGTCTTTAGGCAGGCTTGGACCCTCCAAGTTCGAAAGGAAGGCTTTGTATGGCCGAGACAAAGTAAGAGACAAATCTGTCTATAGGATATAATGTATGTTTGAATACCTTTTCTTACTGCAATTGGTAATTCTTCTTCTGAAATTAGAACTGGGGTGTCTAGGTTCTGAGTTGAGCCTTCCTTGGACTGGTTACTGTTTTGATTCTGATTTGGGACCTGCAACTGATTTAATCCATTCTGCAGCAGAATTGTGGTCTCATTTGTAATAGGTGCATGACATGAGTTAGTAGTTGGATTATGTGCAGTACTAGGATTAATGGGCTGATGGTGCTGTCTTCTCGAGTAAACACGCAGTTCAGGATCTTTACTGGGAATATCTAGCTCAATTTCGGGTCCAACATTCGTCAATGGCAATGGCAATGGCTGGAGAGAGGTGTTTGTTCCTAGAGACTCTAGAGGTTGAACAATTGTCTCCCAAGAATGAGCTTCTTATAAATTTTCCCTCTGAAGTGAATTACTTGGAAAAAAACGATTCATTCTCAAAAAAAAATGCGACATCATAGCTTACATGCATTTTTCTAGTGAGGGGATCATAGCATTTGTATCCCTTTTGAGTTGGAGAATATCCAGAAAGATAATTTTGAGAGATCTAGCATCAAACTTGTTTCTGTTGTGAGGGTGGACATGAACAAAGGCAATACACCCAAACACTTTTAAGGGAATGGTGGTGATCATACGGGAATTTGGAAAAGATTGAATAAAAACTTGAATTGGTGTCTGGAACTTGAGGACACGGGATGTCATCTGGTTTATTAAGAAGGATGCCGTGAGTATGGCTTCCCCCCAAAAATGATGTGTTAGGTTTGTGGTGAACAAACGGTTCGGCGACTTCTAGTAAATGCCGATTTTTTCTTTCGGGGATCCCATTCTGTTGAGGGGTATCAACACAAGATGAATGATGGATGAGTCCTTTTTCGGTGAGATAAGATCCCAAAAGATTTGAAAAATATTCGGTCCCATTATCAGTTCGTATCATCTGGATTTTTGTTTGAAATTGGATTTCTATCATATTATAAAATTGTTTTAAAAATTTGATAGGTCTCTAATTTGTCTTTCATGAGATAAACCCAACTACCCGAGCGCCTTCCTACCCGAAAGAAGAAATATTATTGGATAAGTTGGGTATGTGAGAAGGCCCCCATATGTCACTATGAATGAGAGAAAAAGGAACTGAACTTTTATAGGGACGAGCACGGAAAACAGAACGGTGATGTTTAGTTAATTCGCAAACATCACAGTGAAACTCATCGGGACTCTTAGACTCAAACAAAACAGGAAACAATTTTTTCAAATAAGGAAAATTAGGATGCCCTAATCACCAATGGCACAACTTATTTTGTCCGAAACTGAGGAGACTTTATTGACCACATGAACTCGTTCCTCTTGAATAGCACCATCCGTGAAATAATATAACCATCAACATCTCTAACATTGCCAATCATCCGTCCCGAACTCAAATCCTGGAACTCACAGTGAGAGGGAAAGAATTTAGCAATACAACTTTCGCCTTTGTGAATTTACTAATCGAAAAAAGGTTGCAAGAGAGATTTGGAACATGTAAGACTGCGGTTAAGGAGAGATCATTGGATAAGAGGATATCTTCTATTCCTGCAATGGTTGATAGGGAACCATCAGCAACACGCTTCTTGTGTCCATATGAGGGAACATAGGAAGTAAACAATTGAGATTGACTTGTCATATGGTCGGAAGCACCCAAAATCTATTATCCAAGGTATTTTGGGATTACCTTTATGTGCTATGTTGCACACTGGAGTCTCTATAGGAGAGGCAACAAACTGAGTAGGATGGTGAAGAAGTTGGTTGAGTAAATCCAATTGCTCACTTGTAAATTGAGAATTGCTATGAGACTGTGGTTCAGCTGCAACGACATTGGCTTGGCTGGATCCATGATTAGGACAGCCTGTCCGTCGTTGGTTGGTGCCACGGTTTTTCAAGTTGGCTGGTTTTCCGGCAACAACCATCATGTATCCTTTGTGTGACGATGCTTGTTGCAGTGTTCACACCTAACACTTGATTGCTGATCAGATTTCTTTGGGACATATCTTGAAGATCTGATTGCAGAGCATTCTCCAGTGGTTCGGCATGTGGTGCTAATTTCTCCACAGCAACGACAGTACTAGACCCATTCATGGCCTCGCGACGGCTTTCCTCCAAACAGATGTAAGAAAATACCTCCATGATGGGTGGTAAAGGTTCTCGACCAAGGATGCGTTCTCGAGCGGGTTCAAAGACAGAGTTCAAGCCACCAAGAAAGTCGTATACACGATCCTTCTCTATGAATTGTTGATAACGAGTGGCATCACCAGGACACTTCCATTCAAACAAGTTAAATTGATCGAGTTCCTGCCACAGAGTTTTCAAATGGTTGAAATACCGAGTCACGTCTCGTTCTCCTTGTCGGAGCTCTTTGAGATTAATCATCAAAGCGGATGCTTGGGCTGGGTTGCCGCGGTTTGAGTATGTCGCTGCCACGGCATCCCATATTGCTTTCGCAGTAGGAAGAAAGAGATGAACCTGACCTATCTCAGGTTCCATGGAGTTGATAAGCTAGGCCATTATCATGGCATTACCACGCTGTTTCGTCATCGAGGGAAGGTGATTTAACAGTTTCAGTTAAATACCCCAGTTTCCCTCGACCAGTGATGAACATATTAACGGATTGTGACCATTGAAAGTAATTCACACCATTTAGTTTGTGTGTGGTAATCTGTAATGAAGGATTATCAGGGACATAAGGTGGAATACGGGCTGGTGGAGGTGGTGAGAGTGTTATTAGAAGTGCTTTCTGGCATACTCTGGTTTGGGTTTGAAAAAAAAAATAGTGTTTCAGTGCTCTGATATCATAAACGCTAGAGTTTTTAGGCTATTGAGAAGATATCTCATTGATTCAATCTCAACAAATGATATTGATTACCAAGCCTTTTGCAATCAGAACATATATAAGCCTAATTTACAACAACGGGTAACTATAATTACTCATAAAAATTTGCTAAGAATCTTCACATAACTAGAAGAGATTTTATGTGCAATGAATTAGGAAAACAATCAATCATATCCAAAACCAGGAGGATCTTATTCCTGAAATGATTTGAATCTTTCAACACTTGAGAATTTTTAAAACGTGTTTTTGTCGGAAGTTGAGGTCAACTTTGGTGATTCCATTGACATAGTTGGAAAGAGGTTGACGAAGATGACGACTTGTAGGGCTCGCGCAGAAGAGACACGAAGAGGCTATGGCTTACACATGAAAGCCGCGAGGAGACAACGGGGGCTAAGGCTCGAGCCGGAAAGACACGAGGAGGCTAGGGCTGTCACCGGAAATAAGCGAGGGGAACACTGCGGCTAGTGCTCGTGCAGGAAAGACCTCGAGGAGGTTAGCGATGACTAGGGCTTGTATTGGAAAGAGACGAGGAAGCTAGAGCTAGTAGGAGAAGCACAACGGCGGCGGCTACTGTTCAAACTCTAAGTTACATTTTTTTTTTTTGAAAAATCCTGCTGTAACTGAGACCATGTATGTAGGAAACACGGAAGAAATATGATATTGAAAATATTTAGGGATGGCAATGGGGCGGGTCCAAACCCGGACCCGTATTGAACCCGACCCGCCGGGGCGGGTCCAAACCCGCTTCAAACCGGGTTTGGAAGCGGGGCGGGGCGGGTCCTGGGATTGGCCGAACTCGCCCCGCACCCAGCCCCGCTATGCATTTTTAATTTTTTTTTTTAAAAAATTAATATTGGAATATACATTTCACTTCTTGATTGTACAATAATGTGTTATTGTTTAATTTCATATCAAAATTCATGTGTTTATGGTAAAGAAGTTGACCATTTTGAATGGAATAAAAACTAAAAAATAAATATTTGATAGTTTAAAGATAGTTTTAACGATGCTTATTATAAATATTTACTAGAGGAAAACATTAAATTCAATCTCAAAACTCAATTTTTGTTTTTCAAAATTAATTTATACCAAATTTTTTTTTTATAAAAAAAAAAATTTGTTTTGCGGGGCGGGGCGGGTAAACCCGCGAACCCGGCGGGTCTAAGCGGGGCGGGGCGGGTATGGGTTTTATGTGTAGCGGGGCGGGTCCTGGGATTGGCCAAACCCGTCCCAAACCCGCCCCGTTGCCATCCCTAAAAATATTATTATTTTTTTATTTCTTCACTTTAGAATGAGATACAAGATACATATTTATAGATTTAACCACTAAATTTATGAGTCTAATCTATCTAGAACTCTAATCTATAGTCTAATTTAGGTAACTCTAATTAAAAAACAAAGTTTTTTTTTTTGGATCAGGAATCAACAAACGTCATTTAAAATGTAAAAAACTAATTCATTTTAATTATCTAAATAACGCAATGAAGATTTGATTGAATATTCCCTATAGATTATCATTCTCATTTTTGCAGGTGTTGAGGACAGCAAATAATGAGAGTGAAGCTGAGAATTATGAGTCTCCATGGGCCTTGACGACACCCTCTGCTAAGACCATCACTAAATCGGAATTGAGGCAAAATTTGAATTCAAACTACAGGATTGATGAGCTGAATGAACCTCCCCCTCGTCTTCCTGGTATCCGTGCTGTGCTTCCACTACCTGGTGGAGATCTGTTAACTGGGGGAACTGACTTGAAGATACGCCGATGGGACCATTGCAGGTACCAATTTGTTCTTTTTGTTTGAGATCGAGGTTTCTGTTTTTTTTTTATTCCATTTATTTCTTTAACAAGTTTACGTGTCTTATTGATGTTACTTTTGTATATGTAGGCCCGATCGGAGTTATTGTGTATGTGGACCTTCTATTATAAGGAATTGGAAACGATGATTTTTATGAGACAAAATTCAACTTTGGAGTGCAACGTTGTGCAGGTAATATGCCCTCTTTTGTGTTCCTGTTGGCATTGGTGTAGTAAAAGTTTTTAAAAATCTAAATAGGTCAGATACTCTTGTAAGGGATTATTATGGTAGATATCGATATGTACACTTGAACCCCATTAAAAGCCAACACCTGGTTTAAATTTATTATTTTGCCAATACTTATTTACTGAATCACATTGCACTTTTTCCTGTTTCAATGATGAAACATATAATCTCCATATGATCCATAAACTTGTACATAAGACTATTTTTGGCGCAATTCCCAGCAGGAAGCAAAGAGACGACCACTGGCGACCAAGTTGACTAGAAAAGCTATTAATTGCTGCTGCCCGCCACGGATTCTGCAGGGTGTCACCATGATTCTATACTTTCCTTTGGCTTCTATGAAATTGAACCAGAGACTTCTGATATCAAGCAGCAGAGATGGAGCCATAAAGGGTATGGAAGTAAAGGAACTTCACATTCATATATTAATACATTTTTTTTGTACATATTTAGTTTGAAACCTAGCAAAATGTGTACATTAAGTTATGGAAGCTGATAATTTGAGGTTGCTTTGATAATTGAGCCCTTGGAGCATCTCATTACAGCTCGCTGTACAGTATGATCGAACGAAGTTATTATATTATATATATGCATTAGTATATTACTTTTCCCCGGAGATCAACTGAACTGTTTGATAACTTCGTCATGCTAATCCTATATTTTGGATACTCTGTGATGCTGTTTCTCTTGCAAGTTCTAATTTTGATATTGATGGAGATTAGAGAGTTGTCTGCACTATAGGTTACCTGAAAAATATCATGCCATTAGTTTAAAAGATACGTGCCATAATTATATATAGAACATACAAAACCCTCTCGAATATGTCTAGGACCTACATGGAACTTGTATTAATCCAGGACACCGACGGTTTGTGGATTGTATTCACCACTTACAATAATTATAACATCAACGAACATAGATTTTGTTCTGAGCACGGGAGATACCAATACTCGTAGTGAGTCATCCCAAGCATTTTCCATTCCCTCTTGACGTATGTACAAAAAGGGCAAGTCAATAGTTTGCATCGAGCATAGGAGTAGAAAACCCCAATACAAGTAATCATCTTCATTTCAGTTCACCCTTAAGGCATAAGGCAGCTTGTAATGGCTCTAGCAAGTCTCCAAATTTGGTGTTGTACAGAGCGCCATGATATCTGCTGTATTCAAGCTCTTTGCCTTTTCAATAGCGTCGTCTATCCCAGGAAAGGACTTTGAACCATAATCATTATGCTTTGATGGTGCATATATCTGAAATCAACCAAATCTAAATCAGATATTCTCACATATTCCCGTCTCAGATGAAAACTAATCATAAAACTTCAATGCTACATCATGTATATGCATGTGAATGTGTGTGGTATGTGTAGTAGGTACTTGTATATCATACATACGGTTTGCTTATATAGAGTGGAACATACCAAATGTTTGTACCATAATCTTCCAGGAAGCCCCTCCCCATCTGTAAATGCACGCTCTGTCATCATAAGTCTATCATTCCAGCTCTCGAACTAAATTCTTGTCATCTCTCCACATCCATGCCAGCCTTTTCTTCCTTGTAATATCTAAACAATGGCCACACAATCAGTTTATTCCAATTTTAAATGCAAATATTGATTAGAAAGTAAGCATCACCTTTTGCTTGTCATTTATCTCTATGGCTGCTTTTTTCAGTTCATCAATAGACTTAAACAGGGGATCAAGTGTTACTTCTCTACCCGAAACTTCACCTTGCAAATCCTCCACCTCTCTGTTTCAATTGATTTGAAAAAAATCACGAAGAGAGTCATATGTACGATATGCGTTCTCTGATAATAAAAAATGCAATCTGCATAGTCCTAACATACCTTAATCTCAAGGGAATATAAGAGGTAGTTAAAAGGTAAATTTCCTCGTCGGCTAGCTTGAGTGCTACTAAACCCCAAATACTTGCCACTGTTAATCAATACAATCGCGGGAAAAATAAACTTCGCTGGCAGGTTAAAGTTTGATGGAAGAATATTCATGGTACTGAGTTATTGATGGCGATTATGATACACTATTTAGACACATAGTTATGTATTGTTTCAGTGTTAGAATATCAATCTTCATTGGCGTCTATAGAATTGCTTTTATATTGTGATGTATATGACTGGATATTGATGGAAGGGCACAATGCACAAGAATCTGAGATCAGGGGATGCAATGCACAACAAAACCTGCTGCATGCCTCTGAAACAATGGATCACCAAATTTCTTCATCCGATAAAGTCATCATACATTGAATGGTAAACAGGGTAACCTGCAAGTGACAAGTTCTATAACAATAAGCAGACACTAGTCGTGCTTTTCGTGGATCACGTTATGTAAATGCTACCGATTAATAGCTGGTATCTAATCAAAAAGTGAGAAAGGTAATTCGACATCCTTTGTGAACATAGATATTAGAATGGGAACATGCACAATTGTTCGTTTCATCTTTTACTGGATTATATCCCATACAAATTCAGTTCACTTCATTGGATGGAATACATACTTTTATGGGTATTATGTAGGGACATCAATGGATCATTCAGAGAATATATGAATCTCGCTATAAATGCCTAGTTTTTGATTACCTCCTCCAAAGGCTAAATCAGCAGATGGAACACCTACGTGTGCACGAAGCTGCATAATCTGATCCCCCACCTCCTAGTCTCCCAACCTAAAGGATAACAAGAAGCATAACATTTATGAAAATACAATATGATCTAAATTCAGATTGTCATTTGTCTGAACTGTAGCCATTAGTAATATTTGTAGT